>VXAY01000258.1:1713156-1750643 GCA_013399855.1 Oxyruncus cristatus | reverse complement strand
AAAAAAAAGGGGGGGGGGGGTTTGAAGGTTGTGCTTATGTGTTTCTGAAATTGCCTTGTCATTTCTCTACTCTCCCAGTGCAAGTGTCGCTCACCCTGGGTTAGCAGCACTGGCAGCACAGAGGATCGAAAGCTGCATTTCAGGTAACATACCTGGCGTTGTATCCGAAACAGGAAGGAGGACAGCTCATTCAGGGGCATCACAAACACCCCTGCACAGACTCTTACGTCGTTGTAATGGCTTTCGGCTTGTCCTCCTGCCCTGCGTGTTGAGACACAAGTGCAGGCCACTTGGTGGCTGTCAGAGGCCCTGCTTGTCCCGAGAGGAAACCTTTGGAATCCCGACGCATCGCAGACATGCTGCGCACACCCGGCACTTGCTAGAATTTGCTGTGTTCATCAAAAATTGTTTTGGTTCTTCGTCCACAGGGTCCCTAAAGCTGGAGCCCCTTGGGGTTTGCCCCAACCTTTTGCAGTCATCAAGCCATTCTAGAGAGCAGGCAGGCAGGGACGGCTTTGGGGCTCCGTGAGCCTGTTGGTGGTCTGGTTGTCTTGTTAAGTTTTCTAAAGAAGTGTCTCTTGGTGGCACACTCAGCAAGGTTACTACAGCAAGGACTGAAGGAAACCAGAGTTAGGTGGTAGTATGACTTGCTGGTGGTTGATTGGTTGGTTGCCTGTGGTTGTTTTCACAGCAATCCAATATCTTTTACCTTAGGTTGTCATTTCTGAGCTTCCCCAGACTGGCGAGCTGAGTATTTTAAAAACCTTGACAAAAGAATGCTGGTCAGAGTCCAGGCTAAATCATTCAGTGTCATGGTTGTACCAGGACTCAGCTGCCCCAGCCTGCCAGTACCCCAACCAGCAGGACAGGGCATAGAGCATCCCCACCACAAAACACGGCCCATGGGGAGCACCCACGTGTGGGAGTCACGGGGCAGGGACCTTTGCCCAAGCACTGGCAGCCCTTACTGGCACCACCTCGATTTAGCTCTTACTTCTTGGGAAAGTGCTCTCACCCCCGCAAAAGGAGGAACTGGGGAATTATACAGGAGAGTTTAACTTTACATCTCAGAGGAACAGTGGAAGAACCAATTAACTTGTTTGTAAATATCTGGAAGGAAAAAGCAAATAAGTAGCAACCAGTACGATTTTCCAAGAATAGAACCTGATATTGCCTGTGGGACAAGGAAACCTCTTGGGCAGAGGAGTAGCTGTGGGTATTCACTGCATCTTCAGCAATAGTTTTGACTCTCTTTTCCGTGAGATCCATGAAGAGTGGTCTGTATGAAACTTCTGCTCAGCAGACGTGGAGCTTGTTGAGTGATTATTGATGGTTTGTTGACAAAATGGAAGGATATACCTTGTCCTTCTGGGACGTGCCCTTCTGCAGAGTGCCCTTCCCCTTGGGAACCCTCTGGGCCCTCTGGCAAGCCAAGCAGGAATGGGGACAGGCCCACAGCTCACAGCTCTTGCTGGTATTTTTTACCTGTAATTTAAAGGTTTGGCCCGCACTTGGAGAGCAGTGCCGTTGCTCTCATTGCTGCAGTCAAGTAATACAACTTACACCTGGTTTTGGGTTGTCTTCTTGTGTGTGGTTGCCTGTTGTCCACCGAGGCTGTCTGCCTCAGGAATAACTGGTCACAAGGTGTGATTTAGTAAAACAGTGAGAAATAGCAAAGGAAGCCTTTGAGAGGGAGAAAATCATAGTGTTACAAAGGCAAGATTTTTGTGTGCCCCAGCTACTGCTGTTTAATGTCTCTATGAACTCCAGAAATAAAGTATTTTATAACTAAGCCAGATTTATCCACCAAATTCAATAAACTTCATCTAAACAGTCTGTAAATTCCTGCTCCAGTGTCTCTGAACCAAATGATCTATCTCTCTCCCTTGTTAGCACATCAAGAATCTGTTGATTCCTGACTGATTTTAGTTCCTCAAGTCACCCTAAAGTGGAAAAATATTATACAGTCCTTTGCTAAAATATCAGCATAGATATGACTCTGAGCCGAAAGGTTATTCTTGGAGGTGGCGAGTGGAGAGGCCCTTTAAAAAATCAGGAGTTGGACTTGATGATCCTTGTGGATCCCTTGCAACTCAAGATATTCTATGATTCTGTGACTGATTTCACTTCCATGTAGCTTTTTCTTGCTCCTTGCATGTAGCCACTCTTTGGCTGATGTGTGTGTCAAGGATTTCTGCCAGTAGAGGCATCGAGTAATAAGAAAGAAGCAGTAAGAAGGAGTAAGTCAGGCTAATTTTGGCAGTGTAAAATAGAGAAAGAAGTAATGAAAATGTTGTGAAATCACAAAGAAAAATATTGACATTTAGGCAGAGCCAGGATTTTGTGGAGAGATCCCAAAAGAGAAGCATCATCACTGAGGTAAATCACACTGTGCCTCATCCAACACTGCTGCACTGGGAGTTTTCCGAGGATGCTGCTTTATGGGAGCAGGGAGATAAGCAGTGGATAGGTTCCCCGGGGCACACCTCCAGCAGCTGCTGATGCCTCACTGCTGTGTGTGGTCATTTTTCCTGCTGGTCACAGTCCTTGGGCCAAGAAACGGCTGTTTTCCAAGAGGGACACAATGCTGAGCACCAGCTGCACTGGGCACAGCAAAGCCAGGCAGGTTCAGGACCTTCCTCGCTAATAGGTGCTGGCAGCTTTTCTCAGAGCCAGGCTGGGTGGCATCTGTAAGTGGGTGCAGTGACTGGGGAAGAGCCAAGTGTTTAATGGTGTTTTTTAACGTCAGCGTTGTGGTTTTCAGCACAGCCCCGTGGGGCAGCAGTGCAGCCTTCCCAGAAAGCCAAGGTCGGTATTTCCTCAGCCACCACATTTCACACCAGGGTTGTTAGGTTTCCAAAGGTCAGCTGCTGTCCCTTTTTGGATGTGATGGTAGGCTTTCCATTGCTGGTGGTGGTCTTTTTGTCCCTGAGAGTTATCTCTATATCTCACTGTGGAGTGTGCTATTCTGTTCCTCGGAGTGGACTTCCTTCACCACGCTATCAGCTGAGTGGGTAGGGGCTAAGCATTCACTGTGGCACCTTTAAAAGGTTGAGGTGAACTTAGTCACGCACATCTTCTTTCCTTTGTCTTATAACTGCTTCAGTCAGAAATCCCACCATAACATACCATCATGCTGTAAGATATCAGGAGAGAATATCAATATATTTTTTTGACATTTTTCTGGTAAAGAGAAAAAAAGAAAGTATGTCAAAAAAAAAAAAAAAAAAGAAATAATTCTACACCTGACATTCAGACATTCAGCTGGTTTAGCCAGCTCCATTCCCACTCATTCCTGTGGTGTTAGAAACCTCTGAGAAGGACATGAAGGCTGTAATGCCCCAGATACAGCTCTGCGCTGGGTTAAGTGGTTTCTCTTGCCTATCTGGCAACGTCATCATTGAACTATCTGCTTCCCCTCATCACCCCCATGGGAGTTTTTTTTGGTTAGCAAAGATGCTCCCAAAGTCATCCCTCCTGAAAATGAGGCTTTACTGGAGCTCTTGATTCTTCCCATGTGCCTCTAACGTGTTCACTTCTTTTAAACACGATGGTAGGAATTGCGAGTAGGGTTTTGGGAAAGATTTGCAGGCAGAGTTACTGCCTTTTGTTAGCTTTATTAGCTCCCTTAAACAGCTGAAGGAGGATCAGATGGGTGGTGGGCAAGCAGAGACTGCAGCAAGGAGAGAGGGAGTTAAGAGCTTGTGATTTTCTGGGTTAGAGACAGGCTGAAGCTTCCTACACCTCTGTCAGCAAACCCCAGACTCTATCTTGCTGTGGCTTGTGCATTTTATTCAGTGGTGATTGCTTTGCAGTTACTTCAAACTCGTGCATTACAGAGATGGGAAAGGGTTAGATGTCATTCCTGCCCTAGCCAAGCCCAGAGAGGGACACGTGCAGTGTCATTTCCTACTTAATCCCTTTGCCAGTATTTTATTAGGATGGTATTTCAGCATCCTTTGCTAATCAGGATGCATGCAATGCTGCTTCACCTGCCTCTCACCATCAGCAAATGTTAGTCCCTTAGTTACGGAACTGCAGAGACTGAATCAAGAGCTGGTGTCAACAAAAGCACATCGACCAGCATGATGCTTCATAGTCTCTCCCTCATCAACACTATGAACTCTTTCCTTTTCATGTTTTCTGAATATTGTTTTCTTATTTCTAACAGCTTTAAGCTTCTGGCTAAATTGTTTCCTTCACTGTTTCTTAAATAATTCTTAAAAAGCTCTTTAACTTTCCATTCACAGTCATTTAGTTATTGTTTTTTCCACCTGGTCAGTTTGGCTCATAATTTCCCCTTACTTATACTAGCTCTTTTGAAATATCTAGTAGCTGTATTACTGGCTGGGGCCGCCCCATGTTTGCTCATAATGACTATAATCAGATCATGGTCACTGCTCCTTAAGACCTGACCACTTCATCAGCAATTAAATCAACTTTATTCACTGTAAAAAGCAACAAACGTAGCACTTGCATCCAGCTTAACAGTTTCCACATTAGGAAATTACCCATTGTAAACTGTCCTGACACTACCCCAGTCTCACTCGAGTCCCGATAGAGATATTCCTGGCAGCATCACCACTTCCTTCTCTGGATCCTGCAGGAGGAAAGTTGCTGGGACCTCGTGCCAATCTCTAAGATAGCACACCGAAACAACCCGCTCAGTTTTCTCTTTATTCCCTTTATTTGCAAAACACTGAATTACCTAGGTGCAGCTTGAATGACTGACTGATAAGTTCTTATCACAACAGCGTTTCCACTGGCTTAAACTTTTACTTTTGGGTGAGATGAGAAAAGGTCCAGATCTCCAAAAATCCGGCAGCCCTTGGCCCCTTCTCCCAGGGTGTCCCCGGCAGATAGTCCTTGAGGCTTGCAGTCTAATGCAAACTTCTCTGCATGACATAAGCCCGTAACACAGCAGGGGGAGGAAATATTTCCCAGCTGCTAATTCTCCTACAACCATAAAACACGCAGGCAGGCCCCGTTTGCCCGTGGCTGGCAGGAGCCCATGTGCACTTGCAGGAGCAGCCCGTGGGTGCCGCGGATGGGGCACCCACAGCCCCGGCCGCGCATTTCGGTACCCGCGGGGGCTCTACCGATGAGCAGCGCCCGCCCGGGGGATGCGAGGCAGCACCGAGAGCCTCGGATGACTAACCCGACCAGAGGCTTTCTCTGTATTACAGCAGCCCTCGTGCTCCGGCGGGCTTTAAAGAGGGGGCGGGGGGCACAGCACAAAGGCTGTGGTTGCCACCAGAGCCCCCAGAGACTCCGGAGCTGCCCGCCCGTCCCACGCAGCCGTCACACTGTCAGCCCCGAGGGACGGGGGCAGGAGGAGTTCAAGGGTTGCAGCAGAACGAAGCGCAGGGAGGCCGAGCAGTCAGCCCTTCACCGGCGACGTTTGCAGCTGACCTGTGTTTGTTTTCTTCTCCACCCGCCACTTCCACTAGTCTTTAGGTGAAATATAAACAGCCCAGCCTGCTTTCTCGTGCAAACACACGGACGTGGCTGGGCTTCAGGGGCATGTTCAGGGCTCCCTTGCCTGCAGCCAGCACCCCACACACCCTGGCCACCCTGGGGGAGCTTCAGAGGGGACACTTCTCTGCAGGCAGGCAAGCAAATATGGGTTCATACCAGTGTCCCACTGATAAGGGGACTGCAGCTCTGGCTCCCTGGGCCCAGCCAGCAGCAAGGCACAATGTGCATGCACACAGAACATACATGTACCCACCATGTGTGTGTATATAAGTACATATATATATATGTGTGTGTGTGTGTATAGATATATATTCACACAGTCAGCCATGCAGATCAGCACAGACAGAAAATGCACAGTCCTCACACGAGTAGCACCAGTGGCCTCATCCTTTTCCCATCTCTGGCTTATCAGGATGAAAACCCACATCAGAACATAAGAATTCCTCCAGCTGCTGGTCTTAGACATACAGTCTCTCCAGTCCATCCTCCTGTCTCCTGAGCCTTTTATCCTAGTTTCCAGCCAGCCTGGCTTGCTGTTTGCTAGCCATTGTACACAGGAACATACACACCCACGCCCCAGTCTCTCTGGCAGCTGCTGTCCTGACACACTTTGGCTGCTTTGCCCCATGGTGTCCCTCCTCTCACTGGCACTCCAACCTCCATACACATCCGTGTGGGAAATGACATCCGTGCACACCAAGCAAGACCCTCACCAGGGAAACGTGAGGAGAGTTTAGAAAGCAGATGGGACATGCCACAGCCATCAGGCACAGTCAGACAGGCATCTGAGCAGTCCCTTCTGCCCCCTTCTCCCTCTGTTTTCCCACCTTGATCAATCCCTTTCCCCTGTTTGCTCCTTTCCTCATCCATCCCACAGTAAGCCCTGTATAGCCTCAGAAGGCTCTTCCCGGCATCCCGTAATGAGCTCCATGTGCCTTTAGCTGATCACCCTCTTTGCTTGGCAGAGAGGGAATGTTTCCCGGTTCCTCACCAAGGCAGACACAGTAACATGTGACCGCATGCACTCCCAGCAGTGTCCTCTCCCGCTCTGTCCGCTAGAGCTCATATGTGAAACAGATACTTGGAACATTTGCTGTCTTTA
Organism: Oxyruncus cristatus; assembly: GCA_013399855.1. Classification (NCBI taxonomy): domain Eukaryota; kingdom Metazoa; phylum Chordata; class Aves; order Passeriformes; family Cotingidae; genus Oxyruncus; species Oxyruncus cristatus. The sequence continues at coordinate 1,744,063 of VXAY01000258.1, read as the reverse complement.
ATCTTTCTTCCGATAGGTACAGCCCTCCAGACAGACTCCCACACTGACATCAAACAGCTCTTAAATATTTTCCCTGCAAACAGCTCTTAAACATTTTCCCATTTGCACGACTGCAAAACCAGTAAGTTATAACTCAGGAATTTGGTAACATCTCTATCTTCTTGAATCATCTCTTCTTATCTAGTGTTTGGGGATTCTTTGCTTTTTTGGTGTATACAGCTTCTTCCAATCTGAAAAGACTAATTCTTTCAGTTGCATCTTCAGTACAGATGCAATGGCTAACTCAGATCTGAGCAAGACAGTTTATTCCCATAAGATGACTTTTCCTTGCCAACATGCTCCTTGCTCCCTTCATGGCTGGGGATGGGAGAAGGGGCCCATTTTTTTGTTGTTTTTTTACAGCATCTCTTCCCTTTTCATGCTGTCTGCCCTGGTGTCTCAGTCTAACTAGGCAGAAATGTTCCATCAGGAATAATGAAAAAGAGAGAGAAACTGTAACACCTGGGCAGGGAGGGAGCTGCAGTGGCCAGATCCACCAGCCCACGTGGAAACACGTCAGCACTGCGGCATGGCTGCAGGGGGTCACCTGCACCCCATCTGTGGCACCTCAGAGGTGAAGTGAAGCCTCGCTTTCCTGACTGTGCTTGGGGCAGAGGATGGAAGGAGCCCCAGCCCCATGCCCATTATAGCTGGAAAGGCCTCAGGTGCCACCAGGGATGCTCCCCTGGTGTGTATCAAGCTGAACCTGTCTCCAGCATCATCAGCCCTTCCCTGCAGCTGTCCATCTCCTAACACTCTTTCCTAAGCCTGAATCCAGCTCTCTGGTGCAGGGAGGTTTTTTTCTTTTTGATCACTTTCCCTGCAAAAAAAAAAAAAAAAAAAAAAANAAAAAAAAAAAAAAAAGCTTGTACACAGAAAAAAAGACATTTCAGAGGTGAAGAAGAGAAAAAAAAAGGCTTCAGGCTTTCTCTTCCAATTCTACGCAACCTTCAGTGCCAAGAATAATAATAAATCTGTTTTTTTTTCCCAGGAAAGGCTGTCTGTGCCTGGGGAGTGCTGAGAGGGCCACAGCCATTGGCAGCAGCACCTGCTTCCCACTGTCCTGGGTTCGGCAGCCTTGGAAGGAGGTCAAACATGTGTCCTGCCTCCACAGGGCTCCCCAGGCCCTCTGGGATGGGTCCCATGGGGGAACAATGAGCAGATCAGACACCAAGCAGTGACTCCATATGTGGATATGTTGTCTTTGCAGATCAAGCAAGAAGAGCACTTGCAAGTAGCGAACACATGTCGGAACACGCTTTAACATGTCTGAACTGGGGGTCAGCACCCAGCCAGGTCGCTGCAGGAGCTCACCCAGAGCCTGGCTCCCTTCCTCACTGCCCAACCTGTGCCTTCAGCTTGTGCCATCACATCCGCTGGGAGAGAGCCATCAGCAATTTCCTTCACCCTGGCAAGAGGAAGAGAAATCAAAATAATCAGCTTTTCCTTTTGGACTGTAGCACAGGGAACAGACAGGCACGACACGGGTATAAGCGAGCGCTGGCTCTTTCCACCAGCCCTGCCTCGGGGCACTCCCCTCTTGGCCGTGCTCCCCCCGCCTACGTGGGGCAGGCAGCGACCCTCTGGAGAAGCCCCTCTTCCTCCCCAGGCAGCATCAGTGCCAACCACAGCACAGGATGTCTCTCGCTCGCCATGTCCCTGTGACTCAACTAGGTCAACCGAAGGCAGACAGCGAGCGAGCAGGGAGGCAGCCGTGCTGCAAGTGGGGGTTTCTTTTCTCTTAATGCCACAGGCTCTCATCGATCTGAGACATTTTCCAGCGATGGGAAATCTGTGCACAGTTAGGTTCACTCTTGCACACCCCCTTGGCAGCTCCCAAGGACACCAAAAGCTGTGTGAGTCCCGATGGGAGCGAGCCCACCAGCTTGGCTGGGCAGGCTGGGACAGAGGGGAAAGCAGGCCACTCTCTCCAGTGGTGTCCCATCCTGCTTTGATGGTGGATTATGGCAGTACCTGTGAGAGACCCAGCTGTGAGGTACCATCAAGACTCAGATGGTTTGTGCTGTGCTTTGCCAGGTTTCGTGCCCACTTTACCACCTTTCAGGCAAAGATTCTCCCAGTCATTTTTCTACTTCTTCCGCTAATTTTTCCGTGGTTGCAATAATCCTGGCAGGCTAATGTTGCTAATGGATAAATGATATTTGTGGTTATGACTCATCTGTTGCTTTACTTACCATCTGCACAATCAGTGTAGATCTGTGTAGAGATGCTGGTTAGTGCTGGAAAATAAAGCCCCTGTGGCTTAAGACGGCACTCACACTTCTCTCAAGACTGTGATGCATTTAGCGCTGCCTGATGGCCCACCCTGCCTCCCACAGTGACACCAGAATGAAGGGGGCATTTTTAAAAACCACTGTTCTCCCGGCATTTTATAATTTCCAATAGGACCATTGGAAGAGCTGCCTTTTGGTCCACTTTGCTTTCTAGCATTTGCTTGATACGAGTTTGTTGCAGTTTAACCACAAAGAAATCAACATATTTTTTGCTGGAAACAGACTTCTAGCATTTAGAAAGAAATAAAAAGAAGAAAAAAAAATCCCAGAGAAGTTCAGCTGATAATGTGGCGGAGTCATCTGTGTAGTGCCGGGAGCAGCGCAGTCATGTCTCTCCACCCTGCGATATCATCAATACTGCTATGACTTGGGCAGAATTTAGGATGGAAAACCTGAAACTGCTCGAGTCAGCTGGAAAGTTTTAGGGTGGGGTGTGTGTGTCTGCAGGCAGTGCTGCTGCCTTCCAGGAGCCCACCATGCCAGGCAGCTCCAGTGGTCCCTGCCCAAGAGCCACATCTGGGTGCAAAAACTCCCCCAGCAGCCAGAAAGAGCCGAATCCCGACAGAGCGAGCCTGGGCTGGATAAAACTGAGGTGGAGGGACTACTACTCCAGCCTCTGAAACAAAGGCAACTGGTTCTCCTTCAGCCACGTGTCCTGCTGCAACAGAGGCCAGGGGTTTGTGGAGCTGCCTGAGAGACAGACGCAGGGCAGGAGCATTGTCACTCTCTGTCCAACTCTGGCTGCAGGTAGTGCTAAATGTGCACTCCCATGCAGAGCTCCCCGTACCTTACCACTGAAAGTATTGACGGAGGCATAGAGAATAGTAGGAGCCTGGGAGCCTCCATGTCTGACATTCCAATCCTGGGGCAGCATTGCTCCCTTAAGGCTGGGAGAATTGGGATTGTTCAGCCTGGAAAAGAGAAGGCTTTAGGGTGACCTGATTGTGAACTGAAGGGAGCCCACAAGAAAAATGGAGAGAGACTTTTTGCAAGGGTGTGTAATGACAGGACAAGGAGGAATGGCTTCAAACTAGAAGAGAGCAGGTTCAGATTAGATATTAGGAAGAAATTCTTTACTGTGAGGGTGGTGAGGCACTGGCTCAGGTTGCCCAGAGAAGCCATGGATGCCCCATGCCTAGAACTGTTCAAAGCCAGGTTGGATGGAGCTCTGACCAACCTGGTCTAGTGGAGGGCATACCTGCCCATGGCAGCGGGGTTGGAACTAGAGGACCTTTAAGGTTGCTTCCAACCAAAGGCACTCTGTGGTTCTAAGGCAGACATCCCAGAACTAGTAGATGTCAGCTGGTCCCTGTCAGAAGTGTCCCTCAAGCTGAGCAGGGGAGTTTGATGCTGGGCATTGTGGTTGGTGGCACTTCTCCACCCCATGCAGAGCCCTTTGTAGGGTTTTAATAACACAGTATGTATGTAGTCAAGTATGGGGTAAAAATGCATTAGTTAGGGATGTGATTTTCCCAAGGTCCAAGCAATCCAGTGCTTGCCTTCCCAAGACTTTTGTAATTCTCCTAGACATCTCTGAAGATGAGAAATCAAAGCCCCACCTGTCAGAGGCTGACAGACTTCTGGGGCAAAGACTTTCTTTGTGCTGGACACCAGGCCCTTGAGAGGAGCACAGTCTGCAGAGGAGGGACACAGCCTTGTCCCTGGAGTGCCATTCTCCATCCTGCCCTCTCTGCAGGCACTGCTTGAGGTCAGCTTCAAAGCCTAGCTAGAAACCCCAGCATTGCTCTGAGGCTCCAGAAAGGAGCTAAAGAGCTGAGAGAATTGTGTGTCCGTGCCCAGCTGGAGCTGTCTTGGAGGATCAGAGAGCCAAGAGCACCTGAGCTGCAGCTCTCTGGCACCACAGGCAGCTGTTGTTCTCCAAATCACAAGTGGCTTGGGCAGATTTTATTTTTGAGCAGTTTTTGCCTCTCCAGGGAATAGCAGTCCCTCTGCCTCTATGCTGAGTTTGATGAGATCTGAAGGGAGAATAACAATCTGGTTTCCACAACAAGCAGTTTTGCCATGCTGACAGGAAACGGGGAGAAATTTCCTTTGAGACATAACCCAGTGATGCCCCCAAAAGCAAAACAGGAACAGCTGTGGCAGGGGAACCACTGAAGTGAGCCCTGCAAGCTGCATCCAGTCCATCTCACCACAAGCTGACAGTGTGGTACTGCTGAGCCCACTCTTACCACTGCCTGTCTCCCTTCTCCTCCTCACCAATCCAGATTTGTATGCTTCTCTTAGATCTCTTCTCAAGCTGACAACTTCTGGGTCCAAAAAGTCTCTTGGCAATCTGCTGTCTCTCAGCTGCTCCAGCAGATGATTAGTTTAAGCAAACATAATCACTGCTAAGTGCAGCGAAGCATCGCCCATCTTGTGAAACCTCGGAGCTGGAAGGGCTGGCTGCCTGCGCCTTCCCCTGGCTCCAAATCAGCCCCAGCACAAGTGTTCTCAGCTTAACTTGCCTTCTGGTGACTGCCTTGTAAATGAGGTGTGATTTGCTCCAAGAGGCTATGTGGGAGGGATGGAGGAAATCAAGTTAGTAAATTGCATTTCGGACTATCGGAAAGCTAATGGATGGATGAGCTACTGTTTGGGAAGCCAGGTCACTTACAGCAGATCGCTGCAGTGAGTAATCATTTAAGCCCCTAAATGAGCAGCATTTCACTGCTCTCTGGAGCTTACATATGCCATCAGTCAGCATCAGGCCATGTGGCCCAGTTGGTGCTGATTGCAAGAGAAATGCATTTGCATTTCTCAGGTTTCCTCTGGGTTCCCGCAAAATTAATTCATTTGAGTTACTGGATGTGAAATTCCTCAGGCACAGTGCCAAGTTAATGTGTTAATGTCTGGACTCTACAATCTTAAAGGTCTTTTGCACGCTTAAAGGTCTTTTTTCACAGCACACAAGTCATCCAAGAGAAAACAAACTGCAGGAACTGAGCGCACAGGGAGGTGGCACTGGGATGGCAACTGCTCTGTCCTGCATTTGCCAGGGATGCCTCTGCTGTGGACCATGTTCATGGGCACAGGGCCCTCAGAGAAGCTTTTAGCTGACCATAGTATCCCCTTTTCAGACCATTTTCCCTCAGTCATCCCCACTGTCACTCGCAGCTCTCTGCACACCGATGAAGTGAGGTCCTGGTGAGCTGCATGTTACCTTGTGCTCCAGAGATGGGCCGTGAGGGTGGGCCAGGAAGAATTCCCCACTCTCTCGCAGGTATTTACATTATGGCTTTATCAGGCTTTGGAGGAGCATGTCTCACTGTGTGGGGTGGTCCAGGGGCTGTGAGGGCACTTGTCAGGGGGTGGCCATGCCCGGGGGCTGCTGTGATGAATCTCCTGAGCTCTGCAGTTCTGTGACTCACCAAGATGAGTCTGAACCCAAGTGCTCAGTGGGACCGGATGGATTTCATCCTAGGACACTGAGGGAGCTGGCAGAAGAGCTCACTAAGCTGCTGTCCAGCTTTTAATCATCATTTATCATCACCTCTCATCTCATTATTTATCATCGGTCCTGCCTATCCGGGAAGATTGCAGATAACTGGAGGGTGGCCAATGTGACACCCGTCCACAAGAAAGTTTGGAAGGAGGATCTGACCAACTATAGGCCTGTCAGCTGACCTCAGTGCCTGGCAAGGTTATGGAGCAGATCATCTTGAGCACATATAGGACAGCCAAGGGATCAGACCCAGTCAGCACGGGTTTAGGAAAGGCAGGTCCTGCCAGACCAACCTGATTTCATTTTATGACCAGGTGACCCGCCTGGTGGATGAAGGAAAGGCTGTGGATGTAGTCTACCTGGATTTCAGCAAAGCCTTTGATGACACCTGCCATGGCACACTCCTGGAACAGCTGGCAGCCCGTGGCTTGGACAGGGGCCCTCTGTGCTGGGTTAGGAACTGCCTGATGGCTGGGCCTAGAGAGTGCTGGTGAACGGGGCTGCATCCAGCTGGCGGCCGGTCACTAGTGGTGCCCCCCAGGGATCAGTGTTGTCTAGCCTGGAGAAAAGGAGGCTCAGAGGTTACCTCAGCACCCTCTAGAACAACCTGAAGGGGGGTTGTAGACAGGTGGGGGTCAACTTCCTCTCCCAGGCTACTAATGACAAGACAGGACACAGTTTTAAGCTGCACCAGGGGAGGTTTAGGTTGGATGGTAGGAGGAATTTCTTCACAGAAAGGAAGATTAGATATTGGAATGGACTGCCCGAGGAGGTGGTGGAGGCACTGTCCCTGGAGATGTTTAAGAAAAGACCGCATGTGGCACTTAGTGCCATGGTCTAATTGACATGGTGGTGTTGGGCCATTGGTTGGACTCCCAGAGGTCTTTTCCAACCTAATTGATTCTGTGGTTCTGTGAAAAAAACACTAGAGGAGGGGGCACATAAAGATTAAGATCTCATTTACCCAGACACTGCTGAATCCTCTCTGTTATTCCATGGACATGTAATTCACTGGGCCCAGCCCAACAAGAGGAAAAGCAGCATTGTTGGGCCAAGTGAGACCCCCTGGATTCCCTCCCCAGACAAGCTCTTAGCTGGGGGCCAGTGGGGACCAGGACACGCCAAGGACACGCATCAGCCTTTGTGCTTGAAGGGCAATGGGTTTCTGCCCGGCGATCCCAGGAAGAAATTAGACTTTAGATGATGTCCTTTAAACAGAAAACTCACTTCTGAAGTGCACAGGAAACCACAGATAAGGGTGGTGCAAAGATGTCGCTAAACTGCCAAGGAATTTCCCCGATAGAGCGAGCTGTGGTGGCAGCACCAGCCATCCCTGATCTCCCTTATCCTCCAGCCTCAACCCCCACCAGCCTCACAGAGCCACCAAGGGTTAGCCAAGGTGCCAGGGGATTTCCAAAAGACCTGTGCACAGAGACATGGAGTCTGACACAGCAGCACACTGCGAGCTGGTCCCACACCTGGGCCATGGCACCACGGCCATTCAGCTGCACAGAACAGGCGATGATCCCCCCGTGCCCACGGTGGAGAGGAGACATTGGCCACAGGGGCTGTGAGCTGCTGCGAGCAAGGACACCTGCAGCTCGGGGAACACACCTGCTCCAGAGGGACAGGCTCAGTCCCCTCTCCCAACTGGGCAGCAAGGTAAAAGGGGGATTTCAGACCCCCCCATCTGTGCCACAGGAGGAACAGCTGCCGCCTCCCAGAGCCCCAGCTCCCTGTGAACCCTCCAAAAGGTGTGGACACTGCCCACAGCCTTTTCCCGCAGAGCTGACAGCAGGTGCACTTTTTCCTGCTTCCTCAGCCCTGGATTTCTCCAGACTTTAAACAAGTTGGGGCAGCCTGCTCCTGCTCCACTGTAGCAGGCAGCACATGGCAGCAGGCAGCATCATTAGCCTGCCAAGGGAGCAAATATGCCTTAGACATGCTCCATGCTCTGCTCTTTGAAAGCAATCCTCAGTGCTTCTCTACCGCCCCCGTTTCAGTTTGAAAAGCAGCTCCAGCTGCTCCCTCTCACCCGTGACACTGACAGGAAACTCGGACCTGTGGCCAGGGCATGCTCATGCCCCAGGATACTGGGATCACATGGTGCCCTCACTGCCCAGCCATGGGGCAAGCCTGGCCCCGCAGCACTGATGCCTGCCCAGCAGAGAAGGGAACACAAGACAAAGGAGATGTTTCTGCGTGAACTGGAAACCTTGCTCTTATAAAAAACTGATGGTCAAAGTCATCCAAGCCACTTCAGCTCAGCCTCTGGCTAGGGACCATGTTTTCCCCCATGGTTACCATTTTCAGAAAACATTAACAAATAAAACATCAAAACCCCAGAAAGCAGAAGCCATGACTAACAGTCCTTGAGCTTCCTCCAAGTTCAATATTACAACAAAAAAACAACTACAGGAATATGAATTAGAGCAAACAGTGAGTGAGAAGTCTCTGGGAGTGCCAAGTTGCTCCTCCATTGCCTGGACAATCTAGTATTTGGGCAGTCAGGCCCATGCTTCTATTTGTCACATATTCCCTTTTACTAGTAGCAAAAACAAGAGCCATGAAGTGCTCAGGGAAGCAGAAGTGTGTCTCCTTGCACTGATGCCAGCAAAGGTGCCCATGGGAGCTGTGCTCTGCCTGCTCCTCTCCCAGTCTCCATCAATACCTCAGGACCCGCAGGACATGCTTCCACAATGCTGGCTCCATGCCTGACCTGACACCTCTGCCCTGATGGTGGGACCAAAGCTCCGGTGTAGACCACGAGCACCTCTGTGCTCAAGCAAGACGCTCCAGAAAGGGACCCACTGGCATATCCCACAGCACAGGCAGAGGCACAGCTGTGGTTAAGCACCAGCTCTGAGGTATGGCTCATTTGCATTGTGTGCACTCCTCAGCTGCTTTGATGTCCCCACATGAGGTTCTGGTGCCTGGGGTGCCCAGAGCTCCTCTTTGCTGCAGAAGGACAGTGAATGTGACTACAGGCATCCAGGCAGCCTGGTTGGCTGCAAGCTCATCCCTGCTCCCTCCCTGTCCCCATTGCAGCCAGCTGAGCCAGCAGGAACGTGGCACACAGGGGATGTGGCTCCATTTGTCTGTCACTGCCTTCCCAAGAGCCAGTGTGGGCTTGGATGGGGGCTGCATGTTAGGAGAGTGCCTGAGCCTCCTTTAGGCACTGGGGAGGCTGCTCCTTCCTCAGCTTATGCCTTCGTGTTGTTTCTGCAACATGGGGCATGTCCCTGTGTGCTGCATGGTCATGGCTGCTGGCAGCCCCTGAGCCATCAGAGGTGACCAGGCTGCACAAGGATCCTCTGGGAGCCCATCTGGCACGATGGCAAGGTGGGCTTGGGCTGCTCAGACCTGGCAGCACATGGGGTAAAGCAGAAACCACTGATGGAGGGACAGCAAGGCAAGCACAAAGAGGGTGATGCCAGCAATGCCAACACCTCTCTGGGCTGAGAGAGACAGAGCTGACCTCGAAGGGCCCCAACAGCCTGGGAGTTTGTCCCTTGGGGTCACTGTAGATGTCATCAGGTACAAGCCAGACCCACCACCAGCCTACTGGTGATGTTGTCCTGAACGCAGGCTTGTTACAGTGTCAATTCACACACTGAGGTCAGATACTTCTAATTTAAGGGAGCTGAGTGGTAACCCACAAAAGGCTGCTTCCCCAATCATCAGAACTTCACACTGTTTATAAATTTTAACAAAGGCATCAGCATTCATCGTTACAGATTACTTACCTTTTTTTATTAATTAGTACTCAAGCTCCTATTTGCTGATTGTATCTCTCACTTCTCATGCTAATTAGTCCACATGCACAGTTCTTCCCTCCATTTGAGTCTGTTGATCAAGGATTGGTGGTCATGATCTTCTACTGCTGGAATTACCTTTCACCCAGTTACTGGTCAGTCCTGCTGACTTCACACCAGGTGGCTGCTGTCCAGATGGCCCATTCATCTTGGGACTGTCTTCCCTCTGCCTTAAAAGGTTAGCCAAGCCTACAGGCTTCACAATGCAATTGCTTAATCAGGCTGTCTATTTACATCTACTAGTTAACAACTAAAAGAGAAACAGCAAAGTTTGGCTCATATAATGAGGGACTCAATAGCAGTATGTCAAAGTGTGACCTCCAGACAGCTGTGGCTGCTCTGTATTAACAATGCTTTTCAGCCTTTGTGTGCTTTATTACTTTATTTTTTGGCTGTGAATGCATAATTTTAGTCTTAATGGGATCAGCAGTGTGCAGGGTCAGGCCCTCCCTTGAGCACTAATGTGGAGGAGGCCAGTTTAGATGGATCCAAGACATGGACTTGTTCTCTACAACGTCAAACCTGCAAATACATCCACTGGCTTGCACACCAAGTCCTTGGGAGGCGGAAACAGGAGACTGGAATAAGTCATAACACCCACTATGCAGGAGGGAACAGCCAGGCTGAGCAGCAGCCTGTGAAACGCATGAGCACAGTGGACATTTGCCACCAAAAACTGTCAACAAGCAACGGCTGGGCTGTGCTCAGGTGGTTTTGCAGCGTGCCTCTGTGTGCTACCGGGTCTTTGTCTTTGCTTCTTTTGTTTTTTCCACCCGTGGGTGTCCCAAAGACTCAAATAACGCAAATCAGCTCCGTCACTGTCCAAGTGGGGTGAGAGGAGCTGGAGCCTATAAAACCATGAGGTCAGAGGGTGCAGCTGTCTCACTAGGCACTCACACATCCCTCTGGCAGAGACTGTGCCTGCTACATGAGGCTGGATTGAGGGATCTCAGCTGAGAGAATACCCTAAACCATACCCTGCAGCCTGTGCTTTGCTGGGAAGCTGCAGCAAAAGGCAGGAGAGATATTCCATCAGGGAATGCACGGAGGTGAAGTCTTAGCAGTGGTGATGGGCTTCCCAAGCCATTCCCACACCCTTTGCAGTGGGTGGAAGTCACAGTGCCAGGAAACCACAGGAGCTGCTGCACAACCACACACTGATCCCTGCACCCAGCTGGCTGAGCAAAGGCTGCCCTCGATGCTGCCTGGGGTTTTCTGTCTGTTTCCCGCTCTGGCTTCTTCAAAATTTCTAACTGAAAAAAAAAAAAAAAAAAAAGTTTTTGAACTCCCCCCGTTTTGAACTCCCTTGGGAACAAGGATGCTGAAGAGTACAGCGTGACACCAGCTGTTTTGGAAACAGGATGCCCGCGCTCGGTACGGCCCAGGCTCTGTGTGACTGCGTCAGCGCCGCCGGCTTTCGCAGCCGGCAGGAGTGAAACTGCGAGAGCCGAAGCGGTGGGATAAGGCAGCCAGCTCGAGCACAGGAGTGTGGGGACACGCAGGACTCCCTCGCCCTCCGGCGCGTGAAGGGCAGGGTAAACGTGGCGGGGCACAGGCTGCCCCACACGCGGTTGTGCCCCCCAGCCCTGCTGGCGAGGCCTGGCAGCCACAGGCAGCGGCGTGGCACGTGGCAGCAGCAGGACACAGAGATGGGCAGGCTGACCAGGCTGGGAGGTGCTGCACGGGGCCCTGCTGCCCTAGGGGCAAAGACACACTCTTTGATGCTCTGCTAACGTGATTTATGGCTTGCTACATCGGGGTGTACAAGCCGGTTTCGGGCAGCAGAGAAAATATTTGATTTTTTTTTTTTTTTCCCTTCTGGCAACATCAAGAGTCTTCTGAACTGCAGCTGCTGCCCCACCCTGGATGGCTCCCAGTAGGGACACCAAGGCAAGCTCTGCTCTGTGTCCCTAACTCAGGGGTAGAGACTCACCTTGCATCCCTCCTCTCCTGATGGATGTCCTGGCAGGAGAGTGGCCACCACACCATGACATCTACTGCCTACAGTGGAGGTCCAGACCACCTCGCATTCATCCCCTTCCCACAGGCTCCAGGGAAAACCACGGAGTCCACCTGAGACATTCTGCAGAGCGGGAGGAATTCATAAAGATGAATCTCCAGCTGTTGAGAAAGGAGAAAACCTGCTAATAACCCTGCAGCATTAACCCTCTGGTATGAGCCCTCAGCCATCTGCAGAACTGCAGGGCTGCACCTGCACCCAGGCACTCCCAGAGCACAGGAACAGAGCCATGCCTTTGCTCCCCCTTTCCCTGTCTTTAAGGAACACAGAGAGTGGATAAGAATCACTCTGAAGCCATTTACTATGGAGTTATTATTTAGTAGAGCTAAAAAACAGATTTGACAACTTTGAACAAACTTGCGGTGAATATTTTGGAGAGGCTGGAGGCAAAGGAAAAAAATAAAACAGGCTGAGCTGCCTTGTGCTTTCTTTCTGGTGGGAAAATGGCATTTTAGTGAGAAATCAAAGTTTCAAGTGGAAAAAAAAGTATGGAATATGTTGCTCTAGGAAAAAGCAGAGCAGCTGCTCCCACCAACATTACATCAACAAAATATTAATATCTGAAAATCAAGCCTACATTTCACAGACTACACTGCACAGACAAGCACCTTCTGCTGCCTCTGCCAAACCCCTCTGGAGCACCTGTCTGTGAGATACAACCAGACGTGTCTGGGAGGCTGCTCCCTACAGGCTTCACAGCCCTCAGTGAAACAGAAGGAACAAAAGGAGGCTTTTCTCTAATTATTTTCGGCAAGATAACAACTTGAGGAAGTGCAGGGAAGACTGCTCAGCCAGAGCCAAATCACCTCCTGGGATGTGAGAGCTGTGCATGGGGAGAGAGGAGTAAGGAAGGAGAAGCGCCCTTTATTCAGACAGGTCTGCTGGAACTCGTCTGACACTGTAAAACATGGTCTGAAAACCTTCAAAGGATTCAAAGAGGTTACAGGCTGCTCCACGGAAAGGCCAGCAGCCCTTCCTGTGACATGAGAGCAGCCCCAGCTCCGGCTTGTCCTTCTCATCACAGTGGAGTCTCAGAAGTGAAACTGTCATTGCCCAGAAGCAGATATCAGATTGTGGGAGCTTTTAATTAACAACAGCACAACCAAACCCACAAACGGGAAACTGGTTAGAGAAATTCAAATGGAAACGACACTTGAACGATAACGAACACCCCCATGGCGAGGCAGCCCTGAGTTGATGCCGCAACCTTCCTGAGGGAGCCCTCTTCAGAGATGCTTCCTCCACGGCTTACCCAGCCCCCAGATCCGGATGAAGTTGCCAAGCACCCTCCCAGCCAGGCATCCAGCCCCCACCCCTGGGCAAGCTCCCAGTTGCTGGCGCACAGAGCGAGGGAAAGGGCTGGACAGGTGGCTCACAGGCTGTGCAATGGGAATGGCTCCCTAGACACAGCTGAACTGACAAAGAGCCACAAACACTCACTGCCCTGGCCGTTTTCAGCTTTTTTCCACACACTGTACCCACTGCAGAGAGGTCAAGGTTCCAGGAGCAGCTTGCACTGCTCAAACGCAGAAACATTTTGTTTTCACTTCTATGGCGCTCAGGCAGAACAAGAGCCTAAGCCCCGGCCTCCAATACTCCACACAAGCATCCTCAGACTGAAGGCAGTCTGCAGTAAAAAAACCCCCATCTGCCAGATGTTATCTGGAAACAGAAGCTGATTTCCTGGCAAGAAATGAATAAGAAATGCTACGTGAAAATTCACTTGGATACACTTCTTGGTGAAAAATTACTCTTACACAAGTTTTCTGTCCAGTTATAACTCCATGCAAGGAAACTAATCATCTAATCAGGACATAAGACCATAATCAAATCAGAGCTGAGGCAGGTTACAGCCACTGCTCAGTGGTGCCCAGGAGCCTGTGCCTGATCCAGAAGAAACATGTGCCCTGCTCCTGTCAATACTCCACACAAGCATCCTCAGACTGAAGGCAGTCTGCAGTAAAAAAACCCCCATCTGCCAGATGTTATCTGGAAACAGAAGCTGATTTCCTGGCAAGAAATGAATAAGAAATGCTACGTGAAAATTCACTTGGATACACTTCTTGGTGAAAAATTACTCTTACACAAGTTTTCTGTCCAGTTATAACTCCATGCAAGGAAACTAATCATCTAATCAGGACATAAGACCATAATCAAATCAGAGCTGAGGCAGGTTACAGCCACTGCTCAGTGGTGCCCAGGAGCCTGTGCCTGATCCAGAAGAAACATGTGCCCTGCTCCTGTCTTTGCTACACAATCCACTGGAGCCACACCCACATAGGGCTGCCCAGGACACTTGACAGAGCTCGGCAGACAATGTAAAGCCCTAAAGGCAGCTGAGGTGCCCTGATCTCACTGTGAACAAAGACCTCTGGACACCTGAGGCAGGCAGACACTAGTGCCTGTGACTCTGCACACCTGGTCAACTCTGCTGGTTTGCAAACAAGCCCACAATGGTCCCTTCAGTCCTATCCTCTCTGATGACATCAGACTGCAGCAACAGGGAGATGGTTTGGGCTGGGGCACACAATGTGCAAGGAGAAACTGAGAGCAATGGGTTTGTTCAGGCTGGAGAGAAGCTAAAGTGAGATACTACTGTTATCTGCTACTCTCTCCGATGGGAAGACACATAAGAAAAGCTGAGAGGCAACAGGCACAACACAAGAAATTATGCAAGGAAAACATTCACTGTCAGCACAGTCACACACTGGAACTGGAAGTGACACCACTTCTCTAAAAACAACCTGCTATAACTTTGAACTTGACCCTTCTGTCAGCAGGGGGTGGACAAAGCAGCCTCCAGCCATCCCTTCCAGCTCCATGACCCGAGAAGCCTGTGAAGAACCACTTCCCATGAGAACTCTCACACTCTGTGGGAAGGTGCCTCGAGAACTTGTGCCTTTCAGTTTTCTATTTGTGAAATGGAGCTGACATGATTTCCTTATTCAAGCCTTTATCTAGCAGATGTACGGAGTAACCCATTTTTTTAGTGTAGAATAGATACTTGGCTCTTCAGAACACACGAACCAGCACATGCAAACAGGAGAGAAGCACTTCTGGTGCCAATACTTAGCATTTTGTTTCAGAACTCGCCTGTGACGCTGTCGGAGGCTGTGTGCTTTCTTCAGATCTGAAATCCTCAGAGCTGCCCCAAAGTTTCTAGCAAACAAATTTAATGCTTTCATTTTACACCAGAAGCATAAGAATTAACTGGGAAATCTCCCTCCCACACCCAGCAGTCTGTATTTTGGGTGGCTTGGTGATCTCACCCCATAGAGTTACTCAGGTTCAACACTGCTTTTAAAAACTGTCATGTAAAAGCCACTGGGGTCAACTTTTAAGCCAGGGCTCACCATGAACAGCTACATGTGCTTAAACACAGAAAAACAAAGCAGTTGAAAGAACAGGACCAAAAGAAATCTTCCATCTTCTCTCTCCCACTCCCCTCTTATCCACACATTGCCAGACCTTAAGAGACATGACCTACAACTGCTCTCATCCTGCCAGGCCCTGCTGCAGTTCTCCGCTGTTGTCTTTCCCAGCTTCTTCATAATCCTAAAACGGCCGTCTCATGAAGAGAGCCACCAATATCTGCCCAGACACTGCCTCTTGCTACGCCCAACTCCACAGCACATCCCACAGGTGGATGCAGGAAAGCAAGAACACACTGACAGCTGCACAGCCCCTCGTTACAATGCTGGTCCCATATAAACAGTCACAGACATCAAGAAAGGAAGTCATGAAATAACAATAACTGGAAAGAAACACCAGGGACTTGCAGCCTCTTCAGTCCTGGGGGTGCAGCAAAGAAGGAAACTACGCAGGAAATATGAAGGTCTCTTAATTAAATATATTCCAAAGAGGAAAATTAGAATGGCAGGGAGCTATGAGCTTCCCCTTTCATATTCCCCCAGCAGAAGCTGTTTCAATTCCACTGTCTAGAGGCACAGTAAGTAAAGCCATACTTCAGCAGGTACCTCCATACCTGAGGTTAAAAACAGGTCATATAGTAATTAAGACATTTTAATAGAATTCTCATGTTATAATAAGCCTGTTCCCACAGCTGACTCACGAATACAGTAGAGCACCTTAAACCCAGCAGGTGGAATTTCTCCTTTTACACACAGTGCAAAGCTGTGTGATTTTATGATGAAGTAATACAAGGTTGCCTATTTTTACAAAGAAGTAATATGAGAGATTTGTTCAGGCTGCAAATCCAAGGAGTCTCCAACACCAAGACAGTAAATGGATGTATGTATTTGGGAGCTGCTGCCGCACCTCAGGGACAGTCAGGCTGCCTGCTGGGATGGCTCCATCATTACCTGTACTGACAGGCACAGAAGGTGCCTCTCACCACAGGTCCACAACTCCAGAACATCTGATCACTGCTACAAGGCAGGGATAAGTCAAGGACTACGCTGGTAGAAAAACATTTACTCACAAGCCTGATTTTGTTGCGTGTTTTGCTAACTGGTGAGAGATTCCTATGACAGTCCCAAAGACAGGCTAGAAAGGACCTTTCCCGTTTTGCCTTGTTTTGTCAGTTTCTAACCAGAAGCTGAGAAACAGAAGCTGGACAAGACCCCTGGAGTGTGAGCTCAGGAGAGAAACTACCTGAGAGGGGAGGGCAAGGAGACAGATTCCCCACGCTCACAAAAGAAAACAAAAGCACGCTTCACTTAAACCCAACTTCTTCCACTCATATTTATTTTTATTAAAAACAGTCTTTGCAAACAAACGTCTTGCTGCTTCTTTCCAATTCAGTGGGATTGCTGCAAGTACTCCATGGCACATGACTCTGAGGAAGCAGAGAAAGTGTCCAAAAACTCAGTCATATTTCCATAGGAAAAGCTGACTCATAACTTATGTCATCCTTGAAATGCTGACATGCGTTTGTAAGAAGCATCCGAATGACAGGTCCCAGGAACAGGGCTGCAGCCAGTTGAGGGCTGACAAAGCTGCCCAGCTCTAGCAGAGGAGAAGGCCCTCCTTTGCTGCCAGGCGCTGCCGATGGATCTTATCCTGCTGTAGCTCCTCGTGGTTTGGATGCCAGAGTTTCATGACAATTCTCTCGATGTTTAGAGCGTAGACAGTGTGTGCAGGAATAACTTCTTTGTGCACCTGGAAACACATGTTAGGAAACAACTTTCATGCTTTCATCCACATTTCCTTATGTTGCCCAGGGAATAACCTCCCTCTACCACAGGATGCTGCGAGTGCCAGCCCTGCAGAGTGGGAATGCAGGCTGTCCCATACGGAGAGCTGCTTCCTGCCAGCGCTGCCACACCAGCCACCACAGCACAACCAACTGTGACACCACTTTGGAAGGGAGTAGCATGGTAAGGAAATCATCGTTTTGCTCTTGGGGTGACAATCAGTAATTTGTCATCAAACCCTTAGAAACAATTCTGTCTGACTAAACACGAGATCAATGCTTAATTACAGCTCTGTGGTCTGTCTTCACAGCCATGAGACAAAATGCCAAGGCCTGTTCACAATAGCAGAGATCATCAAGGGAGAATTTCTCACAGAGAATTTTAGACATCCAAAGCTGTCTCAATGTCCCCAGAGCAGGAAGGAACCACAGGCATAAATCTCCACTGAAGATTCACGCAGCCTAACTCGGATATGGTTAGAGTGACCATAGCTAACCTACTGCAGGAGTCTGCATGCCAGGAGCCAATAGTCCTCTAAGTATCCAGGCAGAACATTAGGAGTAAGAAGGCAAATGCCAGAGAAGTTATCTTGCTGCAGCACTGTCAAAATCTGTCTAGACCAGTTCTGATATAATCACCACAGTCTTGCTGCAGAGGAAGAGTTCACCCTTCCTGCACAGCTGTGAGACAAGGATCTCCTCATCAGCCCTCTGACCAAGGGGAGCAGAACAGGCATTAAACCATGAGTTGACTATGTTACCCCACACCTAACAGCAGGAACAAATCAAAGGCAAAGAATTGTAAATCTGAGAGGGAAAGAGGAGAAATCAGCTCACCTGTAAGGCCTCGAAAAGGTCGTACATGTTGACTGGCGGGAGGGAGGCTGGCAGGGTGTCCCCAGAGCAGGCCAGGAGCAGGGCTGCCTGCTGCTCAGCATCATCAGGAGGGGGCTGCGGGGCCAGGCTCTGACCAGCCGAGGGTGTCGTGCTGCTCGGAGGGCTGGGGGCAGAGCAGGCAGGAAAACATTCCAGTCACCAAAACGGCACCAGCTTTGGGAGTCACGCAGCAGGGGCCTGGCCCCAAGGCCTGTTTTCCTGTATCAGTTGACTTACACCACGTGTACATAAAATTCTTTCAGCTCTAATAGAAACTTCTTTAAAATTCCTGTTTAATAGAAGCAGTGCAGACTAATCCACAACATGCCTCAACCCTGCTTAACTGATCTTGATTGTGCAACTTCTGTTACTTACAGCCAACATTTTTTACCCAGCATAAAAATTAAGGCACACAAAACATCAAATTGAAACACTGGCCATTAGGTAGAGTTGTTTCCAGTGTTATAATCAAACCTGAAAACACTCATGACCTCCTGTCAACTGCTGGAAGCTGCCACTGTCATACACACACTTGCTGTCAGATGCACAGCACAAGCTGTTTGACATTGAGACTCCAAACACAATGACCCTGAAGCTCCGCTAACTGGAAAGTCATGCCAAGGAACCATAAATACATTTGGATGCAGGAATGACAGGATGGCAGTGTCCTGCAGGTTCTCACTGACATTTCAATCCCATGGCACAACAGCTGTGCCCCCGCCAAAGGCAGAGCTCTTCTGCCCAGGGGCAGTTTCCCTGAGAGCAGCAGAATTCCTCTGTTACTCAAGTTTCCAAAAAGCAGTAATAAATAAACTGATGGACAAGAACAGGTAAGGAAGAGAGACCTAACACCGTCCTTAAGTCCACTGCTGAGAAATCCCCCTGTTCTCCTTCCCTGTTTAGCTGTACAGTCCTCCATGCCAATACCTTCCTAGTGTGTGAAAGCTAAACACCATTAACACATCCTACTAAGTAAAAGGAGAAACTGAACCATGGAGTAACTTCAGGACTGGCAAAATCCATTTAAATTAGCTCCTTACCACTCAATTAAATTGTTATAAGCAACAACACTGTTCTTCAGATATGGCTGAGGGTTGACATTGCTTCCAAAGGCATACTTGAAGTGGCCATCCCTCAGACGATAGGCTTTCCGCCTGGATATCACGGATGTCAGAATGTCCTTAAGATGGTTCTGCAACAGAAGACAACCTTATTACATGTGCTGATTGATTCACTCGTGGCTAGAAATGCCTCACCAACTGGCAAGACAGAAATAGTGCTGCTATGACCGCAAGGACCTAACGATGGAAGGGAATCAGTATATGGACAGGTTACAGTATGTTTGTGGGAGTACTCTAAGCATCAGCCTGTGAACTGTACTTTAATATGTGATGTGCTGCTTCAAATGTCAAAGGGGTTTCTTTAATGCTAGGAAATTCCCAACCTCTGATCCCTCTGATAAAAGGTTAAGATTTCATAATTGACACTAGATGTTACACTTGAACTGAAATACAGGCCCTGAAACAACAGTGAAAAGCCACTCACTTGGGCTTGTTTCAGTTCCCTGAAGAGTGCTGGAGAAACAACCATCTGAAGAAACAAGCAGACAACTTCTTAATTTGGCCTCACTCCCAGAGGGGGAATTCGGGTTGGCCTCCACATCCCACGTGCAGAAAACCATTCACACCCCAATGCTCCAAGTAGTGGCTGTGCCATTCCTGGGATAGGCCAAGTGATGCGCCACTGATGGCCAAGACCAGCAGGCACTTCACCTGCAGGTATCACCCGATCCTGTGGCATCACGGCCGGGCCAGACACTCGTGCCTGCAACGGATTACTTTTTATACAACTGTTCAAACTGGCACTCCCATTCCGTCCCTTCTTTTAAGTGACAGGAACAGCATTTTCCAAAACAGCTACTTAAGCACACCTGGAGTTCTTCACGTGCAAGCAACTTCAAAATTAACACTTGCAGGCAGAAGTCCAAGACTTCGAGGACACCACAAATCTGGAAGCCCTTTGATCCTCACCTACCTCTGAGGTAAACAGGCAATTAAAGAACCATCAGGGAAGCAGGTTTTCTCCCCACATTGAGGCACACCTCCCCCCCCAAAACTGCAAACAGAGCCTTGTGTTGCAGGTGTTAGGAGACCACGACTGCCACCTTGCCCAGCCCGGCCTCACCTCCACAGCATAAACAACCGCAGTCACCGCCTCCTCCGTGACATTGTCCAGCCCGTGCTCATATGCAGTTACAATCATCCTTCCTTCTAACTGCCCACGTGTGGGAAGCATCATGGTGTGGGAACACAGCTTCAAGTCGTCATCCTCCTGAGGATCCTTTGCCACAAACTGCTGGGCTCCCGACAGCGGATTCTGGGGCTGGAACCGGTGCTGTCATGGACACAACGTTAAAGCATAATATTCATTCAGACCCTTTGGTTCATCAAGGGGACATCCCTTCTCCAGTCAGAAAGCAGACACCTATAAAGATGTACTGCAGAGTGATACTACTTCCCAGAAGACTCTCCCAACCCCCACTGATTTGTGACTGAAGAAGTTTCTAAGTCATTGTTGGTGTCCTTTAATTAAACAGACCATGAACTTGTCCAGCAGCACCCCAAACCACCTTAAGTTTGGGTATCCACAACATACTGCAGCAAGAAATTCTACAGTGTAAAAACACAACACATGAACAGTCACCTGCCCTGGTCTGCTCTGCACCTCCCACCTGCTAGATTCATTTGACTCTCCTGTAAGTCCCTAAAATGTGGTCAGCCACTGTCCTTACCTCCTTTCACGCCATCCAGGCCAGTGACCGGACTTTCACATCTCTCAGACACCTCCTTCTATGCTGAAGTGTTTTCATCTATTTAGTAATTTCTTGTACAAAAGGGTATATTTTTACATAATAATAATAATACAGTTTCCATCAAGATTAAAAACCACGATCCTAGACTTGTGTGATTGACTCTTACATCCTCTAAACCTTTAAACTTAGCCCAATTCCAGTTGAATATGAAATCTGAAATTCATAATCTAGTTTCCCTGGGCACTTTCACTCCTCTATGCAGAGCTGTGTTACTAAGCAGCCACTGATTCCGAGATGGATTACAACTGTTGTTCAGAACTGACTCTGTTATTTAAGGAAAAAACCCACCACAGAACAGGAATTCATACCACAAGGTGGCAACCCCCATTTCCCAGGCCACATGTATTCCAGAAGAAATCCCTTGCTGCATTGTGTCTCAAGCTCTGAGTGCTTGTGGTGGCTCCTTAGTCAAAAGCAGATGGGAATAACTGATCCTTGAGCCCAGATATGCACTTGGCCTTAACCCACAAGGGAACAAGGCTTATCATGTACTCCCCACAACTCCTGTCCCTCTACTTTCCAAGCCACAAATCCAGTGGCTCTGGAATGGAGACGGCTACAAGGCTCTTATGGGGCACCAGGACAAACACATACTTTAAATATGAACAATGAATTATACAGCAAAACGGATCTCTCACATCTTAGTTTCAGGAGAGAAAGAGGGGCTGCTTCAGTCAAAGGACAGTGTGGCATTTAACTCAGAGTGAAAAACCAATCCACCCACTACTGATGTGAAAGCAGGTTTCCCTCCCCATAATTCTGAAGACTTATGCTTTCATTACAGGAAAGCCACACACCCAAAAGGACCTTCAAAATGTAAGCAACTCCCAAGAGAAATGTGGTCTGGCAGATCAGAAGGCAACTGGAATGAATCTGTGGTCATTCACAGCTGTTATTCTGACCAGTAAGGGAAACATTAGGAAATATCAAAGCATATTGATCACAACTTGCTTCTCAAACTCTCATCTACTTGCTACTGTAAAGTTACAGTGAAGTTTTAAGACAGAAAGGTCACAGCCTGCCATCAGAATTCGGGTCACAGCTGGGAGCACTGCGAAGTTTTTCCACAATTTCTGAAAACAGTTAGCCTTCAGCTGGACTCACATCCCTCTGGAACACTAGTCTCTGAAGCACACATACATACAGTGCTTAATTATAGTCACAAATTATAGGGCAGTATCTACTTGGTTGGGCCAAGCTCACCTCTCTCAGCACAGGAACAGGAGGTTTCACTTGCCCACTTTTCTCCCCTATTCCCAGCCCCTTCTTTCTTTGCAACAGCACTGGCATTCATTCAACTGCAATCCAGCTGAATAAACCAGCAAGAACAACTGAGGAGTTGGGGTCTTTTCTGCCTGGTTAAGTCTTCTGCTGGTGATAGAACTGAACTGTGCTAGTTACCCAATAAATCTGGCTCAGTAAGGACAGACACTCTTCCTTTCAACGTATTTTTCATTCGGTTTGAATCACCTTATCAAACCCTGCCTGTCAAAGACACTGCCCCATCGCAAATCTGTCACACCAGGCCCTCTCCACTCTGGTCTGGCAGCACAGGAACTGCAGAACAGGCACGTGTCAGTACTGGATGGACACACAGAGCCTTCGCTGTGAACTGCATCTGGCGCATTTCCCTGCCGCCCATCACAAGACGGCATCTTCGCAGGGCATTTTCCACCCTGAAACAACTCAACCTTCTACAAACATTCCACTCAACAACCATCTTACTTCTAACATTTCGGACAGCAGAGCTCATCACAGAATTCTGCCTGACTGCATGAATAAATAGGAAATCACTTGCCTTAAGAATTCAGCAGACATGTAAAGAGAACAACAGGCACTTACATCAAACTTCTGGCGAACTGAAGAAATCTTTTTCTTTCCCTTGGGTTTTCCAGGTTTAGTTGCAGAGCCACCTGGCCATGGCAGAGATCCAGCACCTTCTGCAAATTGAAAAGAAAAAAAATCCACTCTATTGATGTTGTTGATTTAGGACCAGGACAAAACCGTCCACACAGGAAAAACCTTAACATTTGGCCCCCATCTAAGCCTCAAATCAAAAATCAACAGCCATAGCCCAGAGGAAGGTCTTCTGAGGAGAAAACACTTTTGGCAGCCCTTCTCTTCTGTTGTCAGCCCTCTGCTAGCTTTGACTCACTTATGACCCATCACTTAAGAAGCAACTCCTGTCCACATACCACACAAAACCCATGTCAGAAGGAGAGAGATAAGCACAGCCTCCAAGGAAAGCCAAAAGGAAGGAATAAGCCATTTGTTCAATCAGAAAGATAATAAAGAGCTTGCAGGGAGGAGGATTCTCTTTCCCACCAGCTCCTGGATCATGTCAGACTCTAACCATCTGGATTGAGCAATCCAGCTCCCCAGTTCTCCATCTGCTTCAGCAAGCTTTGTCATGGACCCTTATTAAACATCACAGCTGATTGTTCTGTCACACTGAGGGGAAGAACTACACAGGCCACTGAGCCCAGGAGCAGAATGACACCAATGTGACCAGTAAGCTTGTGACTGAACAAAACTGGCAAAGAGCTGAAAAAGACATTACTGTTTAGTGCCAATAAATAAACACATTTGGTCACATCACCTTGAAGGGACTGCTCAAAAAGCCCACCGTATGTCGTCTGACAGCTACACCTACAGTAGGCCAAACCACATCCTTGGCAAGGACAGCCGAGCAAACCTCCTGCTGACAGCACCTGTGAACAATTAGTTCCTGAGGTTTAAAGAGAGCGTTGCACTCCATGTGTGAGCACTTGCTGACAGTGAACAAGTGCAACTCAGAGACTGGAGAGCCCTCTCGTGGCTACAGAGGAAGGGTCTGCTTTGTCTCTCCAGTATCCTCCTCCCTTGGTTTTGCACCGCGAGAGAGCACTCTTTTCCTCTGGAGCAGAGCATGCCCTGTGCTGAGGCCCTGTCTACCTCCAGGTAGCTTGGACAACTCTGCTCTTCAGTGCTGCAGTCACCTCAGAAGTGGAGGCCAGAGCTCTGCTGCCAGGCCGTGCTGACAGTTCTGCTACCACAGCTCACACCAGCTTCACACCAGCCTGTGTGATTACCCCCAGCTCTCCCAACTATGTTTAACTTGCTGGAATCAGGAACTAACTGTGTTTAATTTGCTGTAATCAGGAATTCATAAATACAGTTATACTACAGTCCTGTTTATAGGGAATGAGGCTGGCTAGAAGTCCTTGGCTATGGGGAACTTCCCACAGTCACGGCTGGAGAACAAGCAGTGTTCTCTACCATGAAAAAAAAAAAATTAACACATGACTTTAGGGATCTGACTAAACTGGAAGACTCAGGTAAAGTTTTTGACTGGTCAGCTGCTAAGAAGGGATTAGAAACAACCTACACAGAGAGATGGCATTTTCTCCCCACATAAAAAAAGGTTACCAAGAAGTTTAGCTACATCCTACTAGATGGGTGAAAATTACCAGTCTACAAACATTGTTGTCAAAATCCACTGGTCAATCGTAAGAAATTAAAAGATAATAAATAAAAAACTCTCCAAAAATCATAAAGCTGGTGTCACTACTCATCACTACATCACAGGTGAGGCCCTAATGAGGGGACAAGTGAAAGCACCGTGGAAAATCATCTCAAGGACCACACTTGCCTGTCATCAAGATCTTAAATCTTATGATTTATCACAATAATGCTATTTCTCTCAGAAAGAATATGCTTTGTTCTTTACAGGTGAGTCCTTTCTTTCTCCTCCATAGCAGCTCAGACCCCTTCTAGCCAGGGGGGATTAGGTGTGTTAAGGACAGATACTGAAATCACCTGTCCCATTCCAGAGCTTTCAATGAAGGCACACCTCTAGTCCCTTCCCACCCCAGTCCCTTCCTCCTTGTCAGAAGCCTCACACAGCTCCTTCACAGCACCACCTGTGACAGTATCCTCTGCTGCGTGACCAGGGAAAGTGCAACAGATGGAGATGGAAATAGCAAACACCATTTCATCTATCAGTGTATTCCAGATTAATAGTTTACAGCCATGTCTGAATATTTCAAATACTTAAAAAAAAAAAAATACAGTAGCTTTTATATTAAATGGCAACTAAATGTTAGGCTTTCACAGTAGATCTGAAAGATGCAATTAACTGATATTCAACCTGCACATTTAACAAGAATTTAGCCAGGTTAAGTCTAGAGCAAGGAGAAGGTGAGATACAATCCCCTATTTCCCACTATAATGAGCCCAGAGCAAAATTTTTTTAGCTCCTTTTCCAGGTTTTCACATTATCAACCCTGACTTGCACTAGATGAAGAAAGCAAAATTTCCCTGTAGCATTCTAAGAAAACCAGTACTTGCCTTCCCAGCCACAAATGACAGGCTGGGCTGGCTCAGGCATGAAACTTCAGAGATATCAGCAGCTTTTATTCAGCCTTGCTAGCAAAGGAAATCAGACCTTAACAAGCCACAGCAATGGCTGCTGCTCTGCCTTCAAAGATCAGCTACAGATAAGAACATGTTTCTAAGAGCTGCCTCTTCTGCACAGCACCAGCACGACAGCAACAGCCAGTCCAGAGCGTGTCAGATTTTCCCAGTGTGCTGCACCAGCACGAGAAAAGGACAAAGATATAGAGAAAGTCACCACAAAGAAAAGCAGCCAGGCCCAGGAAATGTGCATTTCCCACCCTTGTTCATTTGATCTTCAGTTGTGGGGGGCGGGGGAGTTGTTTGTTTGTTTTAATCTTGCAGGGACAAGGGTTTGGTTAGATATTCCACTGATACTCGGTCAGATATTCTGCTGACCCTCCTCTGCCAACAACTCACACTCCCATTTTCCTCCTTTTTCTCTCTTCTTACAAGGAACCTGATTCCACCTCACAGCTGGAAGCCCTTCAAGCAAAGTCTGTGGGCAAGCCTGATTCCATAAAATGGTCCTGTTATTCCAGCATGAGTTCTAAGTCACTGAACAATCTCTTTTTAGTTGGCTCCAGATCAGTAGTAAATAAATTAAATCCTTACATCATTAACTCAGGCGCTTGCAATTGTCTCAATTTTATTGTTAACATTTAGCTAAGAAAAGAAGTAACAGTTCAAAGCAAGATAGGCATTAACTCAGGAAACCTTGTTAACCTGAGTGCTTGCAACTGACCAACAAACACCATAAACTGAGTGAGCAAGTCCATGCAATGCCAAGAAAAGATTTAAACTGGAATTCCTCTTGATGGAATTTTTTGGGGGCAGAAAAGTCCCAGTGTGCTGATACAGGCTGGGATAAAGTTAATTTTTTCCATAGCAGCCTGTATGGGGCTGTGTTTTGGATTTGCACCGAGAACAGCGTTGATAACACAGGGATGTTTTAGTTACTGCTGTGCAGGACTTGCACAGAGCCAAGGTCTGTTGTGCCTCTCACACCACCCCACCAGTGAGGGGGCTGGGGGTGCACAAAAAGTTGGGAGCTGACCCCAACTGATCCAAGGGATATTCCACTCCTTATGGCATCATGCTCGGCACATAAAGCTGGGGGAAGTGGAATGAAGTGTGGGGACATTCAGAGTGATGGCACTTGTGTTCCCAAGTCCCTGTTACGTGTGATGGAGCCCAGCTGCCCTGGAGATGACTGAACATCTGCCTGCCCACAGGCAGGGGTGACTGAATTCCATGGTCTGCTTTGCTGGCATGCATGGCTTTTGCTTGACCTACTAAACTCCCTTTACCTCAACCCACGAGTTTTCCCACTTTTACCCTCCCCATTTTCTCCCCATCCCACTGGTGGGAGTGAGAGGCTCTGTGGGGCTGAGTTGCTGGGGTTACACCATGACTCCCAGATATAAAAGGCCAGAAAAGCACTTCTGAAAATACTGGTAAGAGAAGAATACCAAAGAAAACAATTTTCTTTTACTGGGGAGTGTGCCACCCCACTCAGGCTGGTATAGCCAACTAACATCACCATTAAGGCGCTCTAGTATTTTGGATAGCATGTTTCTGAGAAATTCCTCTCTTCAGGCACTTTCACAGCTTCCCACCTATGCTACAGCTTGGTGCCACTCCAATATTTATGGGTGTCTTCATAAACATGGCTGCTACAGGGAACAACATAGCCCATTTTTCAAAAGGGCAGAGGAGTTAGATTTAGGATAGCTCAGAATCCAGCTGTGTCCTCACTGGGAGCCCGGCAGGAACTTAAGCATCCTTCACACCAGAACAGGTAATGCACTTCCTCTCCACCACCAAGTCCTAAACATCCCGTGCCACACAAGCTGTGGAACTGGGAGTTGAAGTTTGTGTGACCACCCGCAAAAGCAGAGGAGAGGGGAAAACGCAAAGTATTCTCAGAAAGGGTCACATTCACCAAGTGCTCCCCCAAATCCCAGGTGGAACCACTACTACCAGAGGCAGCAAAACTGGCATCAGGTGAGTTTGTCAGCATGGTTCAACACACGTTATAACCACTTCTTAAAAATATCTTCCCCAAGGTTTCCTATTCCAAATGCCACAATATCAAGTATACTTTTAACACTGACCACACAGTTATTTTTTTAATACAAAACGGCGTTTTAAGTGTGGTTCTTTCCTCTTGTCTCTCTCACACAAAGGTGGAAAGTACATGCATCAGCAACCCTTGTGATGGCGTGCCAAGTGCATCAAACACACTTCTTTAAAGCTACTTGTTTCCATGAATCATGAAGTAAACACCTTCTACCCAAAAGACAGCAGTGGAGACAAATGCCTGTTAGCTTTCTGTTCTCACATGGACCAAAAAAAAAAAAAAAAGAGAGAGGAAAAAAAACAAACAAACCACAACACAAAATAGCAGGTGTCAGACTGGCATCTAGGGGAAGAAATCTAGACATTAACAGCACTTGTACTGCACTTTCCTGGGCTTTCACATAAAATCCACTACACCACACACAGCTGACAGGCAAGGAAAGTTTGCATGTAATAGATCTACCAGTCAGTGGCCCAGAGAGAGGTGTCTCAGTACAGATTAGGTCCCAAATAGTTGGGAAACTCTGCATTGATCTGAGGAGAGCAAAACGGAGGTTCTAGAAAGGATTGTTAGCTCCAGAGCACTAAACTGTGTCTTTAAGAACACCCACAAACGATTAAACTGACTTATTTCAAGCTGGCTTGTGCAATCTGTGGACACAGAGCCATCCAAAGCCTGGCTGGAAGCCCTGGAGGTGACCAGCCCTCAGGAAGGATCCTGGCCAGCTGGCACACCACTGCATGCTGTCACCGACCTGTTGAACCACCACGAAGAGGGTTGTTCAAGTGCTCCTGAAGAGAGAAAGCTGCAATGGGACAAGAGGAAAAGACCTCACAAGGACTTGAAGATAAAAAGGGTCTGGCAGGAAATAATGAGCATATGGAAGGCACCTGTGGAACTGTGGGACTCCTACCTTTAACACATTCCTAAACAGCCTTGAAAAAGGGGACACCTGGGAGAGTTTGCTGACAAATCCTGACCAGAGAGCTGCAAAAGAGGTGCCATAACTAATGGACTGGATAAAGAAACAAAGGACATTCAACAGAGTTAAGCACAGAGTACGAACGCAGGAATAAACAACCCCAACCTCATGCACGTGGCAGTGGGCTCTCACTTGACCACTGCCACTCAGAAACAAGACCTCTGAGTTATCATCTCTACCCCAACACTCACAGCAGCTCAGTGCTGCCATCACAGAATGCAAGCACTCCCTCCCTCCCCCTCCTCATTTAAACTCAGCTGCTTCAATCACTCTTCTTGTCCTTTCTTTTCATAATCCAGCTGCAAGCATTCTACGACAAAAGCAAGGAGCAGCAAGATTTAGACACAAGCCTTCTGATTTACATGAGTGCAGACCCCCAAAGGGAACAGGTCTGGGACTCACAAGGTGTTTGTGAAGTTCAATCAAGAACAAACAAAGCAAGTTTGGAGGTGGGGGAGGTTAGCATTTAATTAGCACAGATGGTATAATTAAGGACCAGCTGTCCATTTTTTTCAGTTTTTCCTTCCTCTAACTACAACAGGTATCATAGTAACTGGTAATCTCTCTTCTCAAAAAACTCATCTCTAAGGTCTCAGGCCATGACAGCTGTAACAATTTTCTCTCTGTTACTACACAGCAGTTTTGTATCTTGAATTGCAGCTCAATGGCCCTGCTATGACATCTCTGGGTTGAGAGTTCTTTTGAAGACCAAACAAAACGTACTTTGCAGCCTTGAGGACAGCCATTCTAGACTATTGCAAAGTTAAAGTGTTATTCTAGATGCTCACAGAGTTAAAATGTTAACTATCTGCAGAAGGTTGGGTTAATTGGCCATAGCTCAGTCAAGGCTCAGTGTAAGCATTCTTGTATCAGATAAGTACTTGGAATCAAGATCAGTCAGGAATTTCCAGCTCTCCAAAACTATATCCCCAGCAATGAGAAGAACAAAGTTCAGGGGAGAGAGGAAGCAGTAAGCAAAGGAGATCAAAGAGAATGCTGCACCTCCCTTTACTCTTCAGTTCACAGCAGACACCTAACCCAGAAATCAAACCAGCTTATCTCAGGCAGCCATCAGCATCAGCTCTAACCAAGCACACACAGCTTAGTCATGAAAGCACCTCTGCTGAAATCAGCTGGATCACTACTTTGCTACCCTTTTGCCTGTGTGGCAAACCCCCCAGGAATATTAAGGCTCAGAAAATCTGAGTACTCTGTACAATCCCACCAAACACACATAAGGGGACACTGAGTGTTTAATGAGGCTTTTTGGCACTTACCTGGTGCAGAAACCAGGATCTGGCATCGGGTAAGAATAGCGAGGAGGAAATCGTTGTGGGAGTGGACTGTGTAGAGAAAGGCAGCTCATTAGCAGCACATCAGTGCCCAGAGGCACCCCCTCAAAACCATCATAAAGTACCTCCCTAAGCTTTTCCAGAGTTGTGTTCTCCCCACAGTGCTACAAAGGCACAACTTCCAACACAAAGTGTTTTTGAGAATTTTTTTTCTGCTGGACCCAGAATCTGCTACTAGGACATCAAAAATGCTACTGATACTACACACAGCATGGCAACAATTGGGTGGCTTCTCAACGTTCCACACGCTCAAACCCAGTGCTACAGCACACTGCATGAAACATCTGGTGCATTCAACCAGTCAGAGGAGGAGCAGCTGTCCCTCCTGCAAGGCAGACGCCTGGCTGCAGGGCTGTTGGTTTTGCTGGAAAATCCACCAGGTAGAGCCAGCCCCAGGAAGCTGAAGTCAAGTCAATTAAGTTCTAGATAAAAGGCAACTTCCTCGCAAAGGGTTACTGAAACAGAGTAATTATGCACTAGAAAAAGTGAAGGCAAACTTCATGGGCAGGATCAGAGGTTACAGGATCCTCTTTGGAGTCTGAGCACCCCAAACTCCTTACCCTCCCCTGCACGGAACACGAATGTGGAAGCCAGAACACCCCCACAATGACTTCCGCACTGCCCACCCAATGTTTGCAGACCTGTAGAGAGGCAAGGATGAAGGAATGTCACCCTTCAGCACTCCCACCTGCCACCCTTGAAGGCCAGGGAGGACTTGCCAGCTGCAAACTCACCCAGGTGAATCTGGAATTCCCTCCCGCACTTCAGCCACACCACCAGCTCAGTCCCAACCAAAAGGAAAGTATGGAAAGCACTGAGACTCTACAGTGACATAGAAAAGTGGTTTTTTAGTTGGTGGGATACCTTTTTTTTTTACCTTTTCACCGTATTTACACAAGGCCAAATTGACTGTCAGTGCCAGGACACTTCCCCATGCAGGCCAGGGCACTTCCAGCTTTTTAACGCCGCTCCTACCGGAGCCCTGGCCATTCCTATTCCCCTCCCGTCACCTTCCCTGTTTGGGAAGCATCGTGCCGCAGGGAGGAGCTCCCCGGGGCCCGGAAAGGAAACAAACACCAGCGGGCTTCTCACCGTTATCCTGCGTGAGCAGCCTGCGCGCTTCCAGGTCAAACTCCTCCTTGCTGATCTTCTGCTTGAACCACAGCTTCAGGTTGGCCCAGTACCTGGGGAAGAGCAGGGAATCACAGCGTCAGCTGGCCTGAAAAAAGATCACCACGTCCAGCCTACGAGTGAACAACCACTACACCAACCAGAGCGTGGCACCAAGTACCATTCCTTAAACACCTCCAGGAGAAAGCGCAGGCACAGGAGGAAAAGCGCTGTTCCCAGCCCCGCCGCCCGCGAGGTTCCGCAGGGCCGGCAGGGGCCGGGCGGGCCGCGCAGCGCACGGGTACGACCCAGCCTGGCGGGGCCCGTCGCCGCAGCTCCCCCACAACCCCCCACTGCCCGCAGGGCACTCACTGCTTCACATTCTCGCCCAGCGCCTCGCTCAGGCTCTTCTTGGCCGCCTCCAGCTCGCTCACGTAGGTCGCCATGGCCGCCGCCACCCGGGGCCGTCACGTGCCCGCCGGTCACGTGG
>VXAY01000258.1:1697438-1712871 GCA_013399855.1 Oxyruncus cristatus | reverse complement strand
GGGGGGGTAAAGCTCCGCGCAGCTCTGGGCAGCGGCGCGGGGGTTCCTCCCAGATGGGTAAATTCCACGTGTGGAATTCTGTGTGCCTGTGCCCGGCGTGGGGCGGCACTGTTCCATGGGCTTGTTCCGAAAATGCGGGGTTTTTCTCTCGTGGAGCCGCAGCCCCCGCCCGGGGAGCTCGCGGTGCGTGTCCCGGCGAGGCGCAGGCGGGCTCCTGCGGGGTCAGAGCCCCCGCGTCCATCGCCCTCATCTCCCCCGTGCCCTCCTGCGGGATGCGCGGCAGCGGGGCGAGCCCAGCCCCGGAGGAGAGGGCAGAGCCGCTCTGGAAACGGCAGAGCCCGCGGCAGGGCAAAGCCGGGCTTGCCAGAGCAGCGCTTAGCGGAGGCCAGTCCCACAGGTCAGCTCGGGTGTCACGTACATCGCGGGTGTGCGGTGCAGCAGCGGCAAAGGGCTCTGCTCCTGCTGGAGCCCGACCTGGAGAGCCACGTGCCGCCGTGCGGCACCCTGTCCCGCAAAGCCTGTTGCTCCATTTTTGACACAGGCACTGGATGTTTGGGGCTCTCCCGGCAACGCTTGGCAGGCTTTGAATCAGCATTTGAGTCCCCTTCTTGTCGACATTGTGAACTGGGTAAATGGGGAAAAAAAGGGAACTTGCAGGCCTTCCAAGACTGGCTGTTCCAGCCTGGTCACCCACATGGCACCTTTCTTGGACAGCTTCTCCTTGGTTGTTTGCTGCTATTTATTCAAGGAGTGTACTTATTGTGTAGGGAGACTCGTGGCACCAGTGGCAGGGTGGCTACCCCGTAACTTCCTGGTGATCCATGGCTCTGGCAGAGTTGCAGGTGCCTCAGTTGACTCTTCCGGTGCCATTCCCAAATCTCTAAGACAGGGCATTCCCCAGCTTCGTGACACACTGGAGTGTACCTTCTCACAGTGCTGGATGAGGTGTACAGGATAGTGACCAGCCTTGGTAATCAGTGACCATCTCTGCAATCACGTGGCTGGCAGGTTGGCATCTACATCTCCCCACACGTGTGGTCTCTGGAATGCAGGGTACACGTGGCGTGGTGTCCACCTCCACACCAAGAACCATGCACTCTTCCAGCATCCCCTGTGGGATCCCGGGAGGAGAGGGGGGAGCAGGGTGCAGTGAGTTTCTCAGAGCATGATGAGCAGAGTTTATCTCATGAAGGCTTCGAGTGATAGAGAAGGCAAAGTTCCCAGGAGAGGATTTCCACTTGCCACAGGAACGGGCTGTTCCTGCACGGGTCTCCATGCCGTGCAATATAGACAGGTCTTTGTCTGTGGCACAAACCAAACCGACATCTCGCCCTAACACCAACTCCTGCTCTCTCCTTCCAGATGGGGCATCCTCTTTTCCCACCCACGGGACTTCACCCCCGTCTGCACCACAGAGCTGGGCCGGGCGGCCAAGCTGGCGGCCGAGTTCAGCAAGCGCAACGTGAAGATGATCGCGCTCTCCATCGACAGCGTCCAAGACCACCTCTCCTGGTGCAAGGTACAGGGCTGGGGGGGAGTGCAGGGGCAGCTGGCACTGCTGCCTTGCTCCAAAGGCCAGAGGAGATGCCCACACAGAACATGGCACAGGCTTGGAGCTACAAATGTCACATCCCAAAAAACTCAGAGCAGGAAGGTCTTCTCCCTCTTCATGGAGCACTCCAAAGTCCAGGGCACTCTATGCACTGATACTGTGATACAAGAAGAAAACAATATTACTGCTGTCCCACCAGTGCCAGACAGGGTTAAAACACATTAAGGCGATGCCAAAACCTGAGAGGAAGGCAACCAATCCACAGCCCCTCAAAAAGTTCTGTAATAGAACAGGAAGGGAAAAGAGGCATCAGAAGTGAAGAGGTGGTCTTCAAAGGATGCGATTCATACTTAGGGAGGGAAAATAAAACAGAGAACAAGCAGGACATGTTAAACCTAAAACCACAAATAAGACATTGTTAAATGTGAAACCGTCACGAGGGAGCATAAAGAAAGATGGGAATGGAATAACTTGCTGAAGGAACTTGAAAGGAACAAAAGAAAAACTTCAAAGGCAGCCTCAGCAATGGTATGCTGCCAGGGAGAATGACTCCAGGGCTCAGAGGTGCTTAGGCTGTAAAATGAGTACTTCAGACAGACATGGTCAGAGTATAAAAATCCCTGCGTGAATTAACTGCCACTTTCTTAGCTCTTAAAATTGGGAATGTTCTCACACTTTTTCCAGGGCTGAGACATGCATGCAGTAAGAGATGTAAAAGGTGAGAAATTTCCACTCTCAGACGCTGTTTCATGACTGAGTGGCTTTACAAATTACCTAATTTCCTTATTGGTTAAATTGACCTTTGTACCTGAGTGGTTCGTGGCCAGTGTCCCATCAAGCCTCAGAAGGGCCTGGGGAAACCAGCGTACAAATCCCACATCAGTAAATGAGATTTCTGTGCTGGTCAAACTGGCTGAAACCAGCAGTCATATTAGCAAATAACACCTCATTAAATATAATAGAAAGTTTGGGTTGTGCTTTTGTAAGGGAGTCTCGTCTCTTGCTTGGCTAAATCCCTTTGAATTAGGGTATCGCTGACTTCTACAAAGTCCAAGAAGCTTTCCAATTAAGTCAGCTTTGTGAAGGGCAGACTCTTTCTTGCAGGGAGACAGGAGGAAGCAGTAAGTTGTGTCAAGGGAGGGAAGTGCTGAGCTCCCTCCAGGGCCTGCAGGGCTCTGTGGGGTTCAGCATACTCAGGTGATCTGGAAAAGGCATGAACAACAAGCTGACTTTGCTGATGGTATGGAATTATTCAGCACAACCTCAGGTAAAACCGGCAGAAGTTGCAGAACAGCTTCTCGATGTTTGATGGGAGGCAGAGTAAGGAAACCTTCCGGGACAACCACAGAGAAAGGCAGAGGGCAGTGATCCAAGCTGTGGTGAGATTTCTGTCAAGCTGGGAGAAGCCTTGGAGACGCCTTGGAGACAGAGGTTTGGAAGTGTCAGCTCAGCTGTCGAAAAGAAACCTCTGAAAGGTCCTCCAGAGTAAAAGATCCAATTGGTGAGGACAAATCCATAGCAGACTGGAGTCTTCCATCCAGCCTGTGTTTAAAATCACCCATCTCACAGATTGCGGTGGAACAAGAAAAGGTGCAGAGGGGAACAAACCTGCCTGCAGAGTAGAACTTCAGATAATGTGGAAAACTAAAGAGCTGAACTAGAAAGGCAGGTGTTAGGGCCTGCTGCAGGTCTGAGACCAAGGTCAGTGCCCCAAAGGTTCTCCTGCCCAGCCATGGGGGGAAAAAAAGAGCTTAACAGAGGTACCAGGCCTTGGCAGAAGCTGGCTCTATTAACAAAAACAACAAAGTCTTCATTAATTGAGACCTAGAAACTGCAATTTCCTTCACTAGATCTAAACTTGGAAGTCCTAGGAGTGAGCAAAAATTTGGGCAGACCTCTCTGTGCAACATTCCTTTACATACCTATGCTTTCTCTTTGGATGGAGCTCCTAGCAGCAGTGAGAGGATGAAGCTGTTTTTATGTGGAGCCCAGCCTGTGAGGAAGCAAGTGGGCAGGAGGGGTGGCTGAAATCCTACACAAAACAATGAAGAAACTTCTGCTTGCTTTGCTGCCAAATTTCAGTGGGCAGATGGGGCCTGGAAGGGTGGAACCCGAGTGCAGCCAGTAATCCTCACGTCAGCTCTGCTTTCCCAGCCAAAAATGTCACTGCTGTTCTTAGCCATCCCAGGCCGAGACCCAGAGGCTTGCTCCAGAACTCAGAACAAGGCTGTAGCTCAGCCAGGGACCGATCCCACTTTCCTACCTCCCAAGTGGGTGTGCTGCTTCTCTAAGGGCTGGCTGAATGCACAAGCTTCTTGAGCAGGGTTGGTTGGCATGTGCTGTGCGTGTCAGAGGAAGTTTCAGTGCTCACTTTGGCCACTGATGCCTTTACCTTAGTGAGTCAGGGGAGAATAAAGCACTCCAGTGATGTCTGGTTTCAGCTTGGGACTCTGGAAAATAAAATAATTCATAGGGAAGTGAGTTGTGGGTGTCCCACTGCAAAACAGGGTGTGGTTTGTGAGGCTGTTTTGTAGAGCTCCGCAGGTGATGAAATTATGTGCATTTTGGAACGAGTTACAGTCCACAGGATTCAGGTATTACTTCTCAGAAGCTCTCTTCATCCTTCAGCCCTTGCTCTGAAGAGGGAGGGCGTGGGTGCATGTCATTTACTGCCCTCCATCCTCAGCCTCCTGTGCCTCTGTGGGGCATTCAGCAGCATTTTGCCTCACCTGAACTCCAGCCTTCCTTTCCTTTCCTGCTCTGTTCTGACAAGGCAGGTCTGGTGGAAGAACAGAACAGATTCCTTCCTTCCAAGGCAGGCCTGATCACAGCCTGGCTGAGATAAAGGGCCCCTTTTTGCAGTGCAGTGCTGACTCAGAAAGGCCCAGGGAGAAAAATCAGCGAAGAGAAAAGTTGGAAAGGAAACATCTTGCCACACGTGCACCACTTGACCTGCTTGCAGCATCCTGAACACCCGGGTCAGGGTTACAGCCTCTCATGGGTGTTGGAGTGTTCTGTCCCCATGCAGCATGAAGAGGATGGAAGGAACTGCTCTGTTCTGGGGCAGAAACCTTGAGTTAATGCTTTGATGCTGGCAGCTGCTCTGCTTGTGCTGCCTTGAGCAGGCTCCTCCCAGCACTGCTGAGGCTCAGTATGACCTGTGAAGGTGCTACTGCAAACTCCAGGGATAACTTGAACGCTTTGGCCTAGTCCAGACCAGATTTGGAGATGCTCAAAATGCAGCCTTTCTGTGGATCAGGTCAAGTTTGGGCTAGCACAGGGAGTAACCTCATAAATCATGGTCACATGGAAGAGCCCGCAGGGCTGTTGAAGGGAATGGTTTTCTCTTCTGTCCCAGACGTGGTTCAGAAAGGAGTGTGCTGTGTCCAAGCACCTGCGCTCAGACATCCACTCTTGTTTTCAAGAGCCTTTAGTTAAGTAAGTTGGGAGTAAGAATGGAGCTGGTCCCTTGCACAAGACCTACAAAGTGTTGGACACTTGACCTTTGTTAGCTGTAGAGTTGCTGGTTTGCTCTGCTGCTAGAAAAACTGTTCCTTAAATGCACGGTTCAGTTCAGGTGTGGCACCAAGACATCTGTCAGTAGTGCTAGATCATGTACTGGGAGAGAGTCGGAAGAGGGACACCTGTTCTCAGGGGAAGGTGGTTAAATCTCCCTGAGTCGCTTACATCGGCATAACTTCCCTATTGCTCCATACCCACGGCCTGGCAAAATCAGCTGGTCCACAGGCAGCTGAGCCAACGGGGTGTAGTGACAGACAGCATAGAACTAACCTCTAAGAGCAAGGCGCTGTCCGGCCTGACACAAGAGTTTCTAGTTTGTCACCTGGTTTTATGGAAATGGAGAAACCCCATGGAAGGCCTTGAGCCCCTGGCTGTGCTGTCCCAACCTGAAACTTTGGGGCCAATGAAAACCACGAGCTCCTGCAGAGCAGCTGCCGAACCAGTGTTTCACTCTGGTGCCCGCAGCCGGGAGCATGAGCGTGCCGATGGTTTTGTCTCTGCAGGACATCAACGCCTACAACGGGGAACAACCCGCGGAGAAACTGCCCTTCCCCATCATCGCTGACAAGAACCGGGAGCTGGCTGTCCAGCTGGGCATGCTGGACCCGGACGAGCGGGACAAGGACGGCATGCCTCTGACTGCCCGTGTGGTGAGTGCCCGGCCCCGCAGCACCTCTGCCTGCCCCGTGTCCGTGGGGCTGTGCTTGAAGGTGGGGGCAGCTTACCTGGATGGATATGGCTGTCTTCAGGAGCTGGGTTGACTTTCTTGGCCTAGAGCATGAGGAAGAGGAGGCGCGGCGCTGGTCTGCTGGCAACAGCTCCACCTTGCTCTTGCCACCCACTCGCACTGGTTGTGCCTGTCCTAACCTAAATTTTGTCAGTGCTTGATCTGCTGGACTTCCCCTCTCCCTTCCTGTGCTTGCATTAGAAGGGCACAGGTCAAGGGGAGGAAACACTTCAGGTAGCAAAACAAGCTGGCATTGGAAACAGGACTTCCCAGAGCAAAAATGTGTTCCCTGGGCATCACTTGTTCTCTAGGAGATCCCCACCCTGGCATCTCCCTTGTCCCAATACCTGTGATCAAGCAGGCCACCTCCCGGGAAAGGAAGGAACAGCAGGGCTGAGCAGATCCAGCAGAGCAGTCGGACAAATATCTGCCCAGCCCCTGACTTTCTCTCCCTGTGCTCAGGTATTCATTTTTGGTCCGGATAAGAAGCTGAAACTCTCTATCCTGTACCCAGCCACCACTGGGAGAAACTTTGATGAGATCCTGAGAGTGGTGGACTCCCTGCAGCTGACGGCCTATAAGAAAGTCGCTACTCCTGTGGACTGGAAGGTGAGGAGGGGAGCAAAGCCCACAGCCAGGAAATGTGGGAGACCCATGGGGTGGGGAAAGCAGCAGGTGGAGGCAGCCTTGCCTCTGACAACTGCCAGCTCTTGCAGCCTAAGCTCCCAGTGGTTTGTGCCAGCTCACCCACCAGCCCACCTTCCAGGGAAGCTCACCTTTGCACAGGGCTTGGAACACCAAGGGGGAGCCAGCCCAAGCAATTGGAATGGATGAGCAGACTTGGGCAAGCTGTGCTCCCTCCTGCATCACAGAGATGCCCAATTCCCCTCTTGCTACTCCCTGTTCCCATGGGAGTGCCTTGGGGAAGAGCTGGGCTGTGGGATCCCATTGGCAGGGCTGGCAGATGGCATAGCTCTCCCTTTGGACATCACCCATGTCTCCTGGTGCAGCTCCCACTCAGCCCTCACTGCTGTCGCCAGGCGGAGCTGCACGGGACGTGCCTGGGGTGCTGGGCCCACGTGCTCCCAGGGAGGCAGTGCCACCACACCCAAAGCCTGTCAGCTCCTCTGCTGCTCTCACAGTTCCCATTTGCTCCCCAGCCTGGTGACAGTGTCATGGTCGTGCCCACCTTACCTGACGAGGAAGCCAAGAAGCTCTTTCCCAAAGGAGTCTTCACAAAGGACCTCCCGTCAGGCAAGAAGTACCTGCGTTACACCCCGCAACCGGAGTGAGGTCTGTCCGTCCATCCCGCCGGGCTGCACGCCCCTAGAGCCTTCCCCGTGCCCAGCTCCTGCCCCTCTGACACCACACGATCAAGCGCTCTTGTACCATCACACTGATGGTGCACCACACTACGAAATCCTCCCCATCCCTTTCATCCCCCACTTCCCCTCAAAACTAAACCTCTGGGTGTTTTCTTGCCTTGAATCAGCCCCACAAGGAAAGTGAGCAGACCAGTGAGGGGTCCAGGGCTCGTGCTGTGGAGTCTCTCCCGTTTGGTACCAGCCAAGCTTTTTCCAGAGGCATGGTGAGAAGTGTGATGTCAGCAGCCAGGCCCCAGAGGGGTGTCCTGCTGGGACAGGGAGCTCGGGGGGCTCCAAACTGCTGCGTGCCTTTCAAAGCAGCTGCCACTAACACGTTAACACCTTTGGTCCCATGAGTAAGGGAGGAGCTGCAGAGCCAGACCTCTCACTTCTTACTGCTTTCTCATCTCTTGCTGGAGGTTTGATTGTTTTCGGGTTTTATGGAAGAGGGAATCAAGCAAATAAACTGACCTTCAGTACTACCTGCAGTGTCCCTTGTCTGCCCCTGCTGGGCCCCACGGCATCCTGCACAATTTACTTTGTTTCCTGTGGCCGCGCAGCTTGGATGGGTGCCCATGCTCCCGGGTGGGTGGCAGCAGCACAGACTACCCTTGTTCTTGCTCTGTAAGGAAGGCATTTTGGAAAGAGGTTGTCCCAGGGCACACGGTCTCACCCAAGGCAGTTGTGCTCCACCTCTTTACGCCAGTCCTAGCAGTGGGAAGGAGACGACTGCTCAGGGAACATGCCTCAGCCTGGCTTGCTGTTAGTACTGGGTGGGGGGGTCCTACTCTTCTTCCCAGAGCATGGCACAAACCATGCAAACTCCTGCCTGCTCTCCCTCACCTGCACCTCGGGGATTTGTCAAGAGATGAGCGATGTTTTAATATAACACTAGGAAAGAAACCTGCTCACCGAATAGCTCACAGGCTGCCTGCCAGCATCCCTCAGTGCCCAGCACAACCAGCAACACTTAAAATGAGCAGCTCTAAGAAAATACTGGCTTGGGGCACAAATACAGCCCCCCCAGCATGTGGGGAACAGCAGGGTTGATGCTCATAGTAAGCAACGCACTGGATGCAATGAGATATGCTCCAGCATCCTGTGGATCCTAATCCTGCAGCAGCATCCACACCCCTCTTTCATTACCAAAAAGAAAAAAGAAGGGTTATATCAATTTTAAATTGCCTTTGGGAACTATGAAGTGAATATTGGTGTATTTCCCCAAATGGCCTTTAAATGAACCTTCGATATGAAACTGTATTATTCCTGTGTATTGTTTTTACTAGAAGATAGAAACAGCTGGTCTCTGGGCTGACTTTCGTTCTCGCTCTTCCACTCTGCGTGAAGTGGGAGGGGGAATCTGCAATTTCAGAGGGGAAACATTTCTTTTCTGTGCAGTTTTTCAGCTTTATCAAACTTGGCAGCTTCCCTTGTTCCCCACGGCTGGGCTGCACAAATTCCTGGGTTTCTTGCTGTTCCCTCGGCACACAGCCCTCACCTTGATCTGGTTTCCTAAGGGAAAAAGGGATGTCTGCCCCCTCCCCCCCCCTGAGCTTTCCAAACAACTGCTCCATTTTCTGGCAGCCTGAGGACAGAGCCCCATGGCATGCTTTGTGCAAACAGCCTGCCCTGAGCAACCCTGGAGAAGGGACACTGCAGGGCCAGCACAACCTCTCTGGGACACCAGACAAACCACCTGCAAGTAGGGACAAGGGGGAACAAATCCTGTCACAGGGCCCGAGGGCTTAAAGCCAGCAGGGAGCAGCCACTGGTCCCACTTATTAGGCAAGCAGGGGCTGATGACCAAAACCCCAGGAATTCCTGCCTGCTCCCTGGTGCTGCTGCGGCCCGAGATACAAAGCAGCCGGATGGACTCAAGCAAACACAGGGTTTGGTTCCAGTACAGCTTGAGTGGTTTTCTTTTAATCCCAGAGAAGTGAAATGCAACATTTGTTCGAGTTGGTAATAACATCCAGAGACATAAGTCCAAGCCAAGTAAAGTCATTCACCAGTCCAAGACTCAGTAAAGTCATTTGTGTTTAAGGCACTCTGCAAAACCAGCTTTCCTCTCCTTCCGATTTTCCCCACGCGGCAGCAGAATACCTGGTTTGGTCTTTTCTCCATAGTGACATTCATATGTCCCGGCTCTTCTCACCATCTCCGGGAACTGGCAACAGCAAATCCAGTGGGAGCCGAACAGAGAAACGCCAGGAGGCCGGGTCAATAAATATGGACGGGCACGGGAGGGAGCGCGGGGGCTCCGAGCTTCTGCAGGAATGGGACAAGCACCGGGTGCCCTCCCTGCAGGCACCGATGTGATTCGTCTTCCTTTCTTCCCCTCTCGGCTCCGAAAGGGGAGGGGAGCGCAAGGCCCGCAAACATCCCTCCGTAGCAGCGCTCCCGAACATGCGGCAGCACCCCAAAATGCAGGGGGCTGGGTGGGGGGAGACCCAGCTGCCCCCACTGTGCAGCACAAATGACCCGCCCCCCGACTTCCGGCTGTCAATAAATACCAATAAATAACTTAAATAAATAAATAGATAAATAAATAAATAAATTAATAAATAAGTGGCCCGAGGACACGAAGGAGGGGAAGGGGCACCCCGAGGCTCAGGGCAACGGGAGCGTGAGGGTGGGCATTTCCATGACCTGCCCCCTCCCTGAGATAATGGGGTGCTGGTGCCGGAGGCGGGGCGCAGGGAAGGCATCCCATGGGGTGGTCAAACACAAGCCCAGGGGTCCGGGTGCTCATCCAGCCACAGGGATGTGAGCTAAACCCGGACTCACACATGGGAGCTCCCACCCACCACCTCCCTCCCCTTCGTCTGAGCCCCTTGAGCCCCACACATGGGGCTCCACCGCCCCGTGCTCACCCAGCACCTCCACCCGAGTGTGAGCACGCACCTTTTGCCAACACGCAAAATGCCTGCACGTTTCTGCAAACGTTGTTTGCCAAATATTTCTGCAAACAATTTTTGCAAACTTTTTTTTTTCCCCCCTTCTTTTTTTAATGAAGAAATGCCCACGAAGACAACCCACGCATCAAACTGAGCTAAGTGCATCAAATCCAGGCGTCAGAGAAGGAGCGGGCATGGAAACCTGGCAGAAGCCTGGAGAGGTGAACAGAGGCATGGCCCCTGGGCTCAACCAGAACCTGCCTGCAGGCTGGGGCAGCCCTGGGAGCTCAGGCACATGGCTACAGTGAGGCACCGAGCCTGACGCTGGCACCAAGCACCTCCCTGGGGACATTGCAGACATTCATGGACAGAAATTCAGCCACTGCTGAATTCAGCTGCAAACAATGTGCCACGGCTCGGGCCAGCCAGGACATCCCAAAAGATGGAAATGAATTCAATAGCATCTCTGCATCTGCATCCCCACTCTCCCAGACAAGTGGAACCACAGCAGTGCAACAGCAGCTCCATGAGCTGACAGCCAGCATGCAGCCCTGGCCCTTCCCCACAAGTTTTGGGGAGCTGGCTCGCGCAGCCTCTCTGGATGTAGCATCCTCTCCCAGCAGAAGCCCATCCTGGGGCTACCCATTTATTGGGGAATTCCTTCCTCTGGCTTTTTAGCTCTGATGCTGCCAGAGGCATTTCTGTCCCCCTGGGTCAAAAGCATACACCTGCCTTACTTCAAACCAAAAGGTACTTACCCCTCATCTTCAAATCCTTAAGGAAAATTGTATTTCAAGTTTCTAACCCCTCTCCACACACACACTTTTTGAGAAACAAAACATCAGTCACAGCAAAAGCTGCCGTCAGTCCCACACCAGGACAAAACCACAGGCAGAGTCTCACAGGAGCGGGACATCTTCCCATGCCAGCAAGCTCCCTGTGGAAGTTCTGCACCAGAATACACAGCAAGCCAAACTCAGAGCCCTCTCTCCCTCCAAAGCTTTCCCACAGCAAGGCTTGTAGCCCCCCACAAAACCCCGACATAGGCACCAAAAGCAGCAGGTTCCCAGTCCGCTGCGAGGCCGGGCGGGAGCAGCAGGACCGCGGGCCCGGCACAGGGAAGTGTGCGTCAGGGCGTCAGAATGCAGCGCTCCCAAAGGAAACAATAAATAAAGAATTGAACCAGCAGCAAAAACTACTGAGGATAATAAATAGCACGGGAATTTCACAGGGATTTTTGGTCTAAGATGCCTGGGGAGCCCCTTTGCTGGCGGGGCCCGGGAGTGCACATCCCGCCCTGGAAAAGCAGGAGACGCAGCTGAAGCTTTGTGGGAGCGATGCCACAGGGATGTGCAGGCACGCCACAGGGAGATGAGCAGTGCTGGGCTGGGCATCCCAGTACCAGGCTGGGGGCAGCACTGCTAACACCTCAGGAAAGGCTTCACATGGAAGTGTCACACAGCAACCCTCCCCAGGCTCTCCTGGCAACAGGAGAGCAGATGGGACCCTCCCATCAGGAATGACGTGCATCCCCAGGGCAGCACAAACCTCCTGTGATGAGAAGGTAGAGGTGTGAGCTGGAGGAGCCGCAGGGCTCGCGCCAGGACAGAGAGAGCAGAGAAAGCAGCAAAAGCTGTAACTGCCTGCCCAGGAGTGATGGGGCACCAGGAGCAGCAGCAGCATAGCTGTGCCTTATGCCTCTGCTGCAACTCCAGGCTGAGATCCCAGGAATGGCCAGTTGCATCCCGCAGCA
Source organism: Oxyruncus cristatus (assembly GCA_013399855.1). Lineage (NCBI taxonomy): Eukaryota > Metazoa > Chordata > Aves > Passeriformes > Cotingidae > Oxyruncus > Oxyruncus cristatus. The sequence continues at coordinate 1,701,056 of VXAY01000258.1, read as the reverse complement.
CCATGCTGTCCCAAGGACCAGCCAATGCCAGCCATCCAGGCAGCGAGGGGCGAGGAGAAAGGCAAATAAACATCCCTCATTGCTCCAAAGCACCTGTAGCACCAGGAGGCAGCCCTCAGGCAGCACATTCACCTCCTCCTTCCCAGGCAAAACTAGGCCTGCCCTGCACAGCCTCCACTTACACCCCTGCCTTCTACCCATGGGAAGGAGAGCCTGGGGAGTGACCACAAGGCATGCCATCCCCTCCACTGGTGTCCCTGCCGGTAGTCAGCCTGCTCTGCGGGTGGCTGAGGAAGAGGAGGGTCTCCACGTGAGCCACCATTTGCATGGCAAATGAGCAAGCACCCAACTTCTAGCAAGGGACTGGGGTCTGCAGTGAAGCAAGTGGGTCCCTGGGTACCTCCAAGCTGGTTTGGGTACCTCACACACACACAGTCAGCGAGCACCTGGGCCAGGTGAATGGGCACCACTCCCTATTTCTCACTCTGCTGAGAATCGGTTTTGCTTCCATAAGAGAAGGGTCGGTGGGACTGGGGAGGGGAGGTTGAGGAACTGCAAAGACTTAGTGCACCTTAAAACAAAAGGACATCTAACCTGCCCTTAGATCTCACTCCAAGACGGAAAAGAGCTATGGCATCTCCTACACTCACAACTACTCCAAACACACCCAGATGCATGCAAAACGTGTCCCGCTTCCCATCGGCTGCAGAAACCCCTCCCGGCTGGGGGCACCAGCCAGTGCCAGGCTCTGGCTCAGCACCCTGGCACCGCCTGTTCCCACCCCACTCCCAGGCCCTCCCGCCCAGCCTCAGCGGGCAGGGCAAGGGGTTAATTACCAATCTGAAATGCATAGGTATGGACACCATGGGGACACCGGCACCCCAGCAGCAAGGGGCACTGCAGGAGCCCTTCGCATCCAGCAGGCACGGTCTCCACTTCTACCTCCAGCTGGGTGGAGAGCAGCATTCACCACAAGCATGGTTCAATCACACCCATGGCTTCTTGCACTGCCCTACAAGGAAAGACAAGTCGTTTAGGTCAGACAGCCTCTGTGCCAGCCACAAGCCCCTGCAAGCACTCGATTCCACTTCCTGGGAAATCCTCCAGCTGGGGACACCCTCTTCTGTGCCCTTGTGCCAGCCAGGCTCTATTTCTGACTCAGGACGAGCCACGTTTCCAACCACAACGACAAAGGCAGGAGAACCCAAGAGGTCTGCTTTGGCTCAGAAACCCTGTTCGTTTGCAGCAGGCTGAGAGCACCCAGGTCCTCACGTGCGTGCCTGGCACTGCTCTACTTGGGAGGTATCACAACTATAGGCTGCCCTCGCTTGGGTCTCCACATGAGGACTTGGGCGTCGTTGGCGTTGGGCTTCACTAGTGCGTTTGGTGGGATGGGCTCCATTCTGCTGAGGATCCGGGGCTGCTCCTGCTGAGTCCTTCCCACCAGTCGCGCCCGCTGCCCCAGCAGCTGCATGGGATCAACCTCAATGTCCACTCGCATCCTCCACTTTATAGTCTGCAGGATGATCTTTTCCTTGGTGGTGGTGTTCATGGCCACCAGCCACGTGGTAAAGCTCTGGTCCCTCTTAATCCTGGTCAGCAGCGGCACGTTACTGTTGCTCACGGGGACAGCCCACGTCACACTGGGGTAGAAATTGTCATTCATGCTCACCGAGAACCTGGAGATCTTGTTCGTGGGCCCGACCAGGGTCACGGTTTCTGTGGTGTTTCCATACCAGGGGTAGCTCACACCATCCGAATCGCTGATGGCTTTTACTCTTCCTTCTCGCAGGTCAGGCAGCTCCCAGCTTGACCTAAGAGAACGGGAAGAGAAAGGCCAGGTTAGCAGGGAAATCGGCACTTGGTGAGGGATGGGAAGGCCAGCAGCATGGGGACCCTCTCCCTGCCTGCAGCAAGCTCTCAGGACCAACCCGAAGAACAAATTCAACTTTGGTTCCTTTGCTGAGACTAACATGTCCAGCTGAAGCCTTTGCTCTGCCAACACAGTGTTATTTTAATTAACCTGCAATAAAATTGAGTGGGCCAAAACCCATTGCCAATTCTCTCTGGGGTCACTCTCTCCTTAATCAGCTCCTGTGCTAGAGAACAGCCTTTCTCATCCACGAGCTGCAGCACCACAACCACTGCACTGGCCCAGCCCATCAGCTGCCTCCCCCAGCCCCATAATAAGTCTGTAATTTTTATGCCTGTAAATACAGGCACAAAGACACATGCAACAATTAAATCCCACAATTATGCCTGCCACTGGTGCCATGAAATCCCTGCAATATGGCTGGGGGGGGGGGGGGTCGAATTCCAGCCCAAATCTTTGCTGACGACATCATCACCAACACCTGTGGCTACAGCAAGGGAGACAATCCCCACACGGCAATTACAGGCCGGGAGTTTTGGTGAAACCTCCTGCCAAGTCCGAGCTCTGGCTTCAGACATCTGTTTTTTAAAGCTGCCTGGCGCTGGGGCCACACCTCTGCCACCCCCCCAGATGATGGACTCTACTCGCTGGATGTCCCCAAGTGCTCCAGTGCCACAAGCACGTGGATCTGCCATGATGCAAGGACGCAGACAGGCAGCATGAGGACCTGCTGCTCACAGTGCCCTGTACAAGCAACCCCTGGCACCGGCAGTGGGAACCCTCCAACGAGCCAAATGTACCCCTCCAGCCACCTCCAGCCCCTCTCACATCACCCCTCTCCAAAGGCAAGAGGATACAGCAACAGAGCCAACAGCTTTGCCCCCTGGTCACCACACACTCAGCCTCGAGGAAAGCTGTTTTCCAGCAGCCACTTCTGCCCAGCACCGCAACGCTTCCCACTTCTAACACAAGCCAAGGGGGCAACTCCCCCAGCACTGCCCGCACTCACAGCCCGGCCCCAGAGGGGAAACGGTATTCGGGGGGGAGACAGCGGCCACAAGGCCCCCGAGCTCCAGGCCACTGGGATGGTGCAGGAGACACTGTGGCACATGAGGAGCAGGAACTGTGGGGTTAGGAACGGTGCTCGGAGCGGGCACCGGCGTGAAGGTGGCGCCCGTGTGTGGCTGTGGATGCAGAGGTGGGGTAGTAGGGCAGCTCCCAGTGCCAGAGAGGCATCACACGGACTCTGGGGCGGCAGCAGCCGGTGCCAGGGATGCAGCACGTGGTCCCAGAGCGGCAATACACGGTGCCGAGGGGGCAGCACACGGTGCCCGCAGGCGAGCCGGGGTGCCCACGCCATGCCCAGCCCGGTGCCCCCACTCCGCTGCTATGCCCGGCCCCGTCCCCCCGCGCCCCTCGTGCTCACACGCCGAGGTCGCTGTAGGTGTTGTAGAACTCCATGTGGTTGCAGGCCTGGATCCAGCCCACCACCCAGGTGTGGCGCCGGGCGATGGGCGGCATGAGCACGCGTGCGGAGGCGCGGAAGTAGGGCGTGCGGTACCGCAGCACCACCGGCGAGCTCTCCTCGATGGCCGTGGCCGCCGGCTCGATGGTGGCCGACACGTCCGAGACCACGATTTGCTCCCGGCGCACCCGCGCCTTGCAGGCCACGCTCTGCAGGCACCCCATGGCCGCCGCGGGGCCGCCGTCACCGCGGGGCCGGGGGGGCGGCCGGGGCCGGTGCC
>VXAY01000258.1:1681482-1697160 GCA_013399855.1 Oxyruncus cristatus | reverse complement strand
CGCGAGCGCCGCGCGGGCGGCAGCAGCGGCCGGCTGGAGTTCCTGTCGCTGAGCCAGCGCGGCCCCGCCGCCCCCGACAGCCCGTCCCGCCGCAGGGAGCCCCCGGCGGCCGCGCCGCTGCCGGAGGAGGACTGCATGAAGCTGAACCCGTCCTTCGTGGGCATCGCGCTCAGCTCCCTGCTCGCCATCGACCTCTGGGCCTCCAAGCGCCTGGGCGTGTGTGCCGGGGAGGGCTCGGCCTGGGGCAGCGCCCGCCCGCTCATGAAGGTCATCGAGGTGTCGGGGCACGGCATCCCCTGGCTGCTCGGCACCTTCTACGGGCTCTGCCAGAGTGACAGCTCGGCGGCCAGGGAGGTGCTGCTCAACTTGCTCTTTGGTGAGGCGCGGGGCTCGCCCAGGGGGCTGATGGAGCCGAGCGGGGAGGGTGGGACACAACGGATGGGGCAGAGCTGGTGAACCACAGCCCCGAGGGCACCTGATTTTGAGCGGCCCGTGCAGGCCCATGTTGGGTGCCTGGCAGCAGCTCTGGAGGGTGTGGTGACACAGGTAGGGTTCACCTGTCACAGTTCCCACCACGCACTGCGAAACTCCCGACAGCTGCACTGCTGCTGCTGTTGCACAAAGCTCTCAGGGCGATGAATGAATATTTTAGCTCTTCAAGCTTATCAGAGCGTCGCATTCTAGGTGCAGCTTTCTAGTGTTGAGACATCAGCCCATTCCCTGAAAAGCTGCTCTGGCACACAGACATCTGCACCCCTGGCTCCCTGCCTGGAGCAGTGCCTTTGTGGATTGATGTGTATCGGCCAGTGAGGAAATTTGGTTTAATGCATGCGTTTTAATCTTGCATTGTGTAATACTTCACACGCACACACGGAGTATCCTAGGTACAGAGTCTTCATTTCTGCTCATTTAGATACTGTAGTAGCTCCAGAGCACCAGACCTTTTCAGGTTCTTACTCTTGTATTAAGTTGAAGGTAATTAGTATCTCACACTTAGAATCTGAACTGAAATTTCCTTGGTGGGAAATATATAGGTTTGTGCATTTTCTCATCTAGCAGCACATGGTTAAATTACAATCCCACAGCAAAGCTGTGGGAAAGCACCTGGAGCCCTCCAGCCTAACTTCTCCAAGGAGATCTGTCCCAGTACCACAGCCTTGTCCAGCCCTCCATACTCTGGGCCAGAGCCACCCACCTCTCTGGGGCTCTGTCCCAGGGCTGCAGCACCTGTGTGGGGAAGGAGGGTTCCCTCATGTCCAAGGTGAATCTCCAAAATCCTATGTAAAAAGAGAAAAGTCATTAATCTAGGTTTACATGTAGAAAAAACAAATATTTATTCTGAAACGATTAACCAAAGGAAATGAACTGAAGAGACCAGAAGATCTGGTGTCCAGAAACAAGCCTTAGGACAAGCAGAAGCTGGCCTCTTACATGACTTCTCTGGAAAAAGTAGCCCTGGCTGTGAGGGCTTTGCTAAGCAGAACTCACAGGGGTGGAGAAAGCACCCTCTGCCCTGCACGAGAAGCTGTTCTTGCCAAATACTGGCTGAACACTTCTCACAGGTACTTTCCATCTTCTACCACAATAGCCTTTAGCTCTCAGGGGAAGCCACTGTTACATAAATCATCCTCTAGTCGTCTCTTGAAAACCAAAGCACAGCTAGCTTTCCCTCCAGCAGCAGGGAGAAGCCAGACTCCAGGACCCTTGGCATCACACCAGCTCAGAGCCCCTGACGCCGAGCCGTGGCTGAGTGCTTGGAGCAGGTTGATCATTCACCTGGTAGGTTTGAACCCCAGTCACCAGGGCAGGCAGAACAATGCTGAGTCAGCACTGCCAGGAAGGGAGTTGTGGAGAATGTTAATCCCTCTGCTGCCTTCAGGTTGTGGGGCAGGTTGAGCCCAGAGTCACAGTGAGATTGGATTTTACACAAAAGCCCTGGCAGAGCCCTGTTGGGCTGTGGCAGGCAGACGGTCAGGTAGTGCACAAGGGCTTTGTGCAGCAGGAGCAGAGGCTGAGGATGTGGTCACGCTGCAGAAGGCCAAGTGCAGATGAGTGCTGTGCTCTCCCTGCCTGGGTATCGCAGCCATGTCTTCTTTTAGCAGGTCTGGGCAGCCAAGTGTTTTCATAGGTAATAGCTGTGCTTTCAGTAACCCACTGCTCCTGTCTCTCCTAGCTTTGCTGCTGGACCTGGTGATGGTGGCGGTGGTGAAGGGGTTGGTGAAGCGGCCACGGCCCACCCACAACAAGATGGACATGTTCGTCACTATCTCGGTGGACAAGTACTCCTTCCCCTCGGGCCACGCCACCCGCGCTGCCCTGGTCTGCCGCTTCGTCCTGCGGCACCTGGTGCTCGCCGTCCCACTGCGTGTCCTCGTGGTGCTCTGGGCCCTCATCGTCAGCATCTCCAGGGTGATGCTGGGCAGGCACAACATGACAGATGTGCTGTTCGGGCTGGTGCTGGGCTACGCCCTGTACAGCGTGGTGGAGCACTGCTGGCTGTCCCCGCTCAACGCGCCCGCCCTCTTTGCGCTCTGGGACCACTGACAGACGGGCTCCTCACAAAGGAGGGGTGTGCGCTGGTTTCCTAAGCACGCACAAGGGAGGGGATTCTGGGACTTGAACTCGCATCCTAAACCCCATCAATCCAGCCAAGACTTGTCCACGAGCGGTGCTGTAGGCTCCTGGCCTGCACTTGGATGTTTGGTGCTGTCTCGCCCTCCTGGTCAGGTGTCAGGCAGGGTCTGCACTGGCCAAACAGCTGCACTGACTGTTCTGTGACAAAAAAAAAACAAAAAAAACCAACAGTCTCTGCAGAGCCTGGGGAGGGCTCAGCACATTTCATCCGGCAGCTCACTGCTGATACTGTGAATCTGCATGCTCTTGCTAGTCACTTGCAATAGCCCATGGTGTATGTGGTAGCTGTGACTTTGCAGAGGTTTGTCTACAATCACCCATGTATCCGTATCCTATAAATACACTGATCATGCTGCGGTCATAAGCATATCCTGTGCAGCCTGCTCTATAACACCTGTCTGGAGGGGCTTGTGCGGGTCTCTCCTCATGGTTATAAATAGCTCTGTCTTCCCTTCTGCTCTCAATTTAAGTACTGCACTGAGGTCAGATATTGAGCAATGAGGAACACAGGCACCCAGCTCCCAGTGCCATGGGGAAAGGATCGTGGGACTGAAGGGTTGGTCCATCCAATGGGTAACAGGGGAAGCAGCTCCCAACAGCAGCCTGCTCCTAGAGCCCTTGTGCAGAGCTTCCCTGTTCTTTTTCCCCTCCACAGGATTTTCAGTTTCGCAGGGGGTACAATGTGTTCCCAGCAATTCCTGATGGTCAACATGTTCCCAGGCTGCAGACAGCATTCTGGAGAACCAGCCCTTTCCTCACAGCCCAGCAATACACCCTCTCCCAGGCTGCAGGGCAGCCCCAGGTCTGAGCCTTACCTGCACCTCCTGCAGGTAAACAAGAGGCTCTGACAACCACCACCTGCCCTGGCACCATTGGTCAGGTCTTTTTACAGAGGGCTGCTTGTCCTTCGCAGGAGGGGACCACAAGGAGTCTCTGTAATGAGCTGGGGTTGAGAGGGAGCCAGAAAAGCAGAAGAACCAGAGCCAGGCAGGGAGTGAAGGCTCTGGACTAAGCTTAAATAATGAGCTTAAACAGTGCTCCTGGCATGTGGGTGGGGTGACTGGTCCAGCTGAGGCTCCTTGTGGTCATTTAGGTTTATTAATGCACTCAGGCTCTTGAAAGCATCAATTAAGTCATATTAAGACCAGGCAGTGTTTTAAGTGTGCTGTTCCCCTGGGTGAAGTGTACAGAAGCAGCCTAAGGGCCACTGGCACAAGCACCATCACTGTCTGTCACCCACTGTCAGTTATACAGGGGCCAAAATGAAAGTGCTTGATAGAGCTCCCCCAGAACCGAGCCCTGACCCACTGCCAGGGTGAGCCAGTGAAACTACCAGATGTGGGTTTGTGCTCCAGTGACTAAAAAAATAATCCCCTGGGTTGCACTGCATGCCTGGTGGCCAGCTGGGCCAGTTCAGCATGTGCACGGCAGCACCTGGACACCCCGGCCAGCCCTCCTGCCCCAAGGCAGAGACAAGCCCTGCGGTGGCTGCAGGGGCACAGACAGGTGGCACACTGCAGTGTGGGTTTAAGGTGATCAGAGCTTGTTGAGCTGTGCCAAAACACCTTTGCTCTTTCCCAAACACAGGGTGCCTTTCATCGAAGTGATTCGTACAGTCATTGGGGCTTTCCTCTCCAGGTCATGAAGGAGTACAACAGAAAATCCACGCACCTGTGGCTTGTTCCCACATTCATGTGTGTGCCAAAAGTTGCCCTTGTCTCACTTGCAGGACCCTCCATGAGCTGCCTGGTGGCACCCACCAGTGCACAGCCCTTCTGGGTCACAGGCTGCCCAGCCATCCTCTCACTTCTTCTCTGCATCTCCCCACCTCCACCAAAGAGACTGTGGTCACTTGTCATTGCTCCTCCAAAGATGACTACTAACGCACTGATAAGTAGTAGACTGGTGCTTTCTGCTCTGTTTGTCCCATGGCACTCCTCCCTACTGTGGAAGCCCAGAGCAGACACTGCCTCCCACACTGTATATCCTGGGTGCTTGCCAGGCACAGGGAACTGTAACTTTCCTGTGGACATCAACCAGCCAGTCTCGACCAAAATGCCATGGCATGAGCCCAAGCACAGCATAGCAAAGTCCAGAGCAGTGCAACCTCCTGTAGGGGGAAGAGCAAATTCAGAGACAATCTGCAAAAGGTTTGGTAAGACAGCAGTGAGGTTGAGAGTTCAGAGGTCTCCTGTACATATCACCCTTGGGCAATCTGTGCAGACTTTGCAAAAGAGACAGAAGCCAGCTGAGAGCGGAGCAGGGATAGTAGTACTGCCAGTGCTGCCACACTGCTGTACCCGTGCTGATCTCCCCTGCCTGGTAAGATGCTTTTGATGCTTTTTGAGAGGCAGGCACAGAGTGTGGGTTGGCAGCTCAGCACCTCTGCCCTGGGCAGAGATCAGCCCTTGCCAACAGCAAGATACAGACATACTGTGAGGCTTAGAGGGTTAAAGCCATTTCAGCTGCAGAGCTTGACCCCTCCACAGCCCTGTGCCTTGCTCAGCTCTGGGGCGAAGTTCCCTGGACATGGGAGAGGAAATTTCCCCTGCAGTCCCCAAGGGCTGTCTGGCTGTGAGTGTGCCAGGAGCCAGCAGCAAGCTCTGGATCCACATGGTCTGTGCCTCCTGCTGCCGGGGACAGCCTTTTCCTAACTGGTCCCACCACCCCGGCACCAGTGACACCCTGACAGCGCGGTGCTCGTCGCACCAGGGTCCCGCTGGCCCCAGGACTCGGATAAGCCCACGAGTGAGCCGTGGCTGTAGGGACACTGTGCCAACATGCCCAGCCCAGGGGCACGGGGGACGTGGGCGATACGCTGCCGGGTGCCACTGGGGCAGATAGAGCCGCGTGTGCCCCCGGCTACCAGGATAAACAGGGTTGGGCTGATCCATGTAATCTCAGAGGTAAAAGTTCAGGGCAGTGTTTGTTCGCTCAGCACGCACATCGCGGGGATCGGCTGCGTGTCTGTCTCCCCGCACGGCGCCAGGGATGGTTCCTTACCCCGCTGTCGAGGCTGTAGCGACAGCCGCTCCCGGAAAAGCCGAGCAGGCGGCCGGGAGCCAGCGGCACGCTGGCGTCCTTCCCCTGGCGCCGTGGGAGGAGTGACGGAGAGGGAGGCTCCGCTCACGACCGCTGCGCACCACAAACCCAGGCCGCTGTCCGGCGTCACGGCGCGGGGCAACCCGGCAGAGACCCCCGAGGGGCTCCCCGCCTGCCGCTCCCCTTCCCTGGGCTGCTGCTCCCACAGCCGAAGGTCGGTGGAGGGTGTCCCGGCTGAGGGTGTCCCCGTTGAGGGTATTCCCCGGGCTGTCAGCACGCAGTGGGCGCCGGGGCAGCACGACGGGCATCACCGCGGGGAAGGAAGAGGGCGAACGGCAGGCAGAGGGGCTGTCACCCACCTGGGAAGGAGCCATTGGTCTCCACGACAGGGCATGGCATTCTGGTGTGCCTCCATCGCTGGGACTTGGCATGGGCAGGGAGATTTTCAGGCTGCCTGGCACTCAGTAGCATTTCTCCTCAGGGCATCCAGAGGCATCACCACGATAGTACAAAACCCAGCAGTGGCCAGTCCCCACGTAGGGGAGAAGAGCAGTTGCTTCACAACCCCAGGCAAACTTCTAGGGGGCTGCCTCTCAATTTGGGGCCTCTTTGGTGCACAGGGCCAAAAGTTTGCACCGTTGCACCCCCCAGCCTCATCCTCCGGTACTGTCCCCAGGCAGAGATCCGGTGGTGAAGCCCAACATGGCAAAGAGGGTGGCCATCATCGGCGGGGGCAGCAGCGGGCTGTGTGCCATCAAAGCCTGCCTGCAGGAGGGGCTGGAGCCCGTCTGCTTCGAGAGGAGCCGGGACATCGGAGGCCTCTGGAGGTTTGAGGTAAACCCTGCCAGCCACGTGTCCCGCTGGGGGTCGGCACAGTGGCCCCAGGAATCAGTGGTGTCTGGTGGGGTGACATGCAGCCAGCCACGGTGGGGTCCTCTGGGTGAGACTGACGGCAGGGGCTCCACGTAAAGGAGCAGCACAATCAATCCTGGCCATTCCTACCCATCAATCCTCTGACCAGTGCTGAGCTGTGCCCCGCTCCCACAGGAGAAACCCGAGGACGGCCGTGCCAGCATCTACCGCTCCGTCATCATCAACACCTCCAAGGAGATGATGTGCTTCAGCGACTTCCCCATCCCCGAGGACTTCCCCAACTACATGCACAACTCCAAGATCATGGAGTACTTCCGCATGTACGCCCAGCACTTTGACCTGCTCCGCCACATCCGCTTCAGGGTGAGAGCTGAGGGGCCAAGGGGGTGGTGGCAGCGGGGCCAGGGGGCGCAGGGTGCCTGACACCCACTCCCCCTGCACCCAGACCAGCGTGTGCCGCGTGTCCAAGCGCCCTGACTTTGCCACCACGGGCCAGTGGGAGGTGATGACGGAGAGCGAGGGCAAGCAGGAGGCAGCTGTCTTCGATGCTGTGCTGGTGTGCAGCGGGCACCACACTGACGCACATCTCCCACTGAACACCTTCCCAGGTACTGCCCTGCACTGCTTGAGGAGACAGCCCAGAAAGCTCAGCCATGCCAGTCCCTATTCTCCCTGCTGCTTTTCCTCTCAGCCCTAGCATCTCCCTGCCTTGGTTTGACATCTGGAGTGTTCCCGTGCTCCCCAGGAGTGGTTTGGTGGAGTGGGGAGCATCTCCACTTCAGTCTTTGGGAGGTGATCCTCCAGCCTGGCATGAGGAAGCCAGGCATATCTTCTCCCTGCTCACAGGAATCGAGAAGTTCAACGGCCGCTACCTCCACAGCCGAGACTACAAAGACCCTCAGGATTTCAGGGACAAGAGGGTCGTTGTTGTCGGGATTGGGAATTCGGGGTCAGACCTGGCTGTGGAGATCAGCCAAACGGCCGCGCAGGTGAGAAGCAGGAGTAGGGTCCCAGTGGGCAGGGCAGCCCACCATGGGACATTGTTGGCTCCACAAGGACAGCAAGACCAAGGCACTTGCACAGCCACTCCTCCATCACAGCACTCACTGTATTTGGCCATGCTGGCACCTGCCAGTCCCAGCCACCAGGCAGTGGTGGCAGTTGAAAGTCAGTCCCACATGGACCCCAGTTTTCTTCCCTGAGCCCCAGGCTGAGGCTGCCCCTGTGGCACTTCCCTACCTCTCCCTACTAGATGCCAATCACCAGCTCCCTCTGCCCTCTGGGTTTTTGCCCAGTGTGGCAGCAAGCACAAAGCAGAGGGATCTCAGGGCAAGGACATCACTGGACCATCACTGCCTTCAGGAGGTAATGCTTCTTCCTTGTCCAGGTCTTCCTCAGCACCCGCCGGGGTGCGTGGATCTTCAACCGCGTTGGAGATCAGGGCTACCCCATCGACACCATCCTAACCACCCGCATGAAGTTATTCCTGCAGGAGCTGCTCAGCCCGTCCCTGGCGTGTGACTACATGGAGAAGAAGCTGAACGCCAGGTTCGACCACTCACATTACGGCCTCAAGCCAAAGCACAGGTATCAGCAAACACTCCCCCTGCTCAGGAGGGACCTTTCACCTCCCTCTGTGTCCAGCCTCGTTTGGCCGTTCCATGCTCCCTCTTGGCCTCAGCCCTGGAAACCTGGTTAATAGTTGTTTTGTGCCCAAGCAGTGCTCGAGGGAGCCACCACTGCCCCTTCCAAAGACCCTTGGTGGCACCAGTGCAGGGGCAGCTGCTGAGCATCTCTGGGGGAGGTCTTGCCAGCCCTTTGACAATGAGCATCCCTAGGGATGAGCATCCCCAGGGACAAGCATCCCCAGAGCAGGGAGCAGTGGCTGGAGCAGGACAGAGAATAGAGACACTCCCTCCCCAGTGCCCTAATGGCTTCTTGTACCTTCCAGGGTCTTTCACCAGCATCCAACCGTCAACGACGACCTGCCCAACCGCATCATTTCGGGCAGGGTGCGGGTGAAGCCGAACATCCAGGAGTTCACGGAGACATCTGCCATCTTCGAGGATGGCACCAGGGAAGACATTGATGTCGTAGTTTTTGCCACAGGATACAGCTTCTCCTTCCCATTCCTTGAGGGGTGTGTGAAGGTGGTGGAGAACAAGGTCTCCCTCTACAAATTCATGTTCCCCCCTGACCTGGAGAAGCCAACACTGGCTTTCATCGGTCTCATCCAGCCCCTGGGTGCCATCATGCCCATCTCCGAGCTCCAGTGTCGCTGGGCCACCCGTGTCTTCAAGGGTAAGTCAGGCAAACTTGTCCCGTGGCTGCAGCCTGAGTCTGAAGCCCTGGTGCAAGGGCAGATGGTGCCCAGCCATGCCAGGGAGGCTGTGGCATCCTGGCTTGCAGCCCTCATGGTGAGATGGGCTCTTGCCTGAGAGGCACAGAGACATCCATACCCTGTGTTCTGTGGGCTGCTCCTTCCCATCCCGAGGAGCTCAGACACACCTCAGGTGCCAGACCACCCGCCACAGTGGTGCCAGCAGGGGCACAGCACCCAGGCAAGGGCAGCACCGCAGTGGCCACCATGGCCAGCAGGGTGCAGCCCCCCCATGCTGTGGCTCATCCTCCCTAGGTCTGAACGAGCTGCCCCCACGGCACGACATGGAGGCTGACATCAAACAGAAGAAAGAAGCCATGGCAAAGCGGTAAGATCCCCACAGGAACAGGGAGGTGGCTGCTGTGGGCACAGCTGCCCAGGGGCACCCATCCTGTCCCATGGCTGCATCTCGGCGCATTTGTTCATGCCAAAAGATGTCAGGGATGTGGTTGGCCACACTACCCCCAGCCCGCCAATCCTTCCCCATGGTGGTCCATCCAATCCTGCCTTGCCAGTGCACAGGGCATCTGCCAGCTCTGCTGCCAGCACCTGCCCTTCTCCCTGCCCACAGGTATGTGAAGAGCCAGCGGCACACCATCCAGGTGGATTACATCCCCTACATGGATGAACTCGCCTGCCAGCTGGGGGTCAAGCCCAACCTGCTCACCCTCTTCCTCACGGACCCCAGGCTGGCTCTGGAGGTGGCCTTTGGTCCCTGCACGCCGTACCAGTACCGGCTGCGGGGCCCGGGTGCGTGGGCGGGTGCCAGGGAGGCCATCCTGACCCAGCAGCAGCGCATCATGAAACCCCTGCAGACGCGGCGGGTGGAGGAATATTCCTCTGCCCCCGCTGTGCCCCTCATCTTCAAGGTGGTCGGGGCCGTGGCCATCCTTATTGCTGTTTTTGCTTACTTTTAGGTGCCCTGCAAGTGTGGGAGGGGAGGGTTTGCAATGTGCCAAGGGGCTGGCTGGTCATCCCTGCCCTACAGCAGTCTGTGCACCCCAATGCTGGCAGAAACCTTCCCCCTGCCTAGCACGGCCCCATTGTGCCATGCTCGAGATGCACAGAACCTCCCCAGCTGCCAAAATAAAGCTTGGATCCCTGTGGTGTGCCTCTGCCTGTGGAGCTGCTGCCAGGGATAGAGAAGGAGACCTGCTCACATGGAGGGTAAAATCCAGTCCCTCTCAGCCAGTGCTCTGGGTTGTTCTGTCCCCTGTAACCCAGCTGTGCCACCGCTGGCACACACACATGAAAGCTACGCAGCAAAGGCACTGCACACTTCCTAACTGCATAAATGCATTAAACAGCCAGGCACTGTCCTGTTACTGACAACATCATGACTCGCTGTGTGCCAGGGGAATGCTCACGGGTGTGAGGTCGTCCTCGTGCCACTGGCCCACAGCAGTACATACGTACACACCTGTGTGTATCCACAGCAAGACAGCCTGACTCAGGGTGTGTGACACAGGAGCGGGTCCCAGGGGTCACACTAGCACAGTTCAGTGCCACCTTTGTCACCCGCACGCAGCCCCTCCAGAAGATGGTTGGGTGGGATGGGCATCCAGAGTGGTGACAGGAGCATTGGCCACCACACACCTGGGCATGATTGCCAACCACTTGAGCATCCTCCAAATTTATTTTCCATGTCACAATCTGCTGAAATCTGGAGCACAGCCACATCTCTGCCCTGCCCAGCAAGTCCTGGGGCAGTGCCGGCATCATCAAGTGCTTACAGAATCTAATGAGCCTCCTGCGGAGGGCAGGCACCCAAAGGGGGAGTGGCAGAGTGGTGGGGGGAACCTGTACATCGTGTCTAGAAGAAACACATCTTATGAAACCCTAGCTGCCCTTGGCCAGCCACAGGAAGCACAGGGACAGTCACTCCCAAATTGAGCAGCACTCAGTGCGTCCTCCCTGGCCTCCCTGCCAGGCTCTGCAACCCACTCAGTGCCACAGCTTCTCCAGAATTCCTACCAACACCAGGACGTTGGACATGGCTGCCCAGAGAGTAGCCATCATTGGTGCCGGTGCCTCTGGCCTGTGTGCCCTGAAATGCTGCCTGGATGAGGGGCTGGAGCCCACCTGCTTTGAGAGGAGCAAGGACATCGGGGGCCTCTGGCGCTTCGAGGTAAGGCCCATGTGTGCCAGCCTGCCCCACGGCAGCAGCACCGATGGGATTGGGATCGGTTCTTGGCAGATAACAAAGCACCACTCCCCTGCTTCGCAAGCGTGTGCCAGGCAGGTTTCCAAGTTAAACAACGGGAAAGTAAAACAGCTTGGCAGCAGAAGGTCCCCATGGTGCCAGCTGGTGTGCTGGGCACATGGGACCCATCTCCTTCCCACCAGCAGCAGCACAGACCCTCTCCAAGGACCTTACCTCAAGACCTCCCCCAGCTCAGCCTTCCTCCTTCCCATCCCTCCCTTCCTGCTCTGATCCACCCCTTGCTCTGCTGATTTGCTGTTGGTCCTCTCCAGCCCTTTCCCGCCTCTCCTTGTCCTATCTGACCCCATTATCTGTCCCAGTCTCTGTCCTTCCCAGTCCTTCCCTGGAATTACTGTTGCTCCCCTCCCTGCTCACCCACACTGAGGCACCAAGTGCTGCCTTCTCTGTGCCTTGGCTCTCCCTTTCTCAGAAGCCCCGAAGCTTGTTTCTGCACCCACCTAATGGGGCTGCTGACTTTTCCCCCATGTACCCACCAACAAGAATACCAGTGCTCCCACCATGCCCTGATATGTGGGTGGGAGAGGCCGGGGGGACACACATGGGCACCACACCAGTGTGAAGTTGGGAGTGGTTCAGTCACAGCCTGCCGGTCCTGCCCATGATGGGTCAGGAATGGGACTGGTGCAGCAGAGCCATGGAAGCAGCATCCAGCAGCTAAGGTACAGACCTGGCAAGCAGGAGCAGCCACTCAGCAGGAAGCACTAGAGCTGCCCCACGACCGGCAAGACCTGATGTGGCAGCTGCGGCAATGACGCCACAGGCAACTTTGGGAATGCATCACCTCACAGAGGCAAGGAGTAGGAGTGGGGAAATTGAGGCACAAGACCACCACGACCTGCTGTCACTACTGCCTGGTTGTCACCAAGCCAGAGCTTCCTCTTCCCCATTTTTTGAGGCGGGTGGTCTCACTCGTGGGAGAGTGCAGGGGTGGGTGCTATGATCACCTATGGCCTAATCCAGCAGTCACAGGCATAGGGATGTGCCAGGCAGGGCAGGCAGGTGGCCCTGCAGTCCCTGGCCAGTGCTGAGCCATGACCCACTCCCACAGGAGAAACCCGAGGACGGCCGTGCCAGCATCTACCGCTCCGTCATCATCAACACCTCCAAGGAGATGATGTGCTTCAGCGACTTCCCCATCCCCGAGGACTTCCCCAACTACATGCACAACTCCAAGATCATGGAGTACTTCCGCATGTACGCCCAGCACTTTGACCTGCTCCGCCACATCCGCTTCAGGGTGAGAGCTGAGGGGCCAAGGGGGTGGTGGCAGCGGGGCCAGGGGGCGCAGGGTGCCTGACACCCACTCCCCCTGCACCCAGACCAGCGTGTGCCGCGTGTCCAAGCGCCCTGACTTTGCCACCACGGGCCAGTGGGAGGTGATGACGGAGAGCGAGGGCAAGCAGGAGGCAGCTGTCTTCGATGCTGTGCTGGTGTGCAGCGGGCACCACACTGACGCACATCTCCCACTGAACACCTTCCCAGGTACTGCCCCACGGGCTGCTCACCTGGTCCCTGACACCCCTGGGACCACCCTCCTCTCCAGCTCAGCCTCCACCCTGCTCTGGGTGCTACCAAAAATGCCTCTGAAGTTTTAACACACCAGGTGAGATTGCATGAGCACCCAAAGCATCCTGCTGGCAGATGTCACCGCTGCCAGTGTGCCTCTCCCACCAGAGACAGGCTCCCTCTCCACACTGCTGGCCAAGCACATGCTGGGCTCTCCAGCTCCTCACCAAACTTGAGAGCTCAGCACTCGTGTTGGCCTCCTATGGGTGCCAGGCAAAAATGCCTGGAGGGCTTTCAGCTGCGGAGACCATCTTTGGCTGGGGAACAGGCTAGAGGACATCATCACCAGGGTCTGGTGATATGGCACAAACCCCAGCTGCTCCTCTGCCCTCAGTGCATGGTACCAGACAGGAACTCCAGGAGGATTTTGGTATGAGAGCACAGAAGTACCCAGTCCAAGCCCTGCTCCAAGTCAGGCTAGCCCCAAAGTCAGAGTAGGATTCTCAGGGCTACAATGAGAATCTCCAAGCTGGAGATGCCACCACCTTTCTGGACACTACCCAAGGGCTGGTCCCAGCCTGTTCCCAAAATACACCACCAATCTGATCAGGGGGCAGCCACCCTCCTGCCCCACATCCCAACCCAGCATGGCTTCCCTCTCTCTTCCAGGGCTGAAAAAGTTTGAGGGCCGGTACCTGCACAGCCGTGACTACAAGAGCCCAGAGCCATTTTCGGGAAAGCGAGTGGTCGTGGTTGGCACTGGGAATTCAGGTGTCGATATCGCAGTGGAGCTGAGCAATGCAGCCAAACAGGTCTGCTGGGAGAACCAACGGGGATGGTGTGCTTATTACTGAGACCCCAGAGAGCACTGATCATCCCCCCACCACCCCGTGCGGGCTCCCCTCCCTCCAGCAGCTGGCCACGAGCACCACGTCCCCTCTCAGTGGTGGTGTCTACTGTGGTCCCAGCAGCTGTGCTGGCATCCCTGTCCCTGGAGCATGGCAATGGTCCAGCTTGGTCTCAGGATGCTGCCATGCTGCCACCTCTCTTCTCCTTTCTCCCAGGTTTTCCTCAGCACCAAGCGTGGGACCTGGGTGCTACACCGGGTGGCGGAGAGCGGGTACCCCTTTGACTTCAGCTACATCAGCCGCTTCAAGCAGCTCCACCTGAGCCTGCTGCCTCAAAACATCACCAGTTTTTTCGTGGAGAGGAAGCTGAACGCCCGCTTTGACCACACACTGTATGGCCTAAAGCCCCAGCACAGGTGAGCACACTGGCAGCACTCTGGGTACCTGTCCTAGCAATGCCCATCCTGCTGCCCGTCCCGCTGCCCAGACCCACACAAGGTCTGTCCGTGCCTTCCAGGATCTTTGACCAGCACCCGACCATCAACGACGACCTGCCCAACCGCATCATTTCGGGCAGGGTGCGGGTGAAGCCGAACATCCAGGAGTTCACGGAGACATCTGCCATCTTCGAGGATGGCACCAGGGAAGACATCGATGCCGTGGTCTTCGCCACGGGATACAGCTTCTCCTTCCCTTTCCTTGAGGGGTGTGTGAAGGTGGTGGAGAACAAGGTCTCCCTCTACAAATTCATGTTCCCCCCTGACCTGGAGAAGCCAACACTGGCTTTCATCGGTCTCATCCAGCCCCTGGGTGCCATCATGCCCATCTCCGAGCTCCAGTGTCGCTGGGCCACACAAGTCTTCAAGGGTAAGTCAGGCAGTTTAGGGGGATGCAGCCAGGTTTCCCTAGCCACACCAAGACTGAGGTGTTCAGCTGGTGGCATCCCCTCACATGCTGCCTCCCCACACTCACCTTTTTGTCATCCTTTTGCTTCTTCATGATGACAAAAACCAGCGCTGTATTTTGCATCAAGTCTTGCACTGATCGTCTCTTGTGGGGGCCACTAACAGGTCCTGTTCTCCCTTTCCTTTCCAACTGTTACTTTCTTAGCCCATGCTTCCCACTTTGCTTTTGAGGTGGTGGCACTTCCCCAAAGACCCGAAGGCTTCCATGTGCAAGCAGAGGCCTGGCTGAGCCACCCAGACGGTCGTGGGAGCACAGCTCTCCCTCCAGCTACAGCCTCCTCTTCCCCAGGGCTGCAGGACCTGCCGCCACTTGCCAACATGCTGGCTGAGATCACACGGACCAAGGACCGAATGGCCAAGCGGTAAGGACCCTGCACAGCATCACCTCTGCCACCCTTACCCCCGTGCCAAACGCGCCTGCCCTTCCTCCCCACCCACAGGTACGTGAAGAGCCAGCGGCACACCATCCAGGTGGATTACATCCCCTACATGGATGAACTCGCCTGCCAGCTGGGGGTCAAGCCCAACCTGCTCACCCTCTTCCTCACGGACCCCAGGCTGGCTCTGGAGGTGGCCTTTGGTCCCTGCACGCCGTACCAGTACCGGCTGCGGGGCCCGGGTGCGTGGGCGGGTGCCAGGGAGGCCATCCTGACCCAGCGGCAGCGTGTGGTCAGAGCCCTGCAGCCCCAGGGCACGGCCCGCCCCAGCCTCCTGTCCCGCATCCTCATGGTCCTGCTCAGCATCATCGGCCTGATTGCGACCATCCTCGCCTACGTCTCGCGCTTTCCTTAGCCTAAAATGAAGGAGGCAGCGGGTCGTCCCGGCAATCTTCTCCTTTTCCTTTGGGCTCGTGTTTGTTGCCCCTTTGCTAGGTGTGCCGCACGGAGGGATTCCTTCCTTGAAGGTGCAGCCTGGTCTGTCCTGCCTTCCTGCTGTGCCAGGGATACGCAAGTCCTGGTCACGGGCTGCTCTGAGGACGGGGGTCACTTCCCTCCCCTAAATCCTGGCCCGGCAGCACCACAAGCTGTGTCTGTGGGTTAGGTCACACTGAGGTGGTGGGGAAACTGGGAACGCGCATCAGGAAAAGGACAATAAAGATTGTCTCCACGCCGCGGGGACCACGGACCGCACTGTTCGGCTGTCTCAGTCTGCGGGGTCTATCCTGAGGCGTCTGCCCGCGTGCTCCCCGCAGCCCGCCAAACACCC
>VXAY01000258.1:1647908-1681240 GCA_013399855.1 Oxyruncus cristatus | reverse complement strand
GGGGCCGGGCACGGGGTGTCCCGGGTAGGTGGCGGTGAGGGTGGCGGCTGGCCGGGCGCCGCCGCGGGAGGCGGTGGGCGAGGCGTGGCCGCGCGGTGTGGCGGTGTCCGGGAGCCCGCACCGGTGCAGACCCCGGCTCTCGGCCACTCGGGAGGGCCCCGTCCCTGCCGGTGCGCCCCGCTCCTCCCGTGGGCCACGGCAGAGCCGCGGGTGGTTTGGCCGAACCCGCCGTGGCAGCTCCGCCACTGTGCCCGCCCCAGCCCTGCCTGCTCGGAGGGAGATTTTCCTCCCCCGCTTTCCCAGCTCATCCCCTTAACCTTACGGCAACCTCAGGAGGAGGAGGAGGGAGAGCCCGGGCGGATCGGGCTTACCCGGGCGGATCGGGCTTCCCCGGGCCACGCCAGCCCCGGGAGGTGCCATCCCGGCGAGGTGCTGGGCAGAGACCTCCGTCCCTGTGCACAGACCCCTCGTGTGCCGCACGGTGCTTCCCAGTGCGGGGCACCGGCCGGGTGGGAGAGGCGGGGAGCACGACGGATCCCGGGGGGAACTGCTGTGTTTCACTTGTCGTCTTCAGAGTGGGGAGGTGGGGCTGGCTGGAGCCGAAGGGGCCTTGCGAGGGGGCAGGCAGGCGCCCACCTCGCTGCGGCTGCGGCTGGCGGGGGCTCGCTGCCAAGCTGGGAGCCGACGCGCCGAGACGCCGCGGAGCTTTGCCTGGGCTCTGGTGCTGGCAGCGCTTCCATCTGTGACTGGGACGTACCTGTGTCACACCGTCACAGCGTGCCGTGCTACAAGGGCTGGATGCAGCTACAAGGAGGGTTTGAGCTGTAGAAGTTAATTCAGCAAAGCCAGGTACGGCAGGCTGATGTGCCAGCACAAGCAGGGTGCCTGTGTGTTCGATGCAGGGGATTCGGATGGCACACGCCAGAAAGGAGCCACCGGTTGGGATAAACCTCAGGAGGTGTTTGGAGAGCGTGACCTGTAAGGGACAGAGGGACTGGATCCCTTTTAGAGAAGAGAAACGGAAGCTTCACATCTGTTAACACCTTCATGTATCTCTCAAGTCTGTCCTGGTACAAGAGGATGTTCAGCCTTTCCTGCCTTCCTCTCTGTAGATAAGAAGGAAGGGATCCTTAGTGGAGGTACTGGGGAGGAAACTCCTCAACAACAGGTTAGTGGCACAGGGGCATGTTTTGTGAGGAGCTGGCTGAGCCTCCTCAGAGCAGAGGGGAAAGATATCAGAGCAAGAGGTGCAGCTCCCCTGACCTGGATCATCAGATACACTTGATCCACCCTGAGAAGGGTGGAGGTATGGGTTAGCTGCCCTCTTGAGCTGCCTTTTAGCCCTCAGGATTTAAGAAATACTTTAGTAATTGCTTCATAATTTTCTAAAGCCTGGCTTTGGCTGGCAGCCTTGCCTGGCACCCTTCATATAACTTGATCTTCTAAACAAACCTCCAAATGTCACGAGCCGAAGGGGCCTTCAAGGTTGGCTCTCCCCTTGCCTTGTTCCACAGAGCCCACGGTGAGCCGAAAGCTGCAAAATAAGCCTGGGAAGCAGGCAAGAGCCCTAATCCATCTCAGCTCTTGAGAACTGGCTGTAAGGCCTGAAGAGTCCCACGTAGCTTGCGGTGGCTTTGTTGTTTGTCCCGAGAGGTGGTGTGTAGTTGTTTGTGGCTTGGTCAGTCCTCCTGTTTTGCTTTCTCTGAGCTGGGCGAGATTTGGGATGGAGGCCCATCTCCAGAGGGACGCAGAGGGACGCTGAGGTGGCTGGGGCTGCCCTTCCCTCAGTGTGTGCCTCCAGACAGCCCAGCAGATACTGGAGTGCTTGGGGTGGTGCCGCTGGTTCCGTCCCAACAAGCGGACCTCCTCGCTGTGCTGTGCTGCAGCTGACACGGTGGCTTGTCTGGTGAATCATAAGTGAGTGCTGCTGAGAGCTGAGCTTTTTGCAGACAGCACAGCATTAGCCCCGCTCCTTGGACAAGCTCCAGCTTGGGCGATTCCACTCGGACACTTTAAATGCTCCCTGTCATCTTTGCGAGGCACAAGACTCTGCTCGTCTGCCTGTGAGCTCTTGGAGACTTGTGGGGAGCTGTAAAACAGCTGCTGCTTTCACTCTCTGGTTGTTTTCTGGCTGGATGTAGGGGATTTGTCTGTAGAGCCTGACTGTGGGACTGTGAAAGAGGCTCTGTTAACGCCAAGCAATGATTTGCCAGTAAAGGTTGGCTTTATTTTTCCCATCAGCCCCTCAACTCTGCTGGCTGCCGAGGGCTGATGTGGGACACAGGTGAACTAGTATTGGTTTTGGAGTCTTAACAATTACCAGCTTAACTAAAGTTATGGTTCTTAAGGATACGGCTATAATTAAGTCAAGCTGTCTTGTTTGTTGAGCATTCAGCTCCCAAACTCGGTAGTGGGAATGAACTTGGGGCCTTTTTTAGGATTGCTGTCCATCTCCTCTGGCAAAGAGCATTGGGAAACGGCACCTTTGCTCCTCTCATCGCTGCCAGAGCCCATGTGCACAGGTACAGTGTTGTTCTCTCTCCTTCTCAGGGCCTGCTGAGCTGTCATGGGGAACACCACCAGCGAGCGAGTGTCCGGCGAGCGCCATGGCTCCAAGTCCCACCGCTCGGACGGCTCCGGTGCCTCCCACCCCACCAAGGAGCACCCGCACAAGATCATGGTGGGCAGCACCGATGACCCCAGTGTTTTCAGCTCCCATGACTCCAAGGTAGGGGCTGGCCGCTCCCTTCCCTGCCTCCGCTCTGGAGCTTCAGCTCACTGGCTGTGCTCCCAGCCTTGCAAGGGGTTTGTGGGGAGCTGGGAGGCTGGAGGAGCTCTGCCGTGCTCCTGTCTGGGATGTGCAGGCGTGGTGATGGAGGCCAGGAGGAAGTGAATGTGTTCATGGTTGTCTTCGTGTCCTAGTAAGGCTCTGGTTTTCTTTGCTCAGATTCCTGGGGACAAGGAGTTTGTGTCGTGGCAGCCAGATCTAGAGGAGTCAGTGAAACCATCCCAACAGGCTCGTCCAACTGTCATCCGCTGGGCCGATGGAGGCAAAGAGGTCTTCATCTCTGGATCCTTCAACAACTGGAGCACCAAGATCCCACTCATCAAGAGGTAGCCAGTCCCTCAGGTCACTCTTTGTTCTCCTCTGCTCCATTGCAGGGAATGTTTTCCCTTCTCTGTGCTGGTCGCTGTTCCCTTTGCTCACCTCACTTTTCCTGTTCATCCAAGCTGGGAGTCTGAGCACAAATACATAGCTCCTTCCCTGATAGTTCTGCAAGGACTGTGGGAAGTTGTGAAACAGAGGGACAGGACATTATAGGCCACTGTGCTTGCCCAACTGTATGTCATGCAGGAGCCAGTCCTGGCAGTAGAGCCCTGCCCAGGTATGCAGCAGTCCTCTGGAAGCTGCCAGTGGGGGTTAGTTGGTCGTTCCTCACATGTCTTTCTGCCCTAATGGTGTTCTTGCTGTTCTGCAGCATGTCTGTGATTTACATGGAAGCTCTGTGTAGGACTCCTAGCAATTCTTCTGGAATTGCAGACTTCACAAACAGAGCTGCCTCACTTGCTCCCATCCTGCTGTGCCAGCACAGGGCCAGGAGCTTTGCCCACGCATCCTCCCCAGTGTGCCTTGCACAGAGTGTCTGTCACGTCCACTTTTCTCTGGGCTTCGAGGGCTGGACTGCCTCCTGCTCTCCTTGCAGCTGGGCTCCCAGGGGTTTGAGCCATGCTAGTGCTTGGAATGCTCGTGCCTGTTGTGGCCGTGCCTCAGGTCACTGATGATGAGCAAGCCTAACCCTACATGAAGGTGTTGGGGTAGCAGGGCAGGGCAGTGCTGATTCCTGGGGCCCCGTGGAAGTGCAGCATCCAGAGCATCAACAGGGTGATGATGTTGCACATCTTTCTCTCTGCACAGCCACAACGACTTCGTTGCTATCCTGGATCTCCCAGAAGGAGAGCACCAGTACAAGTTTTTTGTGGATGGCCAGTGGGTCCACGACCCATCTGAGGTAATGCTCAGTGCTTTGTCCCTGCAGATCTTGTCTTCTTCAGGGAACTAGACAGAATGTAACTGCAAGAGAGAGAGAACAGGAAGAAGAGAGTTCATCTGCCAAAACAAAAGGAGCACCTCCATCCCCTGAGTTCCTGTCAGAGGCTGGTTCCTCTGGACTTAGTCATGCGTTATGGGGAAGCAGTGGGGAGGGGCAGGGAAATGCCAGAAGGCCTTTAATCCCATTGAGAATTTGTTTACGTGGGAAGATGGGCCATGGGGTCATCACTCACTTACGGGTTCTCCAAACTGAATCATGCGGTAGCAGCATGGGAAGGAGAACACACCCATGTAACAGGATGGAGGATGAAAAGAGGAGGTGATGTAGGAGCCCAGGAGTAAAGGGAAATTGTCCCAGGGTAAACAAGCATAGAGCAGAGCTAGATACAGCCACCTGTGCTTTGAGGTAGTGGTGCAGCAAAGACAGCTTGGGCTGGGAGGATCTGGGAAGCATTGAGTGTCCTTCATTTGGAGGTGAACACAGGAAGATTCTTACCTCAGTTCTCTCCAGCCCGTGGTCACCAGCCAGATGGGGACGATTAACAACCTAATCCACGTCAAGAAGTCTGACTTCGAGGTGTTTGATGCGTTGAAGGTGGATTCCCTGGAGAGCTCAGAAACCTCAGGTCGGGGTGAGTTTTGTGGCATTACAGCTTTGCATGTGCTATTTTCCACCTCCTCTTCTTTGAGCCTCGCTGCTCTGGGGTGAGCAGACCCGCTGAGCAGAGGTGTGGGCCTGCACTCAGGATGAGTAGTGTTTGGCACCGTGTCCTCAGCAGCCCACGGCTGAGGCCTTGTCTCTCTGGAGGGGCTGTGGTGGTGTAACTTGTTCTGTGCTAGCACTGGAGCAGAGGCAGTGCCTGTGCGTGGCTGAGGGAGCCCTTTTGGACTGGTGAACACTGGGAACATCAGCCCATTCTGTCTGAGCAACTGTAAGTCATCTGATCCGGGGTACAAGCTAGGTGAGAGCAGGATCCAGGTTATTTTCAGCAGCTGCTCTTGGTTTTCATGCCAAGGTAATTTGTAGTAGTAGTAGCACATTGCAGACCTCCCTCTCTGCTTGTGTTACAGCCGCAGGTTAGGTTACCGCGCAGGCACCAGCAGTGCTGGCTCGGTGTGTAATGCTGGCAGGCAGCTCAGTCGTGTGTTGGTCCCTGGTACGACCCCATCTCAGATATAGCTCAGCTCCATGTCCTTTTCCAGCCTGGGAAAGAGGCACTTTGCTGGAGAGAAGCCAGCAGGCAGCAGCAGCTCAGAGAGATGGAGCCCTTCTGGTTGCTGGCTGTTCCGAAATTATCTGATCAGATATAGCTGGGAGCTGTGGCCAGTCCAGCTTCCAGTGACCACAAGCTCCTGTGGTCCCTCCCATGTGTGGAGCAGCTGCTCAGTCTAGAGTTCCCATTTGCTTTTCCTGGACCCCCACATCAGGCAGTCCTGCAATACCAAGAGCATGCAGGCAAACTGATCCCTGTGTCCCTGCTGCCAAGGGTACAGCCCTGGGGCAAGCCAGCTGCTTCCTATGGGAGAGGGACCTGGCTGTGCCGAGAACACGTGCAGGGCTCTTGTGGTGGGTACCGCACATCGCTTGTGCTGTGTCAGTGCATGTACCAGCTTACAGCCCTGCTTGGAAATACCCAGGGTTCTCCTGGCTGCTTTTTCTGCTGTGAAAAGGCTCAACTGTTGCTAAGGATATATACCTGACCATGGCTCGTGGAAGATATTTGTGCCTGAAAGATCCTGATGGGTCCTTCTCAGCTTCTGCGATACTGTTCTGTGCTCTCCCATCCTGCTTTACCCATTTCATGTCTTCTCCTTTCTCTTCTCTCCAGACTTATCAAGCTCACCACCTGGACCTTACGGCCAAGAGATGTACGTATACCGGCCTGAGGAGCGCTTCAAATCCCCACCCATCCTCCCGCCTCACCTCCTCCAGGTCATCCTGAACAAGGACACCAATATCTCGGTGTGTACCAGCATACTGCCCACACAGAGAGCCGCACTGGGGTAGGGAGTCCTGTCTGCAGGGAGCCTGATCTCCCCTTGGCTGGGGCCTGGCCCTTGGCATTTCCTAGGAAAAGCATCACTTTTCCCATTAGCCACACTGGTTTGGCCTCCTTAGCTGAGCTCTGTTCCTGTTCACAACAGCCAGAGACACCAGCAAGCTCAAACTGCCTGAGCTGCTCAAACAGCAGCTCCCTGTGCTGGCTAGGGCTGGGAGACTGGGGCTCTGCTGTTCCCTTGTGACACTTCTCTCCTCCTAGTGTGATACTTCTCTCCTCCTAGTGTGACCCAGCACTGCTGCCTGAACCCAACCACGTCATGCTCAATCACCTCTACGCGCTCTCCATCAAGGTAAGCGCAGGTCCCACTTGGCTGCTGGGTGAGGGAATGGGAGCTGCTGTGGCTTCTGGGAGCCTGCAGCGCCTGCAGGGAGCAGAACCTGGACAGCTGGGAGGTGGAGATGGGACCAGAGGACCCACGTAAAGGCAGCTTGGCTGCACACTGAAGTGTGGCACATGCAGGGGGGGAGGTTGTGGCTTCGTTACAATTTCCTTCAGCTGCCTACCTGCACCGTGGTGGAGCTGAGCAGCCCCCTACCAGATCCTCTGCCCTGGCATCCTGTTGTGTTTTGAGTGTGTCTCACAGGCTGTGAGACTCGGGACAGCAGGGCTGGGCTGGGGCAGCTCCCTGAGCCCCCAGAGCCCTGTTCCCAAGGGCTGCCCCGGGAGCGCCGCGGTCCCCCCGCTGACGCTGTGCCTCTTGCAGGATGGCGTGATGGTGCTCAGTGCCACGCACCGCTACAAGAAGAAGTACGTCACCACGCTGCTGTACAAGCCCATCTGAGCCAGGGCCTCGCCCACCCCCCACGCAGGACACGAAACGCCGCTTTGTCTGCACACACTGGGCCATGGGACTGTGTGAGAACTGGCCGCTGGCTCCAGCCTCAAATCTGGCAGGGACACAGGCCCTGGAATGAGCCCAGGGCCACTGGGGCCTGTGACACTGTCTCATCCTACTGGCGTGGTTTGATTTAGCCCTTGGTTTCCGCCCACCTGCAGCTCCCCTAGGCTTCTGTGAGTCTCTGGGACCACTTTGCTGCTCACCAGAACAGCCTTTCCTCACGCCCAACACGGAAGGGGCTTCACCCTGCCTGTCTTCTCCAGCCTGCAAGGGCCTCAAGGTGATCCGAGCACTGCCCCCAGCCCAGGCCTCCAGGAATGTGTCCTACCTGCTGAAGGTTGCTCTGCTGTCTTGGTCTTGAGTTTCCAAAGGCCACCTTGATCACGAGGGGCTCTGTGACACTCCAGCCTGCTACCTACCCCTGTCCCACAGCCCTGGCTGTGGGGTGACCCCCAGCTTTGAGGAGGGCTCTCAGCTCTGGAGCCCCAGCCCCCTGCCGGGTTCAGTGTCAAGCCAGCAGGGTGGAAGTTACAGCTGGACACAGCCACGCTTACCTGCCGCTGGAACAGCACCGTCAAGGACTGACTGCTCTGTCCCCAACACTGAGTGCTTCTATGGGACAGGGCTGACTTTGGCACAGCCAGAAGGGCACTGGCACATGCCCACGCTGAAGGGGCCTGGGGAGAGCAGAGCCGGGCAGGCACCCCAGGACCCCGACTGCACCGCCTGCTGCCGCAGCAGTGCCATGGGACAGGGATTTCTCTATTTATTACAGTATTTATTGTTCTCGGTGCTGCTTGCCTGGTGTTGGAGGGGGGCTCTGGAACAGCGAGACGAGGAAAGGCAGCGCCCAGTGGGGCACAGAGCTGCCCTAGGGGTGCCGGGGTGGGGCGCAGAGCCACCCCCTTGGGGCCAGCTGGTGCCTTTGGCACCCTGTGCTGCGGGTGGGTGAGGGAGGGGGAGCGCTGCTGCAGAGACGGGCATGCCAGAAACACCACAACCCAAAGGTAACCTTTATTGGGGACTTTTCAGCCACTGAACAGAATATGGCATTTCTTACATCTTCCTCCCGCGCTGGGGCCCCAACATGCCTGGGAAGCCCCCAAAACGCAGTTCCGATACCTCTGTCTATATACATATACATACATCCATGAGCAGGGATGGGTACTCAGCAGGGTTACAGGTGGGACCAGGTCCTAGGGTGAGGGGTGCTCAGTGCAGAGGGCTCTGTCACCCCATTGAACACCAAGGGTGGAAGGGGGCGAGCACTGAAGCATAGGGCAGGCAAAGCCCAAGCCAGCAGCTGCTGCTGCTGCAATGCCAAGCAAAGGCTGGTGAAGGGCATGCGACCACCACAGCAGCCCAAACCCACTAATAGTGTAGCACACCCCAGACCCCTGTCCACCCCAGCCCTCCAAGTAGCAGGGACAGAGTCTGCTCCAGCCCTCTGGCACGTCCCAACTCAGCAGCCAGCAGGCTGTTCCCAGGCCGGGCCATCGCTCCCTGCCCTGCCTGGGGCTCAAGCAACAGGCAGGGCCTGCTGGGCCTTCACCTGGCAAGAGACCACACATGGCAGTAAGAGGGAGAGCTGCTGTGCCCTGGGGACACGAACATACAGGCTGCAGATAGACAACAAGAATGTGTGCTCCCCCCCCCCAACACACTACTGCACCCAGCTGGGCCTCAGCATCCCCTGTCAGCCACCTCAGGGTGTGTGTCACCTGTGTCCATCCCCAGGCCATCAGGGCTCACTCGGGCAGACACCCATCCCTATCCCACAGTGGCTGCCACGGCAAACTTACCTCCAGGTTCGTCCTGGCCTTGCGCAGCACGTTGTGGGTCCTGGTCACTGCAGGGGAGAGGGAGAGATGGGGTCAGTGAGGTCCCTCTGCTGTGGAACCACCCCAGGTACTCGGGGACCAGGCCAGCTTGGCCATGCCACTGGGGCCACGTACACTGGCTGACAATGAAGTGCTCCATGGTGTCCTTGAGTTGTGCTGTGCTGCGCAGCCGCTTGGCCGTGCTCTGCAGGGCATCCTCCCTCTCCGAGAGCCGGGCCCGCAGCGCTGCAATCTCACCCTGTAGAGCCTGCTCCTGGGAGCATGGAGAGGAGAGGAGTGTGTGTCATGAGCAGTGAGCGCTCAGCCCCACCACCCTGCCAGCCCCCAGCCCCTGCTCACCTTGCCCTGGTGCTGGGCGAGGTCGATGGGCAGCACGGTGCTCCAGAAGGCAGTGAGGAGAGACACACACTCCTCCAGGATGCCGTGCAGGGTGCTGGCCCTGCCCCACAGGTGTCCCTGTCCTGTCCCTGCCCATCCCAAGGCCTGTGGGAGAAGGGTGCAGGAGCAGGTGCCGCTGGGGCACCCACATCCCGCTGTGCCTGGGGACTCACCGTGCCCAGCCCAGTGTGGCAGGGCAGTGCCACCAGCAGCACCCAGGCTGGAGGCTCCCTGCCTCCTGCCAGCCCTGCAGGCCTCGGGGCTGATTCTGGGCTCGGGAGCCGTGTCACACATGGTGCACAAAGGGTCTGGCCCCCGGGTGCTGCCAGCCCTGTCCTGCCCACACTTTACCTCCTTTCCTGCGAGCAGGCAGTTGGGCAGCCCAAGCGCCGGGCGCGTGAGACACATCAGCTCACGGGCCAGGGCCTTCCCCTCCACGATGTGCTGCTCCAGGGCTTGATACGTGTCCAGGCGGCCAACGACATGAGCCCCCATCGGTCCCTCGCTCTTCCTCATCAGCGCGTCTATCCCTCGTGGCTCTGTGGAACGAGCAGGGATAGGTGAGGAACCCTGCCTGCTCCCCTCATGGTCCTCCCTATCCTATCCCGGGGGCTTGGCTCTGCCCTGAGCTCTCCAGTCTTGCTCAGCAAGAGTGCTGCCATGAGTTTGTCAGGTCTCAGCACCTCCTAAGACTTGTGTGGTCAGGCTCCGGTACCCACCGTCCATCCGCTGGACCATGGACGTGTCAGAGGGCAGCGGGTGGAAGAGGGGAGCTGCTGAGTTTGTGCCAACATCCCGCACTGGAGGAGACGGGAAGCAGCCTAGAACAAGAAGCATCTGAGCCCCTGTGGACATGTGTGGCTCTGTGCCAGGGGCTGCTGGGGTCCTGCCCTCCCTCTCTGCCTGCCAGCAGGGCCACCATGTCCCACCTGCTGCCACAGCGGGAGAGGTGCTTGGAACCACCCAAGGGTTGCAGAGGGGCCAGGCACCCCAAGACCAGGGGCTGAGGGGGCTGGGCACAGGCCCTGTACCTGCTCGTGTCTCGGCAGAGGGGACAGGGAGGCTCTCGTAGACGTGCAGCTCCGCACGCAGGGTCTGCAGGAGCAGGCGCTGCTCCTCACTCTGCTGCTGCAGGAGTGTCACTGAGTGCTGCAGCCTGCAGAGGGGTGACACGTGGGTCTGGTGCCAGCCATGCTGCCCAGTCCTGTGGCCCCAAGGTCACAATGGCCCCCCAAACCTTACCTGTTGTTGTCCTCCTGCAGGGAGAGCCGCTCGTCCCGGAGCTGCCGGACACTCTCTTGGCATTCAGCGAGCTCTTCTGCCAGCCTCCGCTGCTTCCCACGCCTCTGGCCCAGCTCCGCTTCAGCCTCCCGTGCCCGGGAGCAGGCAGACAGGAGTGCCTTCTGCACCCGCACCAGCTCTGCCGACAGAGACCGTGGAGGTGTCACCGCCACCCCACTTGGCCCTCTGTGACTGAGGATGCTGGTGGCCCAGCCCTACCTTGGGAGAGGTGGTCACGCTGCAGCCGCATGGTCCTGTTTTCCTCACGCAGAGCCTGGTTCTCCCCACTCAGCTGCAGCCCCAGCTCCGGTGTCTGGGCATAGACATCACTGGGCAATCCTGCAGAGGGGACCAGTGCTGAGTCGCTCTCCCCAGTGCCCCATTGTACACGGGGTGAGCACACTCCCCGTGCAACAGGGTGTGCAGAGCCTGGGGCCCTGGCAGCCCCGGCCCAGTGCAGTCCCGTACCGCTGGCCTTGCTGGTGGAGGCCAGGCGGTGTTCCAGCTGCTCCCGGAGCCGGTCGTTGGTGCAGATGGACTCCTCGAGGCGCTGGCGCAGGCTGCGGATCTCCACCAAGTGTTCCTCCAGCAGATCTGCCCCTGCCACAGCCAAGGAGAGGGCTCAGGGCAGGAAAGGCAGTGCCACCTGCCTCATGCCATCCCCCCTATCCTGCCCCATGCCAGAGTCATGTCCCACAGTCACTCTGGTGCCGGATCTCCTCCCTGCTCCCCCACACGCAGGTAGGATGCCCCTGTGCTCTCCAACACGGACTGTACCTGTTAGCTTCTGGCTGGAGGAGCATCCCAACGGCAGGGCCCCGTAAGGTGTCTGTCCGGGCAGGGGTGCGTCCCAGAGGACACGGGTTGAGGTGGCCCCGGGGAGCTCGGCCAGGCTCCGCAGTGCGCCGTGTTGGCAGAACGATTCTGGGGCTTTGCTGCCCTCTCCAAAGGGGCCCAGTGGGACTGTGGGCTTTGCTGGCGCCACAGGCAGCGCCACACCTCCACGCACAGGGCAAAGCGGGGAGGAGAAGGACAATGAGCGCGGAGGAAAAATGGGGCAACACACTCCCATCATGTGCTTTTTGCCCCCTTCTTGCTCTGCACAGCAGTGCAGCCCAGTGTTCCCCCGTGGTGATCCCCAATCACCTGATCTCCCACTCTGATCAAACCCATTCCAGCTGAAGAGCAGTTTCTCCCAGAGCTTGCTGATTATTTGACACAAGGTGGAGGGCCTTAGCCCCACTCCTACACAACAACTCGCTAAACCAGCCCTTTCCCAGAGGCCCTGGGATACCCACATGCCCACACCAAGGGCTAGTGCTGCCTCCAGCTGTGTCTATTCCACCCACTCAGACCTCTCTGCAAGAGAGCTACGTGTCCCCGTTGTCTGCCAGCCAGAGAGATGGGACCCATCCTCAAAGCTATAGCCCCAAGAAGCAGAAGGTCCAGGGCAGGACAGGCAGGTCAGAGAGGGTGGGAGGGGATGAGGCACAGCACAGCATGCAGGGCAGGCAGGACCAAACCCAAGCCAGAGGCAGCGTGCTCACTTTCTCCCAGTTGCCTCTGGAGCACCTGCAGTTCCTGTTGTGCCTCAGCCAGGGAGCAGACAGAGGTCCCACAGCAGCCCAGGAACGGTGGGGCCATGGGAGGGGGGGGCCCAGCAGACAAGAAGGGGGACAGCCCAGGGGCCAGTGCAGGCAAGGGGGCACTACCAGGTTTGGACAAGGAGTCCAAGCGATGGCCTAGAGACAGGAGAGAGAGATGTTAGCGTGGCTCTGGCTCAGCCTAGCAGAGATCCCTTCTCCCTGGGGGCACTGGGGACCATGGCACACCCCGAGCAGCCAAGCCCACATGTCCAGAGGTGGTTGTGGCCCCCAGTCACCCTGTGGTACCTGTGAGCTGGGCAGGCTCCTCATGGCACTGACTGCACTCGCTGGCTGCATCCCCGTCAGAGCAGGGCTCCAGCCCCTCAGACGTGAAGGAGGAGCTGGTGGCAGAGTGGGATGACTCGGAGGGTGGACAGCTGCTGCCTGGGGACTCAGAACGCTCCTGCAGCTTCACCTCCAGGCTCTCAATCACCTTCTCCTTCTCCTGGAGCTTCTGGCTGAGCCTGCAGAGGCAGCTTGTCACCTGGGCTGGCAGGTCAGGGTGACCTCCATCCCACAGCTCTTTCCTACATGACACCCCACATGGCAAGTCCCACTCATGATGCAAGGCTGCTCGGAGACATGGAGTGCCCATAGGGCTCCCCAACCCCAGAGGTAGCCCCAGGACATGTACCTGAAGCAGAGACACTGAGAGTATCCTGGGCCCCCCACCCCAAGAGCAGTGATAGACCCTGGGGTGCCCACACCAAACAGGTCCCACAAACCCTCCCTGGGAACAGGTACCTCAGTGCTAGGAGTTCATGACTACTTTTATCCTCTCCATCTTGTCGATCTCCTGGAAAACCAAGCCAGAGAAGAGCCAGTCAGTGTCTTCATGCCCAAGGACTCCCGGCCCCAAACGGAGCCATAGCAGGACAGCACACCCAGCACAAGATGTCGGAGTGGCTACAGCCCTTCACCCATCAAAGCATCCCTTCCTCACCTGTTGTGCACCCACAACACCCACTCCTGCTGCCCCCCTAAAGGTACTTACCGGTGCCCAGCTTGTCGCTGAGCCTCTCAGCCAGCTGCCTGCCCTGGGCCAGCTGCTCCCGAAAGCCCTGGCCCAGGTAGTAGTCGATGTCAGTGCCACGGAGCAGGTCCTCGAAGGACCGCAGGGCGTCCCGCAGGTGCTGGGCCAGGCTGCGGCTCACGCCCCGGCCCTCCCGCAGCATCTGCCGCAGGTGGGAGAGCTCCCGAGCCTGCGCCTGGATCAGCGAGTTGTACTTCCTGGGAGAGATGGGCAAGCAGGGCATTGGCAGGGCAGTCAGACTCCCTGGGAGGGCCACGGAGGGAGTCTGTGCGTTCTCTGCTGCTGGGGCTCTACCCCACCACGCAAACACCCCAGGAACCTGGCTGTGGGGAAAACATGCAACTAGGAGCCACCACCCTTGGGAAATTCCTGCAGACCCCCTTAGCCCCCCATGCAGTCCCAGTCCCCAGGACCATACCCCGGCCAGGTGGCAGATTGCAGCTCCTTGGGCAAAGCCCCTCCAGGCTTGGCTGAGGGCAGCTGTGCCTCGAGGAGGGCGACACGGTGCACCAGGCTCTGCAGGTCGCGGTGTGCCCGCAGGGCGGGCGGGCAGAGGGTGCCGTGGCCATCTGACTGCCAGCCCTCATCTTCATCAGTGAGACTGTGGGCTGGGGAGGCCAAGGCCTTGGGACCCTGTAGAGGCCGCTCGGCACCCGAGGTGTAGCCACTGGTGACGGAGATGGAGCGGGCACGGCGCTGCAGGCTCTGGATCAACTTGTTGGCATTGAGCAGCTGTGCCTTGAGGTCCTGGATGTGCTGGTGCAGGGCCCCCACATCCTCCAGGGCCATGACTTTCTGGGCAGTCTTGCCTGCTCTGGTCATCCCTAGCTGGCACGGGGACCCCAGCTCCTCACCCATGCTGAGCTCGCTGAATACATCTGGCTCCTCACACTCTGCAGAGGGCACAGTGCGTCATTTCTCCATGCCAGGTACACAAAGCATAGGGATCCTGCAACCCTGGCTCTCCTTACCAGGGCTGGTGGTCTCATCCCGGTCAGCCTCGGTCTCACTTCGCCCACACGTCTCATAGCCCAGGTCCTGGAAGTCCACCTGCACTTGCTTGCTGAGCTGCTGGGTGTGAGGTTCACCTGCTGGGCAGACCTTTCAGCTCAGGGTCCTCCCCAGGCAGGATTCACCACGCCTGCCCCATGCACAGCACAGTGCACAGGGCACGCCAGACTCGGCCCAGACTCCCTGTCCCACCCGGGGTTTTGACTCACGGAGCAGGACGTGGTACTTCTCCAGCTGCTCGGCCTGTGCCCGCACTGTGGCCTCTGAGGCGGCGAGCTTGTCCTGCAGCTCCTGGCACTGCCTTTGGTCCTGTGCCACCTGGGAACGCAGCTCTGTGCCCAGGCCTGGCCAGCCCCCACTGGGAACAGTGTCCTCCACCTGCCAGATGAGAGACGGGCTATCAGCCCCCCGTTTCCACCCTCACCTCCGTCTCTATCTTCATTCCCACTACGGCCCCCGGTGCACTTACGTGGCTTCTGTCCCCTCCACTCGGGCTTCCAGGGCAGGGTCTCTTGGGCATGTCATCCTGGGATCGTGCCTCCAGTGCTGGGCGTTTGGTGGGCACAGTTCCCCTCTCTGCGGGGACCCCCTGGCCATCGCCACTGCCTCCGGCCGGGCGGTCCCCGAAGGAACTGCGGCTCTTCCGCTGCAGCCTGCGGGTCTCAGGGGCCAGGGGGCTGCCTAGCCCAGCCTCCTCCTGCTCCCCACCCTCCAGCAGCGATGTGGCTTCACCCATCCGCTCCTTCAGCTCCGCATTTTCCAGGCACAGGCTCAGCATCGCCTTCCTGGGGGCACAAGGCACTGTGAAGGGCAGGCAGCGGCTGGGATACAGGGTGTCCCCTGCAGCCACTGCCACCCGCTGGCTCCAGAGTCACGGAGTTCTTGCCTGATGTGGGAGACAGAGGAGAAGCCGGCTTCCTCCAGCTGTGCCTTCAGCTCCCGCAGCTCCTCTTCAGCTCGCAGCTCCAGCTCCGGCACGGTGGGTGCTGTTCTCCTTTCGGTGCCACCGCTTTCCTTAAGGGACCGGGGGCTGCTCTGGAGGGACAAAGACAGAGGGTGATGGGGGTGTTTCCAAAGGGGCTAGGACACAATTTGGCAGCCGTGCAGTGCCCAGTTCTGCCACCCCCGTTCCCAGTGTCGCGCTGCCCTGACTCACGTGCTGGGTTGCCACGCCACGAGTTGTCTCCTCCTTCATGCTGTCGGTGAAGTTGGTGCTGGCAACATTGGCATCTGTGCCTGCATCCTGACCTAGGGGACAGCACAGCACAACAAGGCACTCAAAGGAGTGGCTGGCACTGGCAGCACTACCTCTGCCCCCTCCTCCCTGGTGATGCCCATGGCCACTGTGGGCAGCCCCGGGGCAGGTGCCTGCTTCATACACACCTGGTGCTGGGGCACTTGCAGCAGGACTGAGGTTTCCCTACTGTCCCTGTGCCCTTCCATCCCTTCTCTGCCTGCTGGAGCTCCAACCCAGCATCCTGTGCTGGTCCATCACTGAGGGAGAGGACAGCCCCAGGGACAGCACCCCAGCAGTGTATCTGCCCCATCCACATCTCTGCCTTCTCATCACCCTGTGCTCGCTGCCCTGACAGACGTGCACACGCACCACCCCCCCTGCAGCCACTTCACAAGACACAGTCAGCAGCAGCAGCAGCATGAGTTTGGTCAGGGAGCCTTACTGGCATTGCCCCAACCGGGTACTGGGGGATGTGCAACACGACTGCCTGCCCAGGCAGGGGTAGCTTGGGGGGCACTATCAGCCACCCTCCCCACATTGCCCAAGCCCTGCAGCCAGGCATGGCCTTGGGCTCTTTGCAAGCCCTGTATTGGCTTTGCAGAGGTAAAGGCACACTTGTGTCCCATACCACAGCACCTGGGGGCCTTGGGCTGAGCTGGGGTCGTGCCTTTCTGCTTGCACACAGCTTTGCTCCTGGGCCCTTGATGCAAACCCCTGGGTGAGGGCTTGCAAACCCTGCCTAGGCAGCTGGGACATGGGTGTACCCCAATCCCTCTTCTCCCCAGGGAGACGGGTGCTTGGACACGGCCCAAGAGTTTCCCCCGGGGCCGTGCAGGGCCAGGTCTCACAGCTGCCTTTGCACCTAAGGGGAGGTAGCTGCTTCGCCTGTGGCCAAATCCATCGCCATTAGATCTGGAGCTCCTGGGCAAGGCTGAACACAGAGCAGGGGATTAACAGAGAAATCCTGGCAGGAGAGATGCCAAGCATCGCTGGTGAAAGGGAAGCCAGCAGGGAAGCATGTGGCTCTCAGGAGGAATAGCCAAGGACCAGCCAGGAGCATGACCTGCAGCAGGGCAGGCGTCTGCACAGCGCACTGTCCACAGCAATGGTGACACACTCGGGAGACACTCTCTTCACAAGCAACTGCCACGAGGTTGCAAAAACCCTCAGCCAGGTGCCAAAACATGCAGGGCAACAGTTCAGTGCCTGTAGGGCCTGAAGGGCAAGGGGATGCAGACCATCAGCTGCAGGCTTTGCTGGGGGGCTGAGGGCCACATGGCTCTCAAGGTGGGTCACCATGGCTGAAGGAGCACAGCAGGGTGGCACACAGCCAGCACAGCTGCTCTGGGAACACGGGAAGATCAGCTCTTATGCCAGGGCACAGCATCCCACTTCTCACCCTCAGCCACAGTGCCACACAGCTCCCAGTGCTCCAGGACCAGCGAGAAAAAGGGAGCACAAATCTCAAGGAAAACCAAACCAACCAACCAACCAACCCCAGGGGAAGAAGAGGAATCTGGTACTGGGGGAGCAGAGAAGTGTGCACGCAGGGCAACTGTGCCCAGGCTGCTGTTCACCAAGTGCTTGAACCCTCCATGGCAGCAGGAGCACACCAGGCTGCTCAGCTCTCCGTGTGCCACCAGCACAGGAGACAAGGGATGCAACCCCAGCACTACTTTTCCACAGACTTCTCTGTCTTTCACCCCAGCCTGAAGGCACAGAGAATTAGTCACATGGCTTGCAAACTGCATAAGGCCCACAAGCACAGGACACCCAGGTGCACTGGCTGCATGGGAGCCTTCACACTGCTGGGAACAAGGGAAGAGAAGCAAGGTCCACAGGAAAGTTGAGAGAGGAAGGAGACACCTCCACAAAGAGCTACAAGACAGCACAAAGAACTGCTGATAGAGGGTGCTCTCAGGCAGGAGGCCAGCTGGGCATCAGTGCCAGGATGGAGGAGGGAAGGTAGAAAGGTAAGGACAGGGACACAAAGGCTCCTACAAAGTGAGAAGCAGAAGGATAAAGAGAAGATGGTGCTACACAGAGAACTGAGAGGAAGGGAACGAGAGGAAACAGAAGAAAGGAAAAGCTAACCAAACCCAGAGCTGCCCAGCAGCCTCCAGCTGCATCCCTTCCGGGCACACAGGAACCGCCGAGGTCACCACGCTGAACCCAGTGCTGACCCAGAGGGGCAGTCCTGACCCGCTGTGCTGCATCCCAGCCCCACGTGAGACAGGGAAGAGAAGCTCTCAGCATGGGCACAAGGCACAGGACAGCTGGTGCCCTCTGAAGCAGTCACAAGCAGCCATGCAGCAGAGCAGTCCCAGGTCCGGGTGCACAGCACAGCGAGATGGAGCTTTTCTACTCCACCTGCTCCCAGTTCAGCCTCCCCAGCAAGCAAAAACAGATGCTCAGAGGTGCAAAATCTGCTTCTGCCACTTTGGGAAGTGACTAGAGACTAGGGACAAGAGATCCATAGCCTGCTGCATGTGGGAAGGACTGATCACTGGGAAGCTGTTGCTGCTGTTTTTCAGCTCTCATGCCAGTCCCCACACTCCTGGAGTTGCTGAAAGAGACCCTGGAAAAGGTATGCAGTGGCGCCGAGTGAGATAGCCCCCAGCAACACAGGAAGAGGGTCCTGTCCAATAGCACAAGGGGTGCATGGAGCCTGTAAACGAGATGTGGATGTACAAGTGAGGGAGCAGACCCAGCCCAGACCTTGTCTCAGTCACACCAAACCATCTGTCAAAAAGAGGAGGAAATTCTCCCTTGAAGACTCACAAGCTAGGCTGAGACAATTAGGGGGGGAAAAAAAAAGAAAATAAAAATCAGTAAAATCATCAATACTAGAGTAGGATTTGATTTAAGCATAAACTGAATTGCTGGTTCTACACTCAAGTCTTGTGTAAGTGGCCCAGGCAACTGTCACCAGGTCTTGAATTCTCTGTCTCTGGAACCCACTTTTCCATATACACTGTCTCCCTTTGGGACAACCACCATCAACCCAAGAGGTGGGTGTCACTGGGTTAAGAAAAATGGTGAGGGAATACAAAAACTCACACTCATGCACTTGGGAGATGATAGAAAACATTTGGTGTTTCCTTCAGAGATAGGGAATCTTTATTTGGCCCACAGGGGTGGGAGGAGAAGGGAGATAGAGGGAAATCAACTAAAATGGAATGATTTGAATGTGCAAATACATCAGTGGCCACCAGGGTAGGTCAGACAGGAACATACACGAGACACGGGTGGATTGCACTGATCGCCGTCTCCGAAGCAGCTCAAAAATAAAACAAAAAAGCCCTGCACCAGTTCTACTGTACCGTTACTAAGAACCAAAGCAACCCTCCCAGAGTCAGTGAGACAGGCTCGCTCGGTTAGTGAACCGTTTCCGTGGCGGGCGGGTGAGCGCCAGTGCTCAGAAGGCATGCTGGGGTAGGACTCTCACACGCTCCTGTTCCCCACCTCCTATGGCGCCCTGTGTCTCCAGCCTGCTCAAACACTCCAAGCTTCTTCCAAGAGCTTCTTCCAGCTGTCCCCGGAGCTCGTGGACCCCTTCCAGCTCCACCTGCAGAGCGTGGTCTCTCGCAGCGCTAAGCGGACACGCCGCACAGAACGGAAGAGGGTTAGACAGGCTACAGCAAGCACACACCACACTGGCCCCTCCAGGCAGCTCAGCCACCTCCCGCCCCACCTCTACCCTCCCCAGAGCACAGCCATCCCCAAAAAAGGCTCCAGCCCGTGGTAGGGGACTCAAGAGTCACAGCTGTTCTTCAGTGCTAACCCAAGCACTCCACTTACGCGCTCTCTTGCTATCAGGTAGCTCAAATATCCCAAAGGCTGCAGCCGGTGAAGGGCATGGGATTACCACAGGGGACAGACAACCGCCTGGATAAGCACCTAGATAGATCCTTATCAACCCAACAGCTGGTTGGGAATTTGACAGCAGTCTCTGAAAGGTGGCCAAGTGTGGGTGGGAAACTGAGCTGGGAAGGGATAAGTCAGGGAACAGAGATGGAAATCCCATAGCAATGGGGGGAGTTTAGGGAGCATTTAAAGCTGGCCACCGCAGCCTCTTCAAGGGAAAAAGCCTAAAACTTCAACTCCCAAAGAAACATTTGGCTGATCTTTTGCCTCCACTCCCTCTTTCCCCACAGAAGGGTCTCAGATTTGCAGAACAATCACTTCTTCAGGGATTGCCCCCAATGGACCAACCGTGCCTGTCCCGGCAGCAAAGGGCACCACAGAGCCAAGGCAGCCTCACTTACCTGTCTGGGTGTGTGTGAAACTTCACCAGGCTGCCATAGAGCTGCCTCTCTGCCTGGAGAGCCTCATTTAACCGATTCCTCTCAGCCACCAGCCCTTCCAGCATCAGTAGCAACTGGTTGGAGAGAAGAGACAACATGCAGCACTTAAAAAAGAGACAGAAATCAAAGGAGATATCTGGCCATCCCTGAGAAACTGGGGCTTCCCCCTTCCTCTCTTGCTTGTGTGCAAATTGATCCATGTTATCCCTGGACTCCCAAAAGACTCTGCCCTTTGGACAAGTGCTAAAGGGAACCAATCCTCTCCAACACACACAGCCAGCTTTCAAGAACAAGCACATCTTGGCGCATCGAGAGGCTTGAAAACAAAGCCTCACAACTGAGCACCAGCAGAAATATAAACACATCCAAGCTTGCCCCACATGGCACATTACCTGCTGCCTTCTGTTTCCAGTAGCCTCCTGTCCTCGTGACTCTGCTATGGCCACCTTCTCCCGAAGCACCAGCACTTCTTGTGTCAGCCTTTCCACGGCTGGAATTTCTTCAGGATCCACCAGCTGCATCTGCAGATCCTGAAAACCAACAAGCAGCACGAAAGCTCAGTGAAGAAGGGATCAATAACAAGGACAGCTGGCCCTTCATAAACCTCCCTGGAATGCAACTGCCAAAAGTTTCAAGTCTTTGGAAAGATCCAGGTCTCCTAAGAAAAAAATGCCAGAGAACACAGAGTGGATTAGGCACAGACCACAGCCTGCAGCAAGAACTGAGAAGGGACACCATGCACTCCAGTTAAAGGGCTCTCGAAGGAGGGTGTTTGGTACACAAGGAGCAAAAAGCCAAGTGACAACGTTCTGGGGATTTGTGGCCTCTACCTTCTGGCCAGAGAAACACAGAGAGCTTTAGGCAAACCAGCAGCAGTACCATCCACAGCCAGCCAGCCACGCTGCTCCGAGGATGTGGGGAAAGTGGAGACTCCACTGCAGCCTTTGCAGGTGGAACTGACCCATCACAGCCAGTATCTCACCTTGATGAGGTCCTCTTTGATCTGGATGGTTCTGGTCAGAGACTCTATGTCAGAGGCCTGCACCTGCAGCTCTTCCTCCTGCGTGGCCACGACAGACTGGAGAGCAGTGAGCTCCCGCTACAGAGGGAAGAGAAGCACGTGAGAGATTTCAGAGAACCAACACCCCCCTGCAAGCTGCTGCCCCATTTCTCTCACTGTGGGGTATCCTCACAACAGTGGGGTCCAAAACCTCAAGTGAGGGGCATCCCAAAGGTCTCCTGTAAGCAACGGAGATGAAGCACAGGCTTCATCATAAGCTCACCCTGCTTTCCCTCTCCTTCTTCGCCATTAGCTCCAGCTCCTCTTTGGCATTAACGAGATCCTTCTCCAGCTCTGCTGCTGACATTGTAACTGCAAAGACAGCTCAGTTGCAAGGATACCACGTGCCAGTTCAAACACCAGTATCACACAGAATCCCTCTTTGGAAAGACAGGGCCCCAGTGCTTGTGCTCCCCATTGTCTCGTAGTAAATATCCTTCTTCTCTGCTTAATCTTTGAACAGCAGCCCAAAGCAACAGCAACATCCCAGGCCTGCTGTTCTACCCCAGACAAAGTTCAGGTTTCCTGGTCTCGAGGCAAAATCCAAACCAGTTACACTTGTCTCAGCTCAGCCTGAAACGAAGTCAGAACCCCTCCACTGGACAGCATCAGATCTTGAATAGAAGCATCTCACCTCAAATCCAACACCAGCCTCTTTTTCCCTACTCCCACCCTTAGACATCACCCTAAAGAGAGGCATAGCTTTATTTCACATATTCACTCTTGTTCAAAGCTCTCTACTCTTTCACAGTTTCATGTGACCACATTTTCCCCACAGCAGAAAGCCCTGGTCATGTCTGGGGACCTCGAAAGAAGTTGTCACCACACTCACCTCCCTCTGCCCCGCAGCTGCTGTCCCCCTGTGGGGGTCTGGCAATGGCTGTAGCTCCAGAAGCTCTTTGCAGTATTTCCTGAAAACACAAAAGCCTCCAGGTTTGCACCTTTATGGGGAATGTGCAGCTTCTGCAGAGCTCCAGGATTGCAGCAAAGCTGCTGGCTGCTCTGTTCACACCTCTGAAATGTGAGAAACCAATGAAGGGGATCTCACCAGGCAGCAGGAAGAAGTGAATTGCACCCAGAAGCCATGTGTGGGCAACAGGGCACTGGCCTTGCTAGCACTGGAGGTTGCTGGCAGTGAGTGTCTTCACAGTAAGGATTAAGCAAGCTTCACTCAACTGCAGAAAACCCATCTTTCAACTGAGACTCTACAAAGACCTACATTTCCATCTAAGATGTGGCCCAGAAGGACCATGCAGGAAAGAAAACACAGAGCTTGGTCCATATACACATCCCTGGAAGTCTCTAGAGCTCACTGATCCTGGGAATAGAAACCTGTTTACAGCTGCTTAAAAACATTCAACATGTCAGCTCACCAGTAAACCACTGACAGCTGCTCAAGTAGGAGCATGGCATATGTAGCCTCGGAGTTGTGTTCAGCCTCAAAGGGGGTTTTAGCAAAGCTGCTTTAAAAATATCAACTCCAATTGTGGAAGAGACAGCAAACAGCCAGCGGGCTCTGCCAAGAATTAGTGGGACCTAAAATTAGCTCTCTTGTCCCCTCCAGAATGTGACAATGTCAGGGAGGAGATTACAATACAGCAAAGCAGTCCAGCCCAAGGAAGGACTGGGTCAATGCTGAAAGGTCAGAGGGTGGATGTCTTTCATACTTGCATGTGCCCTATGGACCCAAATGCTGCCTGATCAAAACAAAAAGAGACACTGAGTGACACAGGCTGCTGAAATCAAGATCAGAACATCCAGGCAGCATTTCTGCTCCTCAGTTTCATCTCCTCCTCCTATAGGAAGTCTCTTCCCTAACCCCGCTTTCATTTCTATCACCCTCTCTCTCCCATTTTCCTGTGGCAATCAGTCCTCTCTGGAGCCCTGAGGCCACAGGCAGTTGCATGATTCTTACTTGTATGGGCTGTTTGTGCTGCTTCAACAGCCTGGCACCAGCCAAGTGGGTCCTGAAAGGCTCCTTCCCCAACACATGCTGGCGCAGCAGTTGCAGCTCGCAGCTCCTTTCAGCCAAAGCCTGTGCCATCTTCTCAGCAGCTGCCTGGTTGAGGGGGAAAAATAGGGGAAGGAAGGGCTGTGACCAGCAGTAGGATCCCTGTCCCTCTTCTTCTTCAGAGACTAGGGGAAACCATCTCAATATTTCTCTCTCACTTGAGACTCAAAGTGCTCTGCAAACCAGCCCGGCAGCTACTGCTCCTGGCCAC
This sequence comes from Oxyruncus cristatus, assembly GCA_013399855.1. Lineage (NCBI taxonomy): Eukaryota > Metazoa > Chordata > Aves > Passeriformes > Cotingidae > Oxyruncus > Oxyruncus cristatus. Next base: position 1,658,272 of record VXAY01000258.1, on the reverse strand, counting down.
TCACAGCCACTCCAGTGCAGCCTCCTGTCCTACTCACCAGACAGCCTCAGCGAGGCTCGGCCTCTACCTACAGAGGAACAAGCCCCTTCATTTCTCTCATCCCATCTGGGAGCTTCTCTTTGCTTAACAAGAGGCAGAGCCACCCACCCCAGCCTCCCACTGTGGCCCTGCACACAACTCACTCTGCTCTGCTGCTCTTTGGTGCCAATGGCCTGCAGCAGCTCCCGGATTTCAGCATCGTGCTCCGTCGTCTGACGGTTTCGGTCGCTGAGGAGATCCTGCAGCATCTTCTCCTTGTGCTGGAGACGCAAGCACAGCTCCTCTGCCACCTCACTCTGCCCTGGGCCCAGTTTGCACAGCAGAGTTGCTGTAAGCTCCTGACAAAGGGGAGAAAGGGACACACATTGCCACCATCAACTTGAAAGTTCCTCAAGGACAAACAGCTCTTCTGCCTGGGCGTAGCTGAGAGAGCAGTGTCTCAGCAGGCACAGGTATGTACTGGTGCCAAAAGCAGACAGCTTCCAAAGCACTGTCCACAGCTTCAGGTGAGGCAGGCAACCAGCAGGCTCTGGTTTGGGACCACTCTCTCTACCAAGAAACTGGCTGAAGGCTCAGGAAGCCAAACTAAGACCTTACCTCCACTTCCTTATTCCTGTCATGCAGGCAGGTTTGCAGCTGCTGGATGATCCCTTCTTGCTCCTTCTGCCTGCTGCAAGATTTGGCCTCAATCTCCTCCTTGAGCCAGCGGAGGTTTTGACAGGTTGCTGAGACCTGCTCCAGTTCCAGGGTTTTGGCTTTCAGGAGGCTCTCCAGGCTCTGAGGACCACAACAGAAGCAGCTCAGCCAGGGACACAGACTTAATCCTGAATTAAGCAGAACTGGAAATACCCATCTCAACAGCTAGCAGAGTCACACAGATTCACCCATCTGCTCCTGGTGCCTTCTACACACATCCCAGAAACAGGAGTGACCCAGGAACACGCCCTGCACACAGGGCCAGAGGAAGGCCAACACCTGCAGATGCTTTGCCCAGCAACAACCAGAGCATTCCCAGGAAGGTCTGTCTAGCAGCACCCCACAGCCAGGCTGGACTCTGCACACCCAGGGACAAGAACTCACGTGAATGGTGGCCTCGTTGCTGGAGAGGACACTGCGCAGTCTTTCCAGGTCACTTCCACGCTCCCGTATCGAGAGACGGAGCTGTTGCAGCTCTTGCTCCTTCTTCTCCAGGGCACAGAACTTCTCGTCTACTGCTCGCTATGTGAGGGGGGGGATTGCTCAGAATGGGGTAGGAGGGCTCTGAAGCCACCACTCCCTGTGTGGGTGTGAGACCCTGGATCCGAATCTCACTGAATTATTGAGATGGATTGGAACCAACTCACTGTGAGCGTGGGGTGGGGGGGGAAGGGCTGGGCCTGGACCTGCAGGAACATGGTAAGGCCTGCACATAAGGCCTGTGCTGAGGGCACAGGGCACAGCTGAAGGCAAGGCCTGCTGCCCATACAGAGCACATGGCAGAGCTGAAGGCCCCACTCTGGGCAGTTTATAGCTCAATCCCGAACGCAACAGTGGGGGACCTCAGCTCTGCCTTCCAGAGGGCTCCTCTGGAAGGCTGAGCCATGAAAAGCATGTAGAAGACATGGTCACCCCTAGGGCTGATGGAAGCCCAAAGGCTAAGCCTCAGGGACAACTGAGACATCGCCTACAATATGTGCTCACCTCCAGAGCAGCATCCCTGTCGCTGACTCTCTGCTGCAGCTTCTCCAACATGGCATTCATGGCTGCAGGGCTCTTGTCCAAGTTTTGCTGGCATTGCAGAAGCTCCCTTGATTCCTAGAGATCACACACACACCCTTAGTACAACTGTCAGTATAGAAACACCCCCAAGGGCAGCACAGGAGATATCATCTCCTCACTCAGTGCTTGCTTTACTCTCCACATCAAAGGGTGGTAGAGTCCCAGCAGCTGGGGCTGCTAGACTAGCACCTGCCAGGGCTCACCAGGCATCGCTGTGGGCTGAGGCACTTGGATATCTGTCCTTTATTCCTCATCTAGGGAGCCCCAAAGCCTCTCTTTCCTTCCCTTCTTTAAAGGGCATGCATGAAAGCTACAGACAGACTTTTGCATGGCCAAGTACCAAAGGAAGAGCAGGGGCCCCCATTAATTATGCTCAACTCTAATCTTTCTGCATCTCACCTGCAGAAGCTGCTCCTTGTGAGCCAGCTGCTGACTCAAACGCTGAACTCTCTGCTCCTGGGCCTGCAGCTCACGGCATTTCTCCCACTCCACAGTCTGGAGCTGCTGAGCCTTGTCCTGCAGCTCTGCCTGCAGCTGTAGTACCACAGCACGCAGCTCCTGCAAGGGAAAAGCACATATGTTGGAATTCAATCCTCAACACACCTGTAAACAGTGGGCCAGTTTGAGGAAGCCAAGCGCAGCAAGGACTGTGAGCACTGCCAAAAGTCTTCTGCAATACTACAACTTTCACATCTCCAAACGCACTTCCATGTCATGAAGTTTAAATTTATCTCATTTTACAGGGTACACATCCATCTAAACCCCTTGCTCTGGCCACAGGCAGAGCTTTAGTCAATCACAGCTAAGCTGCACAACAGGGAACATTAACTTCGTAACATTGCAAAAAGAGATGTGACGTTTGCATCAGCCAAAGATACACAGGTGACAACATACACACTTATCAAGGGTCTTTGCTGATTCTAAATCCTCAGATATGAGGGTAAGAAAGCTGGAGAATTCTCCCTCCCACGCGTGACAAGGAGTTAGTCAAGTGTACCCAGACCAGCTTAGGCAGAAATGATGAATGAGAGTGGAGCATTGACTACATCAGTGCTTCTTAAGTTACGTAAACCCAGGCTAAGTCATACCTGGTTGTGTTTCCAGGTTGCCTCTTTCTGCTGCTCTTCCTCACGCACTGTGGTCTCCAGGAGCTGGGTGGCTCTCCTGGCTTCAGCCAGTTGATGCTCTTTCTGGCGCTGAGCTCTCTTCAGTTTCTGCACTTCCAGCTTGGCGCAGAAAAGCGTGTTCTGAAGATCGAGCGGTGACATTTGCTGCTCCTGGGGGGACAGTGGGCTCTCGGACACCTGGCAAAAAAACAGGGACCAGAGAAACTCGAAGATGCTCTTCATGTGAGGGATTTAAGAATCAGGATCCATGCAGAATGAAACCTGATGCGTTTTGAGGCTTTCCAGGGACACACCTGCAACTGCCCCAGACGGCTTCTGTGTAACATGTCCCGCAGCTTGGCCATTGTCTCGTTCTGCCCTTCGATGATGCGGTACAGCTCTTCTGTCTACGAGTTCAGAGGACAGGAAGCCCAGTCATTGGCTGACCAAGCACAAACCCTCCCCTCCCACCCCAAGGAGATTAGGTTAACCCTAACCCTAACCCTCCAGCCTGGATTATGACACACGTTAGCATCACACGAAAGAGCTCTGCAAGAAATAATTTACTGAGATCCAGGATGCCAAGCAACGGCTTAAGCATTTCTTTTCAGCCACTGCCTACAGGGCCAGCACGCTGCCCTCTTTCAGTGAGCACCACCTCGCCCACCCAAAAATATTACCTTATTCTCTTTGCTCTTCAGGGCCTCATTCAGACTCTGGATTGTATGATCTTGCCTCTGTGATGTTTCTTGGACCGACTTTAATTCAAAATTCAATTCATTCAGCTTTTCCTGTAACAACTGAAAACAGAAATAGCTTGGGTTTGTTTAATCCTGCCTAATACTCTCTATAAACATCCTAAAGACTCCCTCCACTCCTTACTCCATACAGCCCTGGTGTTGACCAGATCAAGGTAAACGTGGCTCCCTCTAGAGTTTGTAAACACTGTTGGAGGTGGGAGGAGACCGGTGAGTAAACACAAAGCCCTCAGTTCCTCCACAGGACTTAATCCAGTGATTCTGGTCCCTCCAGTGCAGGTCTCACCTGCAGGATGGAGGTTTCAGGCTTAGGTTCATGTATCATACTGCGTCCCACATACCCCAGGAGAGTCTTGCTTAGGCTGCCCAGCAGCCTTCCCAGTTTCTATCATTTATTCCTCTTCCCTTGAAAGGAAAGGGGCTGCTTCAGCCCAAAAACCTCCCAAAAATCTGAAAGAAAAATATTAACATGGAGAAGCTACACATTCACTGATCAGATCAGTGGTTTATTTATCATCAAGTTCTGGCTTCAGCACAACAGAGCCTAGCCAGTTGTGCCAACCAGGGTGCCAACAGCACGGCTGCAAAGCAAAGGGGAACCTCTCACTACATGACTGGTTTACAAACAGAGAAACTCTTGCCTTTAACATTCTCACACTAAGGACACTACCACCCAGTCAGACAATTTCAGGACAGTTTGCTGCTTTCACCATGATGTTCACTGTGCCTGTTAACATCTCTAAACATGCTGCCTGTTGGCATTCTTAATGTTGGATGATAACCCTCTTGTAAGAACTTACTCAAGCCTCAATTTCTGCAGGAGCCGGTGCTGCCACATAATTGCGTCCTGTTGCTCATGAGTTTACACACCTGTCCTGTTATCTCTTCTCTAAGAGACACTCCCCCTAACCTGTTTAAACACTTACGACTACATTTACTGGGCCTTGGGTCTCTATTTCCGGTTGACCTTTGACGTCCAGGCAGCTCCAACACCTTATGGCTGTCCCCACATTAAATAAGTATCCCATCCAGACTTTTTTTTCCCCATTTAACCCCCATTTTCCCAGTGGGTATAATCTACCTCGGAGTTAAAGAGCCTAATTAGGAAGATATACCCCTCCCAACATGTGTTAAAGCTGATGTACCTCAAGAGAACTCAGACACATGTTTCTTTCCAAAGGAAGTATTTAAATTGATATGAAAACAGGACCCCGCCTATGCTGATCTCCATTACTGCTTGAAAAAAGAAGGCAGCCTTCACCCCTTCTCTCCCGCATCAGGCTGAGCCCATGCAAATCCAAGAGGCAGGGAAATAACCCTGTGCATCTCTCCTTCACCAGTTCCTGGAAGGCTCACCAGGCAAGCGGAAAGCTCTTCCAAAATAATGATATGCAAAAACAAATATGGGAAATCTACACAGCCCAGCTGCAGAAAAAAAGTAAATGCTTTTAATGGAATCTGGCAGACGAGCACTGAAAATCACACGTCAGCACACATCCTCGCTGGAAAGGGAGGTGCAGGTGGCTGCCTCCAGCCAGGCTAGGAGGCACCCTCCCTCCGGTGCTAACCACACCGGACTCACTAGGCACTGAATGCGCTGCTCATGAAGAAATACCTTGTTGGCAGCTTCAGACTGCTGGATTTTGCCCTGCAGCTCTGCAGCACGCAGATCGGACATGTGCTCCCCTGCTGCGGGGTCACCTGGAGCTGGCTGCTGACGCTCATCCTGCAAATTCTGAAAATAACAAAAAATAATTAAAAAATGAGAGAACGGCTCAGCTCTTGCACTGGCTTCTTTTATTCAGCTCTCAGCACTCATACCCCTTGCAGCAAGGGGGTTAAGCATGCCCCCTTGTGCTTTTCCAGCTGTCTGTGATACATTCTCCTGCCTCTGTCTCCCTTCACCTGGGTGGCAGGCTGGCACCTGGCAGCTCTCTGCCTGACCTACCAGAAGTGCCCTGCTGCCCCGAGGCTATAGGTGGGCTCTCTGTCTCTCCTCATTCCTGTACCAGGAACCCAGCAGCTTGTTTGGCTCTGACCACTGCAGGCTGATGATGGATCTTGTCCCCACACCTAAGCCACATCCCTGAAACCTCCTCTCCTTCCCATGTGCCCTGTTGGTTTAAAAAAGCTTCAAAACCAGCACCAAACTGGTTCTCACGCTCTGCCAAGCTTCTGTGTCTTCATCAAGCCCACAACCTTCAATCCTTCCCACCAGCTCCCCTCCTGCCACGACTAGCAGTCACTCCCCCCACGCTCTGAACCCCCTCCACTCTGGGCTCTCCTTCACAGCTCCCCATGCTCCAGCATCCACACTGTGTACAATTCCCTACAGCTCCTCCAAACAGCAGCAAATTCAGTGCCACAGCTGAGATTTTTTTTCATGACACACACCCATTTATTGGGAATGTAAACAGCCTACTTTGTGATGCATGGCCTGCCAGACCCGGCTGGCTGAGCACACACTAATCCCTTGTCATCCCTCCTTACTATTTCTCTGCCTCCCGCCCAGTGATTTAACTCCTTAGGGCAGCACTCAATGCCAGCCTCCCTTCCCAGCCCTCACAGGGCTCGGTGGGTATTCCTGAGTATCAGGGGTGACACGACACTGACTGTACTGGTGCCTGGTGGAAGGAGGAGCCCTGGCAAGCACAGGTTTGCAGTGCGGAGGCCATGGCAACCTGGCAGGGCTTTTTGGAGCACACACAGCAGCACCAGCTCCAGGCAGCGCAGCACAAGGAGAGCAGTCAGCTCCGATTAGCCCTGCCAGGGTGAATCCTCATCTTCAGCAGCCACAGCAATGTGCCGCCTCTGGGAAAAGCCAGGCAGCGCAGGGAAGCTCCCCCGGGTCTCTGCACTGCCACTGCCACTCCCACACAGGAGCTTCCACACAGAAACACTGCCTCCCTTTACCCTGATATTCAGATTTTAGCGAAAACTTAAGACAGTCGCGGAAAGTAATTTCAAATTTTCCCAGTCAGAAGGCTTTGGATCAGACAGGGAGAGCTGCCAGAATGCATCACACAGCCGCTATTTTGAAATAAGGTTGATGAAAAGAACACAGGGACGAGAAAAAAGGGAAGCACATGTTTCCCCACAATTTGCACATTCAAAAAAAAATAAATAAAAGAAGGCAGAAAGCCTGGAAAGAGTTAAGAGTAGGTTGGGCAAAGCGGGAAAGGCAGAGCCAGATCCAGAGTCCAAAGTTCCAAAGCCCAAGCTGCTTCTCTCTTACTTCCCTGCAGCCATGTCAGGAGCAGAGCTCCCCTGCAGCTTCTCCGACATCAGCATTTTACTAACAACCAGCAGAGCCCCAGCAATGCCAGCAAACGCTGACCCAGACAGAACACTTCTTTAAAAAGTAATAATCACGGCATTATCCAAGCCTGCCAAGCTCAGACCTGCCCAGAACAGCGGGTAAGGGACTGGCTGGCAGCAGGGCACTGCCTCCCTCGCTGCCAGCCCGGCACCGCGGGCAGCTGCAGGAGCGTCTGACAAAGGCGCCCTTTGGTGGCACTTTCCTGGGGCTGTGGTGGGGAAGGGAAGGAATCGCTGGTTCAAGAAAACGCCCAAGAAGACAGTACCTACAAGGTCACATGCCCCGACATCAGACTGCTCGGTAAATTTAAAGAACCACAGTTTCCCAAGAGCAATAAGGGAACTGTGGTCCTATATATCCTGGATATCCCTTTCACATTTATGCACAGGAATCGCTGGACAGCAGAACCTGACTCCTAGAAAGAGCACTGCTTTTACAAAGAGAAAGAAAATTAATTTGTACAAGAACTATTTAGCCTACTAGCTGCATCTGCCTTCCCATTTTCGCTGTTAAAGCCACCCGAAGGATTAAGCCCTTCCCCCTTCAGCCAGAATCCCTGCCGAAGACCTGCTGCTGTCACGGCCAGAAACAGGCAGGAAAAAATCCTGCAGGACGAATTCCTGGCAGGGACGGTCAGATGGCAGAGGCTGGAGAAACTCCTCAAATGCAGTTCCCAGACGAGGATGGGCATGTGTGACACAAAGCCAAGCTGTAAACACGACACGTTGATTGGGCCACGTTCTCTGTTCAGAGAAAGCCCATTTATATGCTGCAAACACATCCCATGCAGAGAAAGTCAGCAGCAAATGACACCGAGTACAGGAGCAGCATCGATGCCCTGGTTCACATCCTCAGCCAGCGCGACGCCTTTGTGCTCCAGACGAAAATTCGCATTCCTACGTTCCTCTCTACAGCGTTTCTGGAGCAGGCTTTTATGGAAAAGCACAGAGCTCGCGGAAACGCCCGAGAAAACGGGGCAGCAAGCAGCGCCCGGCTAAATACGAAGCAATTCAGCACTGCCACAGTTGCCATAGTAATAAACGACCACTTCTCTAATCCCCCAGGCTACCTACAGCATTAGGCAGCACTAAGGCTGCTAATGGGAATGCAATTAGCCTGACATGGATATTCCTGAATTGAAGCTGACGGAGGCCTTCTATTCATCAAGGAAAGTGGTGAAGAAGTCACAAACTCAGCTTCTTGACTGCACACTACTGAATCTGTCATTAAAGGCAGCAAAACGGAGGCAACCTGGAGCTAGGACTCCCGTGAAGGCAGATAACAGCAACCCAAAAGCAGGAGCTCTTGTCGCCTCTCAGCAACACCTACCGCTAATTGACGAATCTTTTCAAAGGATCAGAAAATAAACCAATTATCTAGAATACCAACCCTAAAGTCACCCCCTGGCACAAATCCACCTGCAAGGAAAAACACCTGTCCCTCAGGGCACGCACCACTGATGCCTGGGCGGATCTGCACATCAGGCAGGTCGGAGGCCTGACTTGCAGAGGCAGGGCTGAAGGCAGGCGTTCCTCACGCTCAGCCATTACTCAGGCACAAAGAAAACACATCTGCCGGAAAACACATGCCCAGAAGCCTAAAACATTCCCTTTGGTTGCGGATAAAAGGGACACCGACTTCTCCAAGAGAAAGCTGAAGTGAAGTTGGTGCTTTCTCAGCAGGAAAATGACAAAGGGCTTAGACCCACCTAGCAGGCTGCATTGTCAGGGAGGACTGATGGGGAGGAGGGAGGTTAATTTCCCAGAACACAGGGAGGAAACAGGCGACAGGAGAATGACAGAGAAGCAGCACACCTAAAAAGGACCGAGCTGCCTATTCTTAGCCCTGTTTCAGCGGCACGTGGCTATCTGTATTATCTCAGCACAGAAGAATCCCCAGTGGGCTCAGCGTTGGACCACGGGGACACTGCTCAATGGAACGGCGGCACCATGACCTCTACCTGTACCCGCAGTGGCATATAATCCTCACAGAGGTCATCCCACAGCTCCTGCAGTTCAGAAATCTCCAGGGAAAGACCCAAAGGAGCTCTGGAGAACGATTTTCTGTCTGTGTTCAGGACGGCAGAACCAGCACAGGCTAAGCCAGCAGAAGCACTGCCATCTGCCAAGTCACGGTTGAGCTTGGGGTGGGGCAAGCTGGACTTCACAGGAATAGGTAGTCGGCTGCCTCGGGGGCTCTGAAGGGGTTTGTAATCCAAAGTCTTGATCAAATTGAGGGCCAGCTCCAGCCTGTTCCCACTCAGTGAAGAGTTTGGGGTCATGCGGTCATCTGAGAAATCATCACATTTCCCATTCCCTTTCACCCCTTTATCTCCATCTTCCTCCTTCTGCTGCGGAGGGCTCGCCTCCACGGTGGTGTCCAGGGACTCAACAGAGGATGCAGGCGTGCCTTCCTCCATGCTCTCCCCATCCACAGCCACTCTGGAGCTGGTGGACTCGGCCACATCACACACGGACGACTCCTCATTACCGATGCTGGCCGACCACCGGCTGGACATCCCGCAAGAGATGCTCCTGGCCACCTTTCGTGGCACTTTGCAAATGGCTTCATAGTCGGCATCGGCCACCCGCAGGGCGGCACAGCCCCGGCAGCGCCGCGGGCGGCTCCCGGCTCCCTCCGAGCCGTGGCAGCTGTGCGGCTCCAGGCTGTGCTCCTCCTGATCCATCCAGTACTCAAACCCAGAATAAGCGAAGTCCTCCTGCAGCAGGGCAGCATACCGTGCATCAGGCAGGCTAGAAAGGTCCACAGTCCCATCCCCAGCCCTGTCCTCCGCGCTGGATTCGTCGTTGTTCCTGCGGTACATGCTGGCGATGCAGAACTTGAGGCGGTCCTTCTCCAGCAGCAGCTTCTGCAGGCGTTCGATGGAGAGCGCTTCGATGCGGGCGATGACCGTGTCGAACCTGTAGATGCGGTCCAGCATGAAGGCACACTTGCTGCAGGCGAACTCGGACCTGCCATCGCGGCACAGCTCCCTGCCCAGGACGTGGGAGAGCAGCACCTGGAGGTTCAGCTTGGCCGCCGTGTGGAAGATCCATCGCCGCTGGTTGCCGCACAGCTCCCGGGCGCAGATCCGGCACGTTTCCTTCATTCTCCCTCTCTCCCGACCCGCACCCGAACCTGCCCCTGGGGGCTCTCACCAGACCTTCCCGAGCTCAGCGCATCTCAATCCCTGAGCCCACCGGCACGTCTTGCGGCACCGATTCCTTCCTTTTAGGGTAGGGTGACACGCTGGGACTCCTGATGCTACAGAAACATCCCACCCTACACCGCCTCCTTCACATCTTCACAGCAACACCTGGGCTGGCCCCTCTCCTGGTGTCCCCCCGATGTTGCCCCCTCTCCTCACAGCTCGCCCCCCCGCCC
>VXAY01000258.1:1537346-1637835 GCA_013399855.1 Oxyruncus cristatus | reverse complement strand
CTCCCTCTCTCCCTCTGACCCCGCATCCTTCCTTCCCTCCCTCCATCCCTCCCTCTGCCCTCCCGTATATCCTTCCCAGCTCCGTCTCTCTCCATCCCCTCCCGCTCCCTCCCTCCGCCCTCTCCCTGGTCCCTCCATCCCCGCTTCGTCTCCCCAGTCCCCTGCCTCAGCCATCCTGTACCGGCTGTCACATCCACCCCAATCCTCCACTCCGGCCAGTCCCTCTGGACTGAGCCCCAATCCTTCCTCACACTTCAGTCCCCCAGAAACAATCCATGTTTTCCAAACCCCCAATCCTTCTTCCAACCTCACAGTCTCCCCAAAAGACACCTAATTAGCCAAGATCCCCCATGGCACCCCCAATGATCCATCCTGACACTCCAGTTATCCCCCAGTCCTCCTTGTCATCCCCTTCCTTGGATGCCTTCATCCCAGACCTGACACTCCCAATCCCCTTTGCCACTTCCAGACCCCCATAAGCCCCCCTCCCTTCCATGTACCATTCCAGCCCCAAAACACCCTCACTAGCTCTCTAATCGTTCATCACTTCCCAGTCCTCCATGGGGACATCTCTGTATCCCTTGATCCCCCTTAACCCCACCATCACCATAAACCCCCTTGAACACCCACCATCTCAGACTAACATCCCTCATCTCCCCCCTTTCCTCTCCTTTGCCATTCCCCGTCCCAACTCCAATAACCTCAGTCCCCTTTGACCCCCCTAATTAATTTCCCTGCTTGTCATTCCAATATCAGTTCTGCCCCTTCCCCCTCCCTCATTTCTTGTCCCCATTCCCCTGTGTCCTGCACCTCCACATCCCCTTCCCCAGCTGTCCCCCATGGCCCTCCCACCTGCCACCAAGCAGAGCCCACCCAGGACCCTGGTGTGGGATGATGACAGAGGACCCAGGCAAGGGCTAAGGGTTACCATCCATGGCCCACACTGTGCACCCTCTGTGTTACCTGTGTGGATGGAATAGATGCACGGATGATGTCAAGAAAGGATGAGCTGACTGAAGGAGGAGGTCCTGTGGAGGCGGGACGGTCCTGCTTTGGCTCTGATGAACTGAACAAAGTCATATGACCAGACATGTAAAGGACACTGCGGCCAAAAAAGTACTTATTTTTCTGATTAAGGGTCATTTAAATATTAAAATACACTTCCTGCATATGCTGATAAGCTTAATGAAGTACATGCTATCACTTGTATGACTATTGCTCAACTCATGGCGTAGATCATGCTCTACATAACAGTGGAGTAAGGGGAGAAGACTGGGCTTATGTAAGCAAGGTAGACATTTTACCTGGTTGGGAGGAAGACCCAAAAATACCTTGGAGACAGCAGTGGGCTACACTCCTCTCCCTCCTCTCAACCTCTTGGTAAGTTTCTGCATACAATTGTTATTATCATTACCCTGGTTAACACAACATTATTGTTACTGTAAGAGCTCTGTTGCAACAGGTGAGTTTATCAACATCAATTCCATATCTGTGCTTCTGCTGCTTCAATAAACTGCAGTACTTATGAATCTGTGATCACAGAGGTTCTTATGGAACGTAACCAGACCTATGGTGCTGAATAACTAAACTGCACTATATGTGAATCTGCGCTTGTGGAAGTTCCTGTTGAACACGACCTGTAGTGCCAAATTGATTATAATCAGAAATAAAGCCCAGCTGTCTCTGGCCTCTCTGATCTCTGAGGACCAGATGGAACACAGGTGGGTTTATTTTCTGCCAAATTTCTTACTCTTTACACCTGGTACTAATGGGGTCAGCAGAAGGGTGCCGTGTCCCCATAGCCCCCACACTCCATCCTGGTTGTGACTCATCAGCCACCATAGCCCATGTCCCCCCGGGCACCCATCCTGCTGGCCCTGCCAGCTTTGGGTCTCCTCCAGCCTTTGGGTCCCCTCCAGCTGGCTCCCTTGGAGGGCAGGGGGTGGGGGGACATGCCTGCCTGCACCGCCGCCGCGCCAGCACCCCCCGTGTCCCAGCAGGCCCCCGGCAAGGGCCGGGTTGCTGTAGAGCTGTGCCTCTGGACATGCAACCCAGGAGAGGGCACCAACAGTCCGGGAAAAGCCGGCAAATACGATGCCAGAGGCAGCAGTGGCTTGGCTCCGCGTGGCCCGAGCACAAGCAATGCCACAGGCGTGGGGAGCAGCCTCGGAGCCGCTGGGCCAGCGCCGGCGGTGGCGGCGCTGGGAGCAGGACCCGGGACGCCGGGTCGGCGGGCACCCTGAGCAAGGTCCTGCTGGTTAAAACGGAGCCGAGGGCCGGCTCAGGGCTGTGCCAAGGGCTGCGGGGCCGCGGGCCGTGTCCCAGACACAGCAAGTCCCGCAGTGTGGGTGCCCCCAGCACACGCCACAAGTAAGACTGTGGAGAGGGAGCCCCTTCCCGGTCGCCGGCTCACACTGCTCTGTGTTGGGGGCTCTTTTGGGACCGCGCTGCAGATTTCACCAGCCGCTGCCCTTGACCGCGTCTCTCCCCCTGTGCTGGCTGCCCTGGACTTTCCCCGCTCTGGCGTCACGGCTGTTCCCTGGCTGTGGCTGCAGCGTACGCAGCGCTATGTATGGGCAGTGCCAGGCTGTACATCTCTCCAGGGTGTACACAGCACTGGGCTCCCCCACCTCGGCTGTGGTGCGGGCAGTTATCCCATCCCGGCCACCTCCTGTCTGCCCACCTCTTGGGCTTTGCTGGGTTTAACAGCCTCTGGAGGTCTCACAGAGGGCAGTTTGGTCCAAATCTGCTGCCGGCAGCATGCAGAGCCTGGGCAAGGGCTCAGTCCTGTCAGGACCCAGCTTGGGAGCACCGTGTCCGTTCTGACCACCCCCACTGTACGAAAAGTGACGGAAGGAAGGCCTGGCTCCCAACGGGCAGGACCTGGGGTGTGTGTGGCCCGAGTGCCCCGTGAAGGTTTGGCCCCATGGGCGAGGGGATGCGATCCATTCCTCCCCATCCAGCACGCTGGGCTGTGACCGGTACCATGGTGTCCCCTCGCAATCGTGTCCCCAGAGTCAGCACATCCCACTGAGAGGTCACTGGACACAGCCGCGGCTCTTGCCCCATGGAGGGCGTTTGCTGGGTGGCTCCCGTGCACCCCACGTCATTGGGAGCCAGTGGCCAAGGCTGGCCCCGTGCCCCCGGCCCCTTATCGGGGGCATTGCTCAACAGTGGGTGCGATGTTGGGGACGGGCAGGGGCCAGGCACTGCCTCACCTCTGGGCTGCGGGGTCTGGGGAACCCCCATTCCTGGGCGACCTGGGAAGGGCATGGCCGGGCTCACCATGGGCTGGGGTCGGGCTGCTCCTTCGCCAGCGGCAACCCCAGCTTGCGGGGGAACAACCCGCACCAGCGTGGCTGCCACTGCCATTCTCCTCCCGCCTCGCCGAGGGACGGGGAAACTGAGGCAAAGAAGTGGTGCGCTGGGTCGGGACACCCTACCCTCCACTCCCCCCGGCTTTGTGGCTTCCCGACCCACGGGATCCCGCTGGGGCTGCCGGGGTCCCGTCCCAGTGCCGGCCCTGTTCCCCTCCGCGTCTTCCCTCCCTCCCCTCGGGGGCGGGAGAGATGGGGTGGGGAGGGGAAGGGAAGGAGGTGGGATTATGGACACGGGACCCAATGAGCCCGAAAAGCGTTCACCGCTCGCAGCCCTTTTAGCCCGGCGGAGGGGCAGCAGAAGCCTCTCGGCGGAGTTCGGAAAGAGCCGGCACCCCCGTCCCGTCCCGTCCATCCCTGTCCCGTCCGGGCAGGTCCCGCCATGGCGCTGGGGAAGCTGAAGAAAGTGCTGATCAGCGAAAGCCTGGATCCCTGCTGCCGGGAGATCCTGGAGGCCGGCGGGCTCCGGGTGCAGGAGAAGCCCGGGCTGAGCAAGGAGGAGCTGCTGCGGGAGATCCGGGTGAGGCAGAGCTGCACCCACGCGTGGGTGGGTGGGTGAGTGCATGGGCGGGTGGGCGCAGCGGGCCGGTCCCGGGTGGCAGCGGACCCCCTCGACTGGTCCCCGCCTCCCGTCTGATGCAAGAGCCCGTCCGGTTTCGCACGGCCGATTTCGGCCGCCGCAGCCTCTGTCCCCATCCCGTGACTCATCCAGGACCACCAGCCCTGGCCTGGTCCTACTCGCCGTGTCTGTCACCCCTTAGGACTGCGATGGGCTCATCGTCCGCTCGGCCACCAAAGTCACGGCTGAGGTGCTGGAGGCGGCAGAGAGGCTGCAGGTGGTGGGCAGAGCAGGCACCGGTGTGGACAATGTGGACGTGGAAGCGGCCACCAGGAAGGGTGTCCTGGTCATGAAGTAAGAGCAGGAGTGCGGGGACATTCCTGCCTGTGCTCCTCGGGAGGCAGGGGAAGCTTCAGTAGGGTGCCATCCCCACCCACGGCACCCCTGGCACCGCCCTGTGTATCTCCACCTTCACGGGGTGCAGAGCCCTGTCAGCCGGGGTCACATGCACAAGTAACACCACTCTCCATTCCCAGCACACCCACTGGGAACAGCCTCAGCGCGGCAGAGCTCACCTGTGGGATGATCATGTGCTTGGCCAGGTGAGTGCAGGGCAGGATGGGGGGCACAGACACGTGCCCTGCAGCCCCCTGCCCCATGCTGACCACAGCCTCCTTTTTAGGCAGATCCCACAGGCAGCTGCCTCCATGAAGGAGGGCAAGTGGGACCGTAAGAAGGTAGGAGGCAGGCGAAGCACCTCTGGGTGGTGGGTGGCCACGTGGGGTGTGCTCGCTTAAGCTCTGCTGTGCACCCTAGTACATGGGCATGGAGCTCAACGGGAAGACGCTGGCTGTGCTGGGGCTGGGACGCATCGGCAGGGAGGTGGCCACCCGCATGCAGGCTTTTGGCATGAAGGTAAGGAAATGGGACCGGGAGAAGTGATGGGGATAGTGGACCCTCCTGGCCCAGCCAAAGTCATTGTGCTAGGCTGCAGGAGTGAGTGCCTGCTCTGCCTCAGACCATAGGCTACGACCCCATCATCACCCCCGAAGTCTCAGCCACCTTTGGCGTGGAGCAGCTGCCGCTGGATCAGATCTGGCCCCGCTGCGACTTCATCACAGTGCACACGCCACTGCTGCCCTCCACCACGGGTACGGAGTGGGCACCGGCGCAGGGAGGTTTGGGGAGAGTTGGGGCAGACCCCTGCTGCTCACAGCCCTCCCTTCACAGGGCTCCTGAATGACAGCACCTTCGCCAAGTGCCGCCGTGGCGTGCAGGTGGTGAACTGTGCCCGTGGTGGAATCGTGGATGAGGGCGCGCTGCTGCGGGCGCTGCAGTCGGGGCAGTGTGGCGGGGCTGCCCTCGATGTCTTCACACAGGTGAGTGGGGTCGTGGGAATCCCCCGAGTTTTGCTTTGTCTCAGCATCACCTCAACTCTGCCCAAGCCTGGCCAAGGCAGCCCAGCAAACCCTGCAGGACTGGGAGCAGGCACAGCCCTCCTCAGCTGCCCTCCTTGCAAAGGAAGGAGGGTAAATGCCCCACGCTCTGAGCTCCCAGATGGGTGCTGGGGGCTGATGGCAGGATGGAAATGTGTCTGCAGGAGCCCCCAAAGGACCGTGACCTGGTGAACCACCCCAATGTCATCTCCTGCCCACACCTGGGTGCTAGCACACGGGAGGCACAGAGCCGCTGCGGCAAGGAAATCGCCATGCAGATCGTGGATATGGCCACGGGGAAGGGGCTGACTGGTGTAGTGAGTCCCCGCACTGGGCACCTGACCTCTGTGCCTCAGTTTCCCCATCTGTAACACATGGGTGCACTGGGAGCAACCCAGGGCACTCACTGGCGGGTTCTCACTGCTCACCCTGCTCTCCCTCACAGGTTAATGGGCAGGCTCTCAGCAAGGCTTTTGCACCCCAGACCAAGCCCTGGATTGCCCTGGCCCGGGCCCTGGGCACGGTGCTGCACACAGTGGGCAAGCAAGTGCAGGGCAGCGTACAGGTCTGCACCCTAGGTGAGCCAGGCAGGCAGGATGTGCAGGGACCTCTGTCCTGGATGGGCGGGAGGGCAGCCAGGAGAGAGGATGGACAGGAGGGTGGTTGAGGATGGGATTGGAGCACAGGAGTGTGTGGGGATGGATGGGGGGAGGATGGGAGTAGGGACGAGTGGATGGAGTGGGTGGTGGAAGAACCAGCTCCAGGCTGGCCGCTCCAGTGTGGGGCTGACCTCTCTGCTGCTGGCCCATCCACCCCTGCTGCCTCCCTGCACCCCAGGCACACCCCTGCGGGAGGCCGGGAGCTACCTGACGCCTGCCGTGGCCATGGGCATGCTGGCCGGAGGGACACAGAAGGAGGTGACCCTGGTGAATGCCACGCTGCTGGCCCAGGAGGCTGGGCTGAAGGTGCGTGGACACCCGGCCTCTGCACAGTCAGCCTGGTGCATCCAGACCCTGCCCTTCCTCACCAAGTGCCGTGAGCCTGGGGACGCTCTACAAGGCTGCTAATGCAGCACTCAGGCTGGGGGACATTCCCTGGTGTGCCTCTGAGGACATCCCTTCCCCATACCCTGCCACAGGCAGGACCTGGGCCCTGAGCACCCACGTGTCTCCGACAGGTCACAACCACCCACAGCGACGTGGCCCCCGAGCCCGACAGCAGCACCGGCTTGGTGCAGGTGTCCCTGCAGGGCACCCCGCACCGGGTGACAGGCACGGTGCAGGGCAGCACCCCGGTGCTGCGGGAGATCAACGGGGCCACCTTCAAGCAGCCGGCCCCACTGTCTGGCCCCCTCCTCATCTACAGAGCCAAAGCTTCCGATCCCACTGCTCTGGCCACGCTGACGGGTGAGCTCCCTGTGCCAGCCCCGAGCAGGGGAGCAGCCTGGGGAGGCCCTGCATCTGAACCAGAGCCGAGCCCCTGCAACAGCAGGGACAGCAGAGATGGATGGGGGACTTGGGCAGGGGGTTGGGTGACGTGGAGCAAAGGAACTGGGGGGACGGAGGGGTTGGGGCAAGAAAGGACCATTGAGGGGTGTTGGGGTGACCAGAACTCAGCTCCCTGCTGGGTTGCGGGGCAGCCTTTGGTCCCTAACCCCTCTCCTCCTCCCCAGGGCTGCTGGGCAAGACAGGGGTCCAGCTCCAGTCCTACCACAGCTCTGGCACAGTGGGAGGGGAGCAGTGGAGCATCGTGGGGCTCTCAGCCCCCCTGCCCAACCTCAGCGAGCTGAAGCCACGTGTCTCAGAAGTCTTCCAGCTCCACCTGCTGTAGACCCCAACTGTCAACAAGGACTCTCCCCATGGCTGAAGCACCTGGACCATCCCCCAGCTGGGGAAGCATTGGAGCCGGCTGTCCCTAACCCCCACACTGAGTTTGGGGTGGCCCCACACTCAATAAAGGGTCTAGAAGGAGAGAGCATGTGATACCTTGTCTGTGTGGTCCCTTGTCCTCAACCCCAAATCCCCTCCCTCCTGCCCTTACCACTCTCCAACCCTGCTGCTGTTTGCTGAAGGGTGCAAAGGTCTCTGCCACTGCAGACGTCCCGTCTGGCCGCAGTCCCGTGCCAGGACAGTGCTGGAAGGGGGATGAGCCCTCCCGTGAGCCCCTGCGTCACCTGCCCCCTTCTGCCCCGGGGGTTTGCCATGAGATGTTTCCCTTTAGTGACCTCACAGGGAAAATGAATTCTAACCACCCTCAATCTGGAGACTGGGAGGCTGGGTTTTACTTGGCTCCCCCAAAAAGTCAGGGCATACTCCCATCCTGGGATAATGGGGGTTACTGAGCCACATGTCTGACAGGGCAGGTGGCCAGCGCTGGGTGCCCATGGGATAAATCCTGTAAGGGGCTGTGATCCAGATCCACGTTTTTTAAAGGGAGTGCCCTGGGGGGGGAGGAGACCACTCAAGACCAGGAGCTAGAGCCGGGCTGCTGCCCCCTCCCATCCACACCTTTATTCCCCCGCACTGCCCAGGTGTTTGCAGAAGAGCCGCAGTCTCCACCAGCTCTGGGGCCCGAGGCACTACTGGCCATTCCCCAGTCATCCAAGGTGAAGTTTCCCACAGAGGTAAGCCCCGGATTTGGAGATGAGCAGGGATGACAGTGGGAAAGAGAGCATCCCCCTCCCTAGGGCTCACCACTCTGGTCCACTCTAGATGGGCTTCCTGGCATATTCGCGGCGGAACTTGGAATCCACCCGCGTCAGGTACCAGGTTCCGGGGAAGAGATCCGCCTGGGAGCCGTGGGGAGCATGGTCGGCTGCAGGAAGAGGGCAGTGATGCTCAGGGGTGCCATGGGGCCCCCCTGGGGGGGTGTCACATCCCCCCAGCCCCACTCACCCAAGTGGTGGGTTTCCTCCCGTCGCTTCATGATCTCCGCGAAGTCCTGTGGGGCCACGCGCTTGCGAGCGTCCAGGCGAGCCGGCAGGTCAGCCAGGCTGGAGATCAGCTTGTCCAGGGGCGAGCCTGGCAACGGGCACCCCACGAGTGAGATGGCACTACTGGCAGCCCTGGGCCCCACAGCCCCACGTCGCCCTCCCTTCCCAGTCCCTCTCTCCCTTGGGGCTCACCCGGGGTTGCATCCTGTGAGACACGGAAGGAGAACATGCTGGCAGCCAGTCCCGAGCCATAGGAGAAGGCACCAATCCGGGAGCCAGCCAGGTCCTTGGCTGAGGACCTGCAGCAGGGGGTTAGAAGGGCTAGAGGAGATTTGGGGTGAGGGGCATGCAGGGCTGTGGGGGCGGTGTGGGGGGGTGCCTCCTTCAGAGACAGGGGGGTCCTTGTGTCTCAGGGCCACACTTCCAAGGGAGCGTGGCCCTGGAGTGCAGTGGTGCCAGGGACCAGGCTTTTGTTCCCCCCAGGGCCTGTCTGTTCCCATGGCTCCTTTCCCGAGGGGTCACTTGTTCTGCGGGTCATGACAACGGGGTTTTCATCCTCCCACCAGTGACAGAAGGGCTTTATGTGCTGGCCCAGCTCCAGCAAGCTGGGATGAAAAGGCTGGCAGGGAGGTGGCAGGGAGCGGGATGCATCTGTGATGGGGATTGTGTGCGATGAAATTGTCAGGTCTTTGCTGTGGGAGGGGGGAGATGAGTGCTGGCACCTCCCCCTCCAGCCAGCCAGGGTCTGCCCTCCCCAAAATGACCTCCTCCCTCCCGCTGAGCCAGCATTTTGGGAGACTTACTGTGACAGGAGGGAGGCCAGGCAGCCATACATGGATGGTGTGTACATGTTGCCGTTACGGGAGGAGAGGAGCAGGGAGGGCTTGGTCTTCTGGTTGAAGATGTCCTGGCTGGCTGCCTGGAATGCCTTTTCCACCTCCTTGCTGGTGTAGGTGTCCTCCAGCTTTACACCACTGCCCAGAGAGAGGCTGGCTCAAACATCGGACTGGCACATCCCTGTCTGGGCTGAGGGGTGGGGGACACGGCTCAGGGACCCACCGAAAGGACTGCAGCCCCTTGTAGAGGCCGGAGGCTGTGTCGGGGTTGGGGGAGGCCAAGAAGTCATTCAGCAGCAGCCGTCCCACGGACTTCTGCACCAGCTTGCAGAAGGGTGTGTGGAAGATGATGTACTTGAAGTCATCGAGGGTGAAGGGCCTCTGGATGCCGTCTGGAAGGCAACATGGGCCCATCAGCATCCAGGGGGATGGGATGGGCACCGTAGGGGTGCTGCCACTTACCCTGCTGCCACTGGCTCTCCGCCTTCCGTCGGTACACGGCGTAGCAGCGGTCCAGCGCCCGCAGGTAGCACTGGATGGAGAGCTGCCCGTCCACCACCGGGTACTCGGAGGACAGGTCCGGCTTGTAGAAGTCATAGGCGTGCTCCATGTGGGTTCCCCGCAGGCCTGGGGGCACAGGCAGAGCCTGCTGTCAGGGAGCCCAATCACAAGCACCCAGGGGTGCTGCCTGACATGCCAGTTCTGACATCCACCAGCCTCCCACAGGGATGTGGCTAGCCAGGCATCCTGGAGTACCCAGCAGGGATGTGGCAGGGCCAGTGCTGCTGGAGCTGAGCAGCTCTGCCCAGGGCTGGGACATGGATGCATGGCCTCCAGGGACAGCACCCATCAGCTCGCCATCCCCAGGGTCTCGTGACACTGACCTCTCTCCAGCACCAGCGGGGCGTTGGGTCCCACCAGCATGGCGATGGCACCAGCTCCTCCTGTGGGCCGCGCGTTCCCCGTGGCGTAGACAGCAATGTCTCCACACACCACCACGGCGTAGCGACCTGGGGGAGGAGAGATGGGCCATTGGCAGGTGGAAGCCTCCACACCATGGCCCTTCTGTACTCCCATCTCCACGATGCCAGGTGTCAGAGCCAAGGTAAGCAAGAGACAGGGGTGATGGAGAGCCTGGAGGGGCAGTGGCTCCCTTTGAAGCTTGCCAGAGTATCTATGGGTTTCAGGCCACCTCCTGCCTCCTCCCCCTGTTCCATGGCACCCACCCAGCATCCAGCCCCATGGCACAGTCCCTGCCTGCACTCACCATCCCAGGCGCTGGACTCCACCCAGGCAGCCGCGTTGAAGAGTGAGGCCGTGCCCCCGTAGCAGGCGTTGGTGGTGTCGATGCCCTCCACGTCAGTGTTGCCCGAATCACGGAACAGCTGCATGAGGACAGTCTTGACAGCCTTGGACTTGTCGATGACGGTCTCGGTGCCCACCTCCAGGCGGCCGATGGCATCCCAGGAGAGGTGCCCGCGCTCCACCAGCCGCTGCACCACCGTCAGGCACAGGGAGTTGATGTCCTCATGGGCAGCACAGAAGCCCATCTGCTTCTGGCCCAAGCCCTTTGTGTACTTGCCGGCCTCCACACCATCATATCGCTCCAGCTCCTCCTGCTCCACATACTGGGCAGGGAAGTACACCTCCAGTGCCAGGATGCCCACATCCTTGGGCCAGGAACCCGTCCCGGCAGCACTGGAGAGGCTGTGGGGCAGAGGGAGTGGTGACAGTCCCATGGTAGCCCTGAGCACTGGGGACACGGGGGTAGTCCTGGGGAGATGCCACCAGCGAGCAGCCCAGGTTGGGAGCACCCCAAATCCCTGCTAGTTCCCTGTGCCTGGCAGTGCTGCCAGGGAGGAGGGAGAGGATCCCCTTCCCCAGCAAGGCTGAAGAGCTCAGACAGCTCCCCAGCCCTGTCCCGGCTATGCCTCCCGCCCGCCCGCCCGATCCATGTGGATGCTCACCATGCCCTTTGCAAGGCCACGGGGTGCTGGCCCCCCCGGGGTGCCTGTTCCGGCCCTGGTGGTGCCCACCTGGCCCCCCAGCAGCGTGCGGCACGGCCCACCAAGCGCAACATCTTCGCCCGGGCCGCTGCACGGATGGAAGGACGAGCGGCGGGACAGAGGGACAGCGGGACGGGCCCTGCGTGGTGCTTTTATAAACTGCGTGGGCAGCTCGGCACAGCCCTCCCGGCCTTTATCAGCGTGCCGGACCCTGGCGCTCAAAGGTCGCCGAGCGCCAGCCAACACAACAGGGGCAGCGGGGCTTCGGAGGGGGGAGCTTGCGAGGTGCCTCCGTGCCGTGCCCCAA
The DNA here is from genome assembly GCA_013399855.1 of Oxyruncus cristatus. Lineage (NCBI taxonomy): Eukaryota > Metazoa > Chordata > Aves > Passeriformes > Cotingidae > Oxyruncus > Oxyruncus cristatus. The sequence goes on along the minus strand of VXAY01000258.1, from coordinate 1,626,382 downwards.
AGCTCGGGGACGCGCTCGGCTGGAGCCGGGGCTGAGTCGCGGGACGGGCTCTTCCGCAGCGCCGGCGGGGGCAGCTGCGGTGCCCACGGCTCGCCGGCACAGCTGCGGTCACTGTGCAGCGAGCGCGGTGCCGTGTGGCCTCCACGATCGCCCCTGAGGTCCTGGGAGGGAGCAGAGGGCGGCCCGGTCTTTGGTGCTGGCACCATCCGTGCTGCCCGGGGCGCAGTCCACGTCTGACACGTGCCACGGATCCGGGGGGGGTAAAAACCCCCCGAGCTGGGTGAGGGCAGAGCCACCTTCAAAGCAGCGGAGCAAACAGCCACGTGATGCCTGTGGCAACATTATAGGGACACAAGAAGGGACCTTTGGTCCCGGTGGTGCTGTCAACATGGCCATGGGGCAGCATCGCAGCCCCCTCACCCCTGTGGAGCTGTCTGCACCCCAGGGGACCTCTGTCCCCATGCCTGCACACCCATGACAGCTCCAGTTCCCACCCACTTCTATGTCCCAGGTCTCCACATTTGCACCGTGGGGACACTCCTGTCCCTTCACCTGCTCCCCAGGGACACCTGTCAAGTTTGGCAACAGGGGGTTGGGGATGAGCAAACATGACCTCTCAGCCAGGAGAGGCACTGGCCCTGCAGCTCCTGGGGACTCACTCCCAAACAGCTCTGTCAGCACCAGTAGTGCTGAAGCCCCTGGAAGCAGGGAAGCTGGGAGAGCCATGGAAGCACCTGCCTCTCCCCCTCCCAGACCAGCCCAGGGCTTTGCACCAGCACCAAACTCACACAGCACTTGCATGCTTCTTTTTTTATAGATGTATTTTTAGGAATTGTGCGGAGAGGAGCAGAGGTGGCACGGGAGGAGCATCCCTGGCACGGGGTACCCCACGGGCCCGGGGCTGTGCTCAGTGCAAGGGGGTGAACTTGCAGATGTAGTGATGCTTCTGGGCGCAGTTGGCGCTGGACCACAGACTGAAGCCTGTTGGAGAGATGGGCCAGGGGTTGGTGGGGGCCACGGTTAGAACAGGGGCACCAGCTGTGCCCACTGCAGCCCCCCCAGAGGACCAGGACCCAGAGGAGGAGGGAAGGGGGAGTGCCAGCCAAGAGCAGGCACTGAATGTGGCTGTGGGCTCTGGGCACTCACTGCTCTGGTGAGTCAACATGCCGCATTTCCCCGCTCCGGCACCGTTCCCAGCCAGCCCACTGGCAACACTGTACGTGTCCCCATCTACCCACTTCCAGGCCTGGTTCTGTGAAGAGAGACGAGGTTCAGAGGCATGGCTCTGCTGCCCTCCAGCTCCCCCATCACCCCTGCAGCCCCTGCCTCACCTCTTCACTGTAGTGGAGCCCGAGCCAGACGGGCTGCACGCGCTGGTAGTAGATGATGGTCTTCTGCAGGGTGATGGCCTCGTTCGGGTCCTCCACCCAGGCCAGGTGGGCGCCGTCCTGGCTGGCGTGGCACTGCCTCTGCAGGGAGAGCTGTCAGTGCCAGGGCACCTCCAGGAGATGGGGGGGTCCCCATCCGCCTGTGTGCCCCAGTGGACTTACCTCAGCCTCGTCCCAGGTCCGAACGTCAGAGAAGTACTTGAAGCAGTTGAGCTTGTAGTAGGACCAGCCGTCAGGGCAGTAGTTTATGTACCTGCCAGCTGCAGACGGAGAGCAGTGGGGAGGGATGGGGGACAGCCAGCATTGCTGGCTGGAGAGGAGCATGGCTCCCCACTATCCCCACTACAAAAGCAGCTGCCCCCGAGCCGTGGGACTTACCGGCTGGCTGCAGGAGCCCCATGGAGCCCAGCAGCAGGAGGGCGAGTCTGGCCGCTGCCACCATCCTCCTTGATCCCTGTAAAGTCTCGGGGAGGTCACACGATGTCCCTTGGGGACAGAGGATGCTACCTGTCCCCAGAGAGTGCAAACCCACCCTGCTGTGGGCTGAATTTGGCCCCTTTCAGCCATGTGGTGGAGATGGCAGGCTGTGCCTCCCTCTCCCCTCCCTGGCACCGGTCACTGTCCCATGCCCATACCCCATGTCCCAGGCATGGCTGGGGTACCCAGGCTACACTGACCCCACCAGTCCCAGCCTCGGCATCTGGGTGAGCCAAGCTGCTCTATGGGGACATGGGGAGAGCGCTGCCACAGGCACGGGGCAGGGGACCCCAGCCCTGCCCTGGGGCAAGAGCAGCAGCAATGGCACAGGCAAAGCCGGAGCCAGTAAGGGCTGCAGGGACTCTGTGCTCAGCATCATTTCACACCCTGAGCTCGTAGTCCTGCCTGGGCTGGGGAGACAAATCAGCCACATCAGCGCAGTTCCTCTTTATGTGGGCTAATCCCTGGGCACTGGGGCCAATTTGCAGACTCAGCTTGTCTTCCCCTCAAAAAAGCAGCAACAAAAGTCAATGCAGGGCTGAAAAATGCATCGTTGCAGCCTGCCCCATCCAGAAAAGGGCAGAGCTCAGGTTCCCTGGGAGCTGCCAGGGCTGGGATCGGCTCCTGTTCACCCAAAAGTCAGCTCTGAGCATCCCAAGGCCTCAGCTGTCTTGTGAGAGTCCTCTTCCTCACCTGTTGTCTGGAGATGGGGAGGAATAGTGGCTTGCCGTGGGTCTCTGGGAGAGGAGAAGAGAGGAGCTGCCCTTTATAGCCTGGTGCTCATCAGCATCAGTGTTTGCCCAGCTCAGGTGATTCTCACCATAAAAATCTTACTGCTGATTGCCCTCCATCCCCCCCGCTTTGCTGGAAAAGTGCCCAGATCTACAACTGTGTTTGTATTTAACATATCTCCAGAAACAGACAGGAAGAGCCTGTCCTAGTTGGTCAATAAATCCCCTGCAATTATCATAAATTGCTCCGGCGATACAGAGATAATCTTGCGGCTGAGAGCAGCCTGGCACATCCCCTGGCAGGGATGCCTGCTGGCCCAGCCCTGGCTGGACCGGGGGCTGGCAGGGGTGAGCCCCGGGGGTGAGCCCCTGATCCCGGCCAGAGCATCCCTGCGGTGAGCCGTCGGGACACCGGGACCACCCGCTGGCACTGCCCGTGTCCCCAGCTGAGGGATGGCACCCAGCCGGGCCCCACACCTGCCCAGCTCTGCCATGCGTCACCCACACACCGCCCTTGTTTGAACTGCCGGGGGAGGTTTGTGAGCAGGATGCAGGACGACGGGATGTGGGAACAGCCTGCAGCCGGGGGCCGGCGGGTGCCATCAGATAGCGGTGTGGGCGCCCAGCCCTCGTGCCTGGCGGTGACGCAGGGCTGTTGTCACTCTGCGTCCCTCCAGGAGGAGGGGGCAGGTCCTGGAGCAGCAGCCCCCCACTGCCCCTGTCGCCCGGGGGGAACCTGCAGCCCAGCCCTGGGGAGGTTGCCGCTGGCATTGAGCCACAGAGGTGGGTTTCCCCCCGGCCCCAGCAGCTGGAACCCTTCGGCAAGGGAAGGCACAGCCTTCTCGGCCATGGTACTTGCTCCTCACCCCGGGGAGTTCTCTGCCCCTGTGTGAGGCACCTGGAGTTCTCTACGCTCCTACTGCAAACATGCTGCTCTGGAGCGTTGCTTCACTGGCTCATAACGTACCAAAGTGGCTTTGAAAGCTCACCCTGCTGCCTATCCTGTGGCTCCTGAAAAGCTGCCCTCTCCTGCCCAGCACCCTGCTGCTGCCAGCTCCAGCCAATGCCTGGCCCTCCTGCTCCCAACCCTCCCCAAAACCCTTGGAGGAGGCCACTAGGAGCTACCCTGGAGGCAGCTACCTGCAGAGGATCCAGACCCAGAGCTGAGCCCTGCTTCCCCCAACACGGAGGACCTCTGGTCAGGATCAAGCCGTGTGCCCCAGGAATCTCCCATGGGATCTCCTCTGTGGCAGCATTTGCTGAAACATGCAGACAGTGAATGCTGCTGCACCCACAGGGAGCTGCTCCATGCTGGCATGCAGAGGCAGGCCTGGCTTTCGCCCCAGGGAGGGAGGAGAATCAAACCCATCTCCTTCACGAACGCAGCCAGAATACAGGTGCTGCTGCTTGCTAGGCACCCTCTGGGATCAAAGGTGTAAAGCCGTCTTGTGTCCCAACACAGCTGCTGCCTGCTATCAGTTCTGAAACAAACAACCCTCCGGAGAACATGCCCTGACTAATGGGGAAAGTCTGGAAACACAGTAACCCCACAGAAAACAGGGCTCCACCCTTGATTTATGAAAAACTGTGAAAAAGTTCCCCAGAGGAGCCTGAGGTTCCTCCTCTACTTCTTGGTTAGACAGGTGATGCCCTAGCTCCGTGCCTGGCTGGCTCAGTTGGGCATGTTTGGATGCAACACATCAAGTTTCCACAAGCCCCCGGCCATCCCGGGCTGGGGAAGAGGAATGTGCTGTTCCCAAGGAGTCGCAGCTTCAAGTCTCAGCCTGAGCACCAGTAAACTCGACGCAGCTGTGCCAGAGGCTCAGCGGAGCTTGCTAAACTTTGGCACAGATGTGCAGGCTGTGGGAGAACATGGATGAATGGCTCCCGGAGGTTTGGACCTGCCAAGCTGGCTCTACCAGAAGATAAAGGAGCTTTGCTGTTTGAATATTAAACCCTTAAAATGCCCCCAGCAGCTTTAGCCCTGCTAGGCGTTGTAATTTGGCTACCAGCTCCATCCGAGTCCACAGCAAGAGTTGGAAACATGCCAGGTGAGCACTAGTGCAAGTGCAGTCCAGGGCTTCAGTGGCATCTCCGTGCTCCAAATACAGAACGGCAGCTATTGACAGTTTGTTGTCTGATTGTCCAAGTCAAACTGTTCAAGTCTGAGACCAGCACAGAGGAGTTGTGATTCCCTGTTTCAGAGGCTGGAGAATCACACACCTTCATGCCCATAGTCTGGAAAAAAAAGAGGCTCGGGGGGAACCTTACCATTCTCTACTACCTAAAAGGAGGCTGTAGCCAGGTGGAGGTCAGTCTCTTCTCCCAGGTAACAAGTGACAGGACGAGAGTAAATGGCCTCAAGCTGCACCAGGGGAGGTTTAGACTGGGTATTAGGGAAAATTTCTTCAATGAAAGGGCGGTAAGGCATTGGATCAGGTTGCTCAGGAAGTGGTGGACTCACCATGCTTGGAAGCATTCAAAAAACATCTTTATGTGGCACCTGGAGACGCAGATTAGTGGTGAACATGGTGGAGCTGGATTAATGGTTGGACTTGATCTTAGAGGGCTTTTCCAGCCTTAAGGATTCTATGCATCAGCTGCTGAGACAAAGCCGAGGAGGCAGCCTCAGCTCCAGTGATGAGGGTCCTCTTCCCTGCTAGAACAGCAAACAGCCAAAGGAAGCAAGCAGGACCCGAGAGCGCGAATGAATCCACAGCTCCCACTAACCACTACCTGACCTACACTTCCTCACAACCTCTCTAAAAGCCACACAAACGCCCCAGCCCTTCTCTGCCTCCCAGACTCACAGGCAAGTGAGAGCTCTTATGCAAAGTATCCAAGAAAGGCCCCATCCCAGTCCCTCCCTGTCTTTCCCAGTATGCCCAGCTGCTTGGCTGCCCTCTTCTCAGCCGACCAAGAGTCCCAAAATCTGTCTGCTACACCCAAGCCAGGCTGCTTCCAGTTCCCTTGAGGGGAGTCTAAGTGGCAGGGTTCACGTGCTGCTGAGATACAGAGCACTCCTGATTCCCAAAAGCTGTCTGCTGACATGGACTGTGAGGATGCCAATGAGCCCTCCCTTGCCAGAATATGAACAGCTACTGAACACTGATGATTCACGTATAATCTGGTGGCTGTGTAAGGTAGCCAGGAAGACAAATGAAAACAGCAGCACACAGACATCGGGCAAGTACTTTTTATTCTGGGGATAAAAATTGCTTATACATTTGGCAGCAACTATTTTCATAAAAGACTTTTATAAAAAATGTAAAAATAAGCAAATATTTTCCATTATTAATATAGGAAAATGCTGCTGTGTGAATGGTTACTCTACAACTTACGAGATAAAATACCACCTTAAGGAGATATTATCTTTACAAGTAGTTAAAAAAAAAAAAAAAAGAGAGAAAGGCAGAGGGCCATCATATTAACAGGCCAGGCACGGAACCGACTTCATTCCACAGAAAGCACTCATCTTGTAAAAGGTAGCCACATATATAAAAAGGCACTTGGTTATTTGGGGCTAATGAGGAAAAGCCCTTTGTTTCTTTAGCATCGATGTAGCAACACTTCATTATTTGCAGTGAAATGTGTACCTGGACAGGCCCCCAGAAGGCTGCAGGGTCCTGCCTGGAGATCTGAGTTGGCTGCAGCTGAACTTCACAGGGCACACTGCAGCGAGCGTGCCGGGGAACACTGTGTGCATTGTAAAAAGCAGTAACTTCAGACAGAATTAAAAACTTCAGCCCAAAACAACGGCCCTGGGAACCAGCTCCTCCTGAGGCCCTGCCTTCATGTACCATTGAGTCGAGTTGGAAAAAAAACCACAAAAAAAACAAAGGCAACTTTTACTCTTGATTAGAATGTAAAGAAACATCAGAGACAATACTGTACATGGTAAGGTGTTGGATGACCTGCTCAGAGGGGAGCAGCCTTCAGTCCTTTGGCAGCAGCCGACAGCACCGATCTCTTTGGAACATGTGTCTGCAGGGTTCCCCTGAAGAGGTAGGAGCAAACCATCCCCACAAATGTTCACTTCGGCTGCTGACTGGTTCGGAGCCCTTCAGGGAAGCGCTACTCTTGCAGACAAAGCAGAAAGAGCAGCTGTTTGTCTAAGGTCAGCGACAGCTGGCTTCCATTACTCCAAAACTACTGGGGGAGCTGCAGTATGAATGGTACTACTGTCCCACAGAGCACGTGGGGCACCTCAGCTGGGAAATCTCGACACAGGCTGACGCTGAGAGCAGAGGACAGCCCCAAACCTGTGAACCAAACTGGATGAGGCAATGGTTTCTGAGCTATTTGGTCTGCTGCGAAAGCCCAGCTCCTGGCTTCAGGCACACCACTGCTGCTTCTGGAAGCCTGCTTGGGAATCAGTGCTGCAGCCTCCTTGTTGGGAGGGGAAGACAAGGCAGCTCTGACCCAGAGCTGGAGCAAAAGGGACACTTTTCAAAGGGCTGGATGTCATTCCTGACGCAGGAGGACACACACTGCAAACATGTAATGACATGTTCGACACTTCTTGATAATCCCATAAAGAGGCAGCATATGGTATCTGGAGGACAGGACACACAGCCACCCTAGGATGGAGGGGAGGGGAGTACTGTGCAAGAACGCTGGGAGCTCATGTTACCAGTTTTTTAAACACTCATGCTCATCCCAAGAGCTTCCCAAAAGGCCTGTATCAGTTGCAGTGCATCTCTTCCGGCATGGGAGTCCATGAAGGCAGTCATGGGCACACCTGGCAGGATGGGGGCACGGGGAGGGTAGTGTGTCAAAAACGGTCAGGCGTGTCCCCAGGGAAGACATACAACACTGGAGAGATGTGCCTACAGGCCACCGCAGTGGGAAGACCAGGTCAGACCAGCGTTTTCGGGGGGGGAAGGGGGAGGGATATAACAAAACAAACAACCTAAAAGACTATATGTATATATAATCTCATAATACCTGGGGGGCAGGCAGTGAGAACACTAAGGGGTGTTAGTGGGTCTGTATAAGACAAAGACTCTTGAAAAGAAGGGTGAAGCTGCGTGACAGAAGGTGTCACTTGACCTGCAGGTGTTTTGGGAAGTCCGGCTCACTTGCTGAGCAAGAGTGGCCAAGGGAAGGAAGGGTCTAGGAATGTGGGTGCAGCTCTGAGCTGTGTCAAGACAAGGCAACTTGAACTCGAGGAGAACTAGTAGAAGGTGCTTCAGAGAGAGGTTACGTGGGTAACAGGAGTAACAAAATAAGGATACAAAGCTGGTTTTGGCTAAATTTCTGGAGAAACGACCACAAGATGGATTAAGCTGAAGAGCTGTCTCCCCAAAGAAACGGTGGAACACATATTAAAAGCAGACTGGAGAATCCAGTGCAGACAGCAGTCACATCCAAGGTGCGCGGGAGTTGGTTCTAAGTGACCCAGCTGGTCTTCTCCATCACCAGCTTCTACAGTTCTCTGTTTAGCATAAAAGCATACAAGCCTACAGTGACCATAGTCCCTCCAACAAAAGAACATCCTGGGCTCATTAAGACTCTTGGATACTAAAGCGGTTCTTCATTTCCATCCTGGAAGACCTTCATGAGTTCTGGAGTCCACTTTAATCGGGCCTCACCTCGGCCAGCCCTCAGGCGTACACCTGCATGTTGTTCCGCTGCTGCTCTGTCATGTGAGCAGCCGCCGGCCCGCGCTGGTTGTTACCGGGACTGGTTGCCACATCAGACCAGTCAGAGGCAGAGTGTGGGGAAGAGCTTGACCACTGGTCTGGAGATTCGGGCGATGGAGTCAGGTACGGGTGTTCCCCTTGTAAGTGCCGGTTGTGGCTAGGAGTCCGTTCTGTGGCCGAGGAGTAGCAGCTGTGCTGTGAGGGAGGCGTGGGGTACTTCCCCATCGAGCTCTGGAACTGGTGGTAGGCCGGGAGGACCGTCTGAGCCACCTGCCCGTCCTGCTGAGGGATGGCAGCCATGGAGAACGAGGCACTGGGCAGCTGGGCTAGATCCGGCATCTGGTACATGGAGCTAAGAGGACCAGCCATGTTCTGAGCGCAGTTTGACTGGGCCTGCTGTGGCAGTGCTTGCTGGTTTATGCCGCCCTTGGGAACCAGCTGGAAAGTCATGATGGGGGGCAAAGACTCCCTGGACACTCCCAGGTGCTTCGTGTCTGCTTGAACCAAGCTGCTCTGCTGAGAAACACTGGGGTGGGAATGCATCACCTGTGGCACCATGCCAAACATCTCGTTGTACTGGGACTCGTTCACCTCCATGCGGTTCATCCACTCGGTGGAAACGCTGCCTGGCCGGAGCCTGCCAAGCCCGCTGTTAGGAGGGGTGGTTCTGTGCTGTGAAAGCAGCTGGCTGACAGATGGGAGCACCGTGCTGGATCCCCGTCCTAAGGGCTGCATCTCGTGGAGGTTGGAGAAGGACATGGTGTGCGCGGCCTGCACCGACGGGGCGGCCAGCAGTGAGCTGGGCGACGAGTGCAACACCCCCGGCGACGGCATCACAGGAGACGATGTTGGTTCGGATGCAAAAGCATGGGGCGATTCCAGGGAATCGACTGGTGACAGGGTCACTGAGCTCTCCGAAAACTGCCCTTTGCCCTCGCTGAGGGACTTCTTCCTTCTCCTCTTTGCATCTTTGGTGAGGTTTGTGGGCATGATGCCTTTGGCATTCGGTTTTCGTGACTTCTTGCTTAATGACGCGTGTTTCAGATTGAGGAAGGACCTGTTGGGGCCACAGATGACCGGGGAGAGGGCAGAGTTCAGCATGGCCCCGGGGTGCCCGGCAGGGCTGTGTGCCACGTTGTACTCGTTGAGAAGCTGCACTATGTCGTGGTGCATCCGGTCCTGGGCCACGTCCCGGGGCAGGCGATCCATGTGGTCCGTGATGTCTCGATTGGCAAAATGGTCCAGCAAGATTTTTGCTGCTTCGAAACTGCCTTCCCGAGCAGCAAGGAAGAGCGGAGTCTCTTCCTGAAAACATAGAGAGTAAATATTTTAGAGGCTTCACTGTGGGGAGACTGAGTTCCAGCTCACAATCCCTTGCGGTGTGGCAACCATTAAACCATTTAAACGCTGTTTAATGCAGCGTCACACTAACTGTCACCAAGAACCACCCATTCTAAGAGGTACCCACTCAAAAAGGCGGATTGCAGGAAATCATTCCATATACAGCAGTGGAGCATAGGCTGAACTGTCCCACCAGGAAGGGCACTATTCTGCCATGGGTCTCTGAAGAACCATCGAAGCACCTGGTGCCCTTCTCCCACTCTCCCCTATAAGGGAAAGGTACAAAGGACTAAAACAGCCCAGTAAGGAACTGCAGCTTGTTGGTAGCTCTAAAATCCACTGAGCAATGCATAATAACCCAAAAAAGAAACCTCAGGCAAAGCAAAGAAATCAAGGACTAAGACACGGCAAAAACTAACAGTAAAGGTACAGAACATCTGCACAGTGCGGACTGTCTCTCAAACAGAGGGGTTCCTCTCCCATATCCACTCTGCATTGAGATCCCTGGAAATATGACAGGACGTGACTGCTGCTGCACTGCCAGATCTTTCTCTCTGCTAACTGGAATCCAGCTGTTTGACACCAGCAGCACTCCACCTGGTGCTCTCACACACCACTGACTCTGTATTGCATTCCTTCCCGGCAAGTAAAGCAGGACAGCACTGATGCCCAGGACTTGGCCAAACAAGGAAGAGAACTGCTCTCCTGTATCAGAAATCCTGTAAGGCATCCAAAAATTGGGAAGAGTTCCAGTCACAGTCTGGGTTTGGAAGACCTGCACTGAGCACCCAGTTTAGAAAATCTGAACTTACTTCATTACCAACAGCAAGGAGATGCTTTAAGTTAGGAAGCACAGGCATGCTGAGCACCCCCACACTGTACCTTGTTATCCTGCATGTCTCTGTTGGCTCCGTTTTTCAGCAGTACTAATGTTGCTTCCACATTGTTGACAGCAGCAGCCCAGTGAAGAGCAGATTTACCTGCAGGGAAACCCAACAACTTCAGTAACAAACCACGGAGCTATTTTGCTATTTTCTAGAGCAGATGTTCTAATCACATTCCTGGGTAAAAGAAACAATTGACAGAAAAGTTATTGAACAACTAGCCACTGATTATTGATGACATTTTCACCTGAAGTGAATGCAAACAAAATCCAAGATGTACAGAGTACACTGAGGGAAGGAAGCAACTGCAGTGCAGCCTGCAGCATGTGAACACGTCCTGAAGAATGGGAAAATCACTTTGGAAATCACCATGCTGTGACGTGCCCCAATGGCAAAGGATGCAATGGGACTTGCTCTGGGATTCTTTTATTTTTATTTTTTAAATCACCCATCCACAGAAATCATATCTCCAGAAAATCCCAGCATATCCAACCCCATATTTCTTCTGCTTCTCTTCCAGGACTGTCTAACCAAGGCACTGTGCAGTAGCCTGCAGTCTATTACTGCTGAGAGGACTTTGCAGAAGAGCTACAGAATTCCTGAGCAGCCCACACTCTGGGAGAGCAGAAGCTCAACCCTCTCTGCTCACACCACGACAAGTATTTGCCCAGCCCAGTATGTGGTGTTCACATTACCGTGGTCATCTACGGCGTTCACATCAGCCTGGCAATTAATGAGCTCGGCCACCATTCCTTCCACAGCCAGGCGTGCAGCCAGAATTAATGGGGTCGTTCCATCATTCATCCGAGCATCCAAGTCCGTCACTCTGTTACGGATCAGGATCTGGGCAACAGGGGAAGACAGATTTTTTTCAATACCACTACAGACCAAAACTGAGGATTTGGCAGAATCTCAAGAGAAACTTTATAATGAAAAAGCAGCCTGAGCACTGAAATGCAAGGACCCAGAAAATAGGTGACAGAGGCAAACAGACCAAATAAATTCATGCGACATGATTCATGCACGCTGAGTTCTTCAAGCCATGAACACCCAAGAAAAGTGGATGTAAAACAGTTTTGCCTGGCCATCACACTGCGGAAGGCTGCGGGCGAACAGAGCACAGCTTGGGCAGGTTCATACAAATACAGAGCACAGGGTTCTTCAACTGCTGTACCTGGAAGACACCCTGGGCATCAGCAGCCACCGCTGCATGCAGAGGGGTCCGTCCCATGTTGTCCCGTGCGTTGGCATCCGCACCAGCATCCAGCAAACGTTTTGCAGCATCTGCTCTCGAGTAACGGGCTGCCAAGTGCAGGGCCATCTCCCCAGTGCGGTCTGTCTGGGCCTGCAGGTTGGCACCCTGATAGATCAAGTCTGTGATTATGTTTGCTGAGGAGTCTTCTCCATCCTCATCATCCTCGCTGATATCGGAGCCGCCCGCACGCAGAGATGCCAACATAAGTGGAGTACATCCATCTGCAACAGGAAAGATGATGATTAGTAACCTGGCAGTGACAGCAAAGGCAAGGAAACTTTCTCACAATCCTCCCCCCTTGAGCATCTACAGTGCTTTAACCCTCCAGTTGCTTTAATCCAGACCCGTTCTCTTACCGTAAAGCCCAACAGAGCTAGGGAGCTATTCTCCCTCCAAGAAGGACTTTCATACCTACTGCATCTAAAGAACTTAGGTGCTTCTTAAATAAGTCAGATCATTCTAAACCAAAAAAAAAACTTTGCTGCTAAAGTGGAAGCCTTCCACAAGATGTAAAGGCTAGTTAAATTCTGAGAGAGAAGCAAGGGTTATAAAAATCAAAGTCATCAGACAACTTAGGATAACTATTCACACGGATGTTCTAATCATACACCTGAGGAAAAGAAACAATTGACAGAAAAATTATTGAACAACTAGCCACCAATTATTGGTGACATTTTTGAGATATTAACCTGAACTAAAATGCAGACAAAAGCTTTCATATTTATTACACACACAGATCATCACGAGAAGGACTCTGAAGTCGTGACAGTCAAGCACACAAAGCTAAAAAATGCCCCAGGATGGCTGCCTGCACCAACCTCATCTTGCTTTTAGTAACTTCCACGTCCAGAGTCCTAAACAAACTGGTCAAGTACACTCCATACTTTCCCAGAAGTATACCACAGAGGAAGGGATCACAGAATGGGATCCAATCCAGTACTACAGATCCAGCCCACAGATACAAATCCCTGGAGCTCTCACACAGTCTGAGCACTTTGGAAGATACTGGTCTTGCTCTCCACAAGTCTCCTGTGATGGGCTCACACTGACGGCATGTCCACAAAGGCTACATTAACAGTCATCCAAACAAGATCCCTGAATCGTCTCTGGAAGGAGAAAGGCTCCTCCAAACCTCTAATTTAACTCAGCTCCCTTGGATGAACCTCTCTCTGCTGATCAGAGGGGGTGGTCCAGGAATACTAGCTCATGCTGCTGATTTTTCACCCTCGTTAATACCCTCCCCGATGCAGTGTAATTGAGATTTAAAACATCTCCACATATTTTCAGCAACCCATAAAAATGCCAACTGCTTCAGTTTCAGCAGTCTCTGAACACTGCATGATAGTTGCCACCTAAAACCAAAGACTTCAACTGTAGGCACTGATGCTTGCTCACTGATGTTACAGCTGTACTCCACACATATCAGAGGCACCTGGAAAGTAAAAGGGACTGAGATGGCAGCAGGAGTGGACCACTCTGTGCTAAGGGCCCCACCGTAGCTCTGCAAAGGTGAACACAGATTTTGCTTCTAAGGTGTGGCTCACTAGCAGAAATACAAGACAATCTTTCAGCAACTACCTGATTTATTCCATGGGCAAGCAGGGGACAGACAACAGCTTCCCTGCCTGCACAGCTCTCAATCTGCAGTGCACTATCTGCACTGCACAAAGCCATGTGGCAGAATTAGGATTCTGTGCACATAAATAAGGTGATGACCTCCTATAGAAGGTATATACAGAGCTTAATGCCCTGCTCCCATTTCCCCATTCCGATCACCGAGATTTCTTGACTCTCTGCTTTAGGACAGTTCCAAAACTTCCTGGAAACGTACAAGCGTGGGGCAGGCCAGAGGCCAAGCTGTGGCCTCCAGCAGCATTCATGCTCCTCCTAGTGGCTCACCACCACAGGACACACAGCCTTCCACCCAGCTCCTTCCTCAGGATTTGGATGGCAGCAGAGTGTTGACGTACGGGCCTGGGTTCAGTTCCAAGATCCAGTCCTGTCTATAGACCCTCTCGCCTGTTCTCCAAGCCTATACCTCCTTTTGTGCTCCTCCCTCCCACTGCTGGCTCTGCTCCCTTGTCCCAAATGAATCCTTCTCAGTATTCCAGTCAGGCTGTGGTCTCCTCCGTACTGCCACAACACAAAGAGCAGAGAGACAGAGCACAGAAAGGAGTTTTCCTTTTCTCCAGCACTACAGCTCTGGGGAAAACCCCTCGCAGGATAGGTCTTGCTTGCTCACTCACTGCAGTTGTCCTGGACAATCACCCCTAGTTGCTCCACAGGGACAGAGCTATAGCACACACTAAATCCTTGGAACAATTAGCTGCCACCCTCCACAAAGTTTCTCAGGTATGTGCAGCTCTTTTCAGAGCTTTGCAAGTTGGCCACACATGGTTAGTTTTATGAGGCTAGCAAAAGCACATCCAGCTACATCGTCACAATTAAGTGCTTCATGGACTACTAGAAAAGAAAAAAAGCTGTGGACACAATGTCTTTTTTCCTCCTTCCAGCTTGTTCTCTGAAAGAGCTGGAAAAGAACGCAAAAGCATCCAGCTGGAGGCAGACACCCAGCATGGAAAATTCCAGTCTGAACCACTGAAGTTTTAGTAACTGAAAAAAAGAGGGGCATAATAATAGGGACAGTTCATCAATTTTAGTTATAGGTGGTGTTATCAGTTATGCCTATAATTGCATTACCCTGGTTACACACTCACAGTAACTCCAGTGAAAACAATGTCCTCCCCGCTGTGGGGGACACAGAGAAAGAACAGCATGGGGAGACAAAGGCAGCAGAAGCATTTCATAAAAACTCTTCTGGTTGCTGTCTTTCAGTAAGACAGACCCCTGAGTACATGTAAAACTTGGAGCGAGATGGTAAAAGTCAGGAGTTCACCAGACAGGTACACCTGAAGGTCTCATATAGGCACAATGTCCTGAAAGCTGGGATGTGAGGAACCCACGGACAAAACCTCTAAGCAATACTCCTGTTGGACGCTGGACTTCTCAGATCCCCCTAAATTAGAGAGACTTCAGAAGGTGCTGTGTTAAAGGAAGGAACAAACCCTTGGTACCCCAAGGCATTTCGACTTGCATCTCCTCTCTCTAGAAAGATTTCTACTGTTCTACCTGCCACCTGCACAGGCCAGGATATAACTCACCCAGCCTCAGAGAGCTCCAGCCCAGACACCTGCACCTGAATCAGCCTCAACACACTTTGTAATTAGGGGCAGTGAAGCGTTATTGGGGTGTGAGCCATCCAGTCCTCTGGAGACTTCTTGGGACAGAGGGAAACTGCCTCTCAGAACGGCCCATTTATTCCCTCTGCCTGCAAAGTTGAAGGTGGCCAGGACAGACAAAGAGCTGTATTAACTGTGAGGAATCTTACCCCTCCTTACTAACCCATTAATCCAACACTTCTCAGACTTTTTAAACCATTTCTGCCCCTGACAGCTGCTTGCTTATGATGCCAAAGAGGGAGATAGCTCAGAGCAGCCTGCTGCACGCCTCACAGTTGCATCTGAATGGCAGGAAAACAACTACAGGTCAGTATTATTTCATTGCTGTTGTTGGACAAAGCTTTGGGTGAACATGAAAATAAGCAGTGTGAAGTCTTAAGAACATTATTGCCTGCACTTGGAAAGCTTTTACCCTGCCACACAACTAGAAGTTTCAATAGGGGAAATAAAGAAAAGCTTAAATTTGGCAGAAACTGATGGTTTATGTTCTTGGCAGAACACAGGGACACTCAGAGTACTGACCTGGCCCTCTGACATTGACATCCAGAACATCCACTTCTTGATCTGCTTGGGGCGGTGTCAGGGCGAGTGAGGTGCTC
Source organism: Oxyruncus cristatus (assembly GCA_013399855.1). NCBI lineage: Eukaryota > Metazoa > Chordata > Aves > Passeriformes > Cotingidae > Oxyruncus > Oxyruncus cristatus. The sequence goes on along the minus strand of VXAY01000258.1, from coordinate 1,610,823 downwards.
CCGCAGACATCTGCTGCCTCCAGGTGCTGCTGTGTCCACTGGCGCTGGTCTATCTGCTCATCCCCCTCTGGGAGCAAGGCTTGGTCCTCAGCCTGAAGCACGGGAAATAAGCAGCTGCTTCAAAACAACCATCAAGTGGCCAAAGATGCTGAAAGTTCTTGGCGTTTTCTTATTTTTTTATGGCGTTTCTTGGGTTTTGCGGGGGATTTTTTTGGTCATGTTTCGGTTTTTGTTTGTTTTGTTGTTTCAGGGGTTTTGTTTTAGGCCAAATGAAGGTGTCCATTTATGTCTCTTTGGCATTCTCAGCTCTCACACTCCCACCATATATTACCAGACAAGACATTACATGAACCTCCCTGCCTTTTTGCTGCAGCAGATCCTGGGCAGGGAGGGGACACTGGAACGGAAGGCACCTACTTCCTCCACCGGCCTGTGGTGGCAGTGTTAACCTGAGGATTTGCCCCTCAGATACCATTAGTTACGTATCACAAATTCCTAAGCAAAGGCCAAGTTTTGGGCAGGGGGTATACTCAGGAGGTTAATGCAGATGTTTCTCACTAGCAGTTTCAGGTGATATTCAAGTCTTGGAGCTCTCCTTACCTTTGCTCTCTTTGGCTGAGGTCCACCATCACCTGCCCAGTGTTCAGTTGTTCCAGAATTAGCCAGGTTACCCTCTGGTATCTGGACTGACAGATTTCTAACAAACAAGGAGAACATATCACTTTGCAGGCTGAGCAGGTGCTACTACTGCTACTTACACTCCCCAAACAGAGGGACCAAGAAATTAGAAATCTCAGGCCGCCAACAGTGGCATTAAATGCATTTAGAACTGCAAACTTGGTTAATTCAGTGGAAAGCCAAAACTGCATAAGTGGGATTCTTCTTTTGAAACTTTCCATTATTTTTGAGTCACGTCTTTATTGCATTGAGCTGGATATATTAGAAGTTTGTTGTCACCTATCAATCCAAAAATGTCTCACCTATTCCAGGAGGAAATTAGGCAAACAGTACGCAACTGCTGAACTAAACAGAGTGTCAGAAAACCAAATACAACCAGGAGATCAGATACCTTACTGGTATTTTATACGTTAAAGTTCTTCTGTCCAAAGCAGATGTATTAAAATTTAGAGAAATGGTCTAAAAGTTCTAGCTTAAAAGGAAGTTTTCTGTATGGGGTTAAGTGCCTTTGATGAAAGATTTACACACCACGTTCTCAGAATCCTCTAACACACCCACAGACAGAATGTCAGTGGCCTAAATGCAAACTTACTTGAGTCCAACAGCATCTTCCCCAACTGGCTCTCTGCGTTTGTGATTGCTGGGATCCCTGCGCAGGATAAATCCCTCTGGGAGCCACAGAGAACCATGTTTGCGCTTACGCTTTGCCATCATCACACCCAGCAGAAGGATTAAGAGGATGATCAAAGCTGCCACAGCAAGCAGGTAAAGCAACTGGGTCTTTGGTGGTGACAGTGGTTCACCTAAAAAATTCCAGTTAAAATACAAGTGAGATTAACGAAGTGGAGACAATGATCTTCAATTTACAGACTTTCTTTTCTCACTCACAATCTTCCCCAGAGAGTGTATTGTCTCTATGCAGAGTTTAGGCTCTGCTGCAACTGTTGTAAGAGTGTATCGTGTCTTTTTTGAATTCAAGGCTTAGAGCACATGAATAATTTTTAGTGCAACGATCACCACTGCAGTGCATGGCACATTGCTGCAGCACTTGAGAGGTCACTGTTTCTACAGCTGTAAAAATGACCAGGCTCCAAATTATATGCCCTGCCTTACTAACCAGATGTCCTCTCAGAGCACGTGGCCCGTACATATTCCCATAACTGGGGATGAACAAGTCAGCTCCCAGAAACCATACTGAACAGCAAGACACACTTCCATGATGATCAATAATCTGAGTAAGTATTTTGCAAGCCCAAGTTTGATGACTGCCTTCCTCCATAAGCAATTTTCCCTCTGCAGTTACTCACTTTGGACAGACACGAAAGGATAGGGCAACATGCCCTTGATGGCCTGAGCAGCTAAGAGAGCTGCAGCAGCTTCTGTGTTGTGAAAGCATTGCTCCGAATCCTCTGCACACTGGCGGTTGTCAATCTCCAGGAACACTCTGGTGCTGCAGAGACACAGTTAAGAGGGCACAGAAATCAGCAACAGAAACTTTTGCCAAAGCACTAGGTCAAACTGAGGCCTTTTATGTTAATCTTTCTATGCCAACACTGGATTGGGCAGTTGCAATGGCTTTACATTTCCCCATTTAAAAAACAAACTACAGACCTAGAAAGTGCAGAACGTCCCACACACCTACAGGCAAGAGTTACCAGCACAACAAGGCCAGAGGAACACAAAGGCATCCACTCACCCAATGACCTCTTGCTCTAGTTCTCTGTGCTTGCGAATCACCACGAGCGATCGACGACTCCGAGCTGCCGATTTCTCCCCGTAGTACGGGAATACCATGGGGTTTCCCTGGGAGTCCAGCTTAATTCTCAGATTGGTGTGCAGAAGCGTTCCCAAAGTGCGCAGGAAGCTGCGAACATCGCCCAGCAGCTCGTCGGGGGGCATCAGGACCACGATGATCAGGGTGCCCTCTGCCAGCTTCTCAGCTTTGTCACCAGCACAGTCCAGCCCGTCCCAGCCACACTCCTCGCTGTTGCAGCCCTGGTCACAGCGCCCATCTGCATAGTGATCTGCACAGTACTTGTCATACCTAAAACAGTGAGAGGGTTACAGGCAGCATAGGAGGACAGGCACACTCTGCACAGCCCACCTGCAGTCCAGGGGCCAAGGTCTTACGCTCTTCACCATCATCTGAGGTAAAATAACACTCGTAATCAGGATACCATGAAGAAATACAACCCCAGGATAAAGCTTGCAACCCAGCAGGGTGAAAGGATGAAGCACAGTAATCCATGGTTCAATTCTGGTAGCAGTGGAAGAGAACTGCTTATTCTGTTTACTAAGATATCTAACACCTCCTGCCTGCCTCACCAAGGGAGAATCATCACAGCAAAGCTGTATCATTTATCACAAATAACTGAAGAGAAAGAATTGCCACAATAAACAAGCTAGAAACACATTCAGTGGCAGCAAATACAGCTGGGATAAAAGTACAGGTATTGCTGGTATGGAGCGAAATTCAGGATAGGAGGCAGTGCTACTTAAACCTAGTACAAGGTGAAATGCCTCTTATTTACATTTCCAGGGAAAGCAGGGCACATCCATCAAGCAGGTTAACACATCACCATTGTTGAGGTTATTGATTCAGTGCATAGCACACAAATGCCAAAACCAGACAGAAAAGTACACAAAGCAGCAGAAACTCCTCGATGCCAAAAACTTTCAACAAGGACCAGCAATAGAAACAATGGAAGAGAGGGGAGCAGCAGGCAGAGCACTAGCAGGAACTACGTTAGTCACGCACAAAAACCATTCTCAGGATCGAGAAGCCTTACTTGCATGTTCTGCTATTTTGCTGACACTCAAAGTTGTCAAACAGGCACTCGGGTGTGTTGCAGAACTCGTCACACTGTCCATTGAAAAGCATCCAGCAGCGCAACGAGGAGGAGCAGTTGGCCCAAGGATCTTCCATTGTCAGGGAGCAGTCGCCTCCATCCCACTGGCATGCATGACTGTTACACTCTTCATCACAATAGCCGTCCCTTGCTTTTTCTGCACACTGGGAGTCCAAACATCCTCGGGGCTCTGGGCTGAAAGTTACGGGCTGCTCACACTGGCTGCCCTGGGTGTGGACAGGGCACTGACAGTAATAGTAAGGAGGCTGAGAATGAGGGTGGCAGCTCCCGCCGTTCTGGCAGGGGGCACTGGCACAACCCGTGTTTGTCTGGCATTCCTCTCCCACAGACAGCTTGGGGCAATAGCACCGTGGACCAGAAGATGTCTGGATGCACTGCTCCCCCTTCTTGCATTTCACTTGTCCACAGGTACTGTGGCTGCTGAACTCACATTTCGCTCCAGAATAACCCTACAGGGTGGGGGAAAAAAGGCAAAACAATCAGTCTCACAAACTTATTCTTCAATGCTCTGAGGGTTGGAGGCAAGGCGTCATATGCAAACTCCTTGTTCCCTGTAACTCCTCTAGCCTCATCGCAGGAGCCATGACTTTCTGGACCTAACCTCAAGGATAAACTAGGAAATCACATTTTGAAATGTGCTTAGAAAAGCCACGAACAAGGGGAATCTTGCAGTAAGCACAGAAAACACAGGACAGCAAAAGAATTGTCAGAATTTAATGCCAGGTTTAAGACAGAAAAGCCAGATATCGTGCCTCAACAGCAGACTTTTCTGGGGTAACAACTGGCTGCATTGCTCTCCTAGGGCACCTGGACGCCCTGGGTTCCCCAGCTAAATAGACAAACTAAAGGATGTGGGTTAAAGTGTGTCCAAAGACACAGCTTTGCAAGTGGTACAGAAAAGACAATCTTCATCTGCAGTGAGCCAGTGAAACTAGTGAGACTGTAGCCACAGAGCTCTACAGCTGAGGCAGGCAATCCAGTGTCAGGGTATGGTGCTTACCGGAGGACACTGGCAGATGAACCCATCCGGCATATTGCTGGCAACAGCGCAGGTCCCGCCGTTCTGGCAAGGCTTCCGAGGACACACGTCTATTACACTCTCACAGTGACGACCTGAGATGCAGACACAGGGAGAAGAGAGCAGAGAAATGCGTGTGTCGGTGCACATCAAAAAGCCTTCACAAAGCAAAACACTCCCATGAATGGCCAGCGAGCGGAGCACTCCAGCGAGACCTTCCCCTCCGAGGAAGTAGGAAGCATCTCTTCTGATAACACGTGCTCCCTAAGTAGCTGCCCAGGCAGTGGTAGAGGAAGGCACAACCCCAGAATCCACAAAGTGTATTTGGAGACAGCTGTCCTTGTCTGCCTCCTTAAGAACATGCACAACATAGTACAAAGAATTTGCTGCTGCCACTCCCAAGTCAACCAGGCACAGGGGCTGGAAGTGATGTACCACACCAGTCTGGGGGTTCCTAAGCCTTACTTACTTTTTGGGAGATGCTCAGTGAGGGCAAATCACACTCTAAAATTAATGAACAACTCTCAGGACCAGATGCAACATGAGTGAATAAGAGAAGCAAGCAGAGTCTCCTCAGACTGATCAGCCAGACAGAGGTCTTACTGCACTGACCAGCTTTGCAGCAGCTTCCAGAGTCAAACTCTGACAACACAGTTTTAAAAATGAGGATGACCTAAGTATGACTTGGACCCCTTAGGAAAACATTAATAGAAGTCTCCAGACATGTGTAGCCAAGGCTACGCAGACAGGAGCAGACAGGGCAGTATGGCCCACGGAGTCCTGGCATCCTCAGTCATAAACCACAGCAAAGCCGTCCGTCCCCTCCCAGGCAGAAGGGTCAATGTGGAATGTGCAGAAGACAGACAGCTAGAGGAGGAAACATGCTCCCCCTCTGTGCCTAACATTTCCAGACAGATTTCATGTCTGAGACAGAGCAGTTCTCCTTGCTCCTCCTGGGGGGCAGCAGGTCTGCATTCCCCACACCGCAAGTTACAAGCAACCCTTCCATGAGAGCCAGAAGCAACATGAGGGATAATTAATAAAAGCAATCTTAACAGACAGGCTTAAATATAATCCTATCTGATGACCTGCATCAGAGTACCACCCAGCACCACTCCTCTCATATACTGCTCTTTTAGGAACTTCTTTTGTCTGTTTGGGAAATGCTTTCAAAAACTACTACATGAATTCTTCAAATGTATGTCTTTGTGATTTCTTTGTATCTGAAGCTCACAAATTTAGTGGAAAAATCACAGCGTCTTTAAATGTTAAGAAAAAATGAGGTAAAGCATGCAGAGGTCACTGGTAAGCAGGGAAAGTGAAAGGTTTTAATGGAGGAAAACTGAATACGTAGGAAGTTAAACTGACATGGAAAATGGAAAGCTGAAAGTTAAGACACATCTGGAGACTATTAGACCAAACTTAAGCCCAGTGGGAGGCAGAGAGCAGAACAGCAGCAATACTAACAAAGAGAAGATCTAGAGAGAGTGAGACATAAGTCTGCACAGTGTGAAATTCTTGCAGAGTTGTGACTCAAAGTTGGATTGTGGAAAGATCACTAAGCTAGGAATGTACAGCCTGTCTATGCATAGAGTATTCCATCCTGACCACATCAGCAATATAAGGAAGAAAAGGGGGCGAGGAATAGAAAAAGAGGCCAAAAGCTAATTATGGATACCATGACACTGATTTATAGAGAAAAAGCATATGCTGCTTTGCAAAAAGAAAAGCCATGGAGGAGAAGGTGACACATGAACAGTTACACTTCCAATATTAGAAATGTGAAATTATGAAGGAGAGAAAAGTACCACAGGAAATAAAAAATTCTGGCAGCCAAATGTCTCAGGAGATTCCTTTGTCTGAGACAGCTCTGGAAGCCAAATTTCTTAGAAGTTTTAAAACAAAGACTGGTTTAAAAACTGAAGCATGGTGTAGGAAAACAAGAGATACTGTAAAGGGAAATGACTAGATAACACTACCGCCAGAAAGGGAAAGAATTATCGTTTTTCAGGATACTCCAATGAAATGGATAGCATGTTTATGACTACTCACCCGTAAAAGCACTACGACAGATGCACCTATAATCGTTTGTCAGCTGGACACAGTCCAGGCTTCCACGAGGGTTACAGGGATTAGAGAGGCACTCGTTGATATCTCCCTCGCATCGCTCGCCTGCAAAGCCTTGGGGACAAAGGCAGCTGTAACTCCCGATCTGGTCAATGCACTGCCCTCCGTTAAAGCAGCGGGGTACTCCTGAGTCTGAAACGCAGTCATCCACATTCTCCTCACAGAAACGGCCTGTCAAGGGAGCAAAGAGAGACAATTTGAGGATACAGTGCCATGGCCTCCTTTCCTATGCTGCTCATCAGGTTTCAAGACCATGTCACACACGGTCCCTGAAAGAAACAGATAAAGATCCCATCTTAATGCATTTCAGACCCTCTGCAGACAGACAGCCTTGGATCTGGCCTAGGGAGCATGTGTTTTAGATCCAGGCTGTCCTCAATGCTAGGCCATACTGGTATTTAGCAGCTTTCATACTTGAATTCATTTAAGGGCATAATTAAAAACACAAAACCAAACCAAATCCAAAAAAGATGCACTCAATTTAGCCCTGTGACTGAGCACAGCCCAAGAGCCCGGTGCTGTCCTTGAAAGGCTGTGAGCTGCCACCAGGCACTTAAATTCAGGTAACCCTGAAACTGGGCAGAGAGCATTTGTAGCAACAGCATTAAAACAAGCACTAACAAACCCACAAAAAACCACTGATTCCTGCAGTTTGGATTCTGGGGACCTACAGTAAACCCTCACCACTGGCTAGTGAGGGCAGTTTCTCCTTCTCCCTACATGGTTCCTTGTCAAAGGACAAGGTCTGGTGCTGGTTCTGCCTTCAGTGCACAGTGTAACAGACACAGAGGGACAGAGAGGGTAAGCTGAGCAAGTACTTTTGTCTGTTAATACTGTTGATTCAACCAGAGCAAGTAAAAATCATTCACCTAAATATGGAGGATGCTCATACTGGCAGCAGTAAAGTGTTAATTTCAAACTAGGCCAGGGACAAAAGCTAAGTAATTGTATCAATCTCCCCCAGTTCTTTTCACTTACCGAAAAAAAAATGTCACATCCAAAAAGTAATTAATCTCAAGAAATAAAGGCTGAAGGATTAGAAGTAGTACACTCAGAACCTCTCAAAGGAGGGTGGGGGATTTAGTACAACACAGAAATTCAGGCAGTGCAGATACTGGTACATAAATACAAACTTTGATGTAGCGACACAAGCAGCTGGATTTTTGTTTTTTGGTTTTTGGTTTTTTTTAAATTGAAGAATAAAATTAAGAACAATATATGAAGAATTGCTACTGCAATGACTTACAACGAAATAAACACTCATCCAGATTGGGGAGATGTGCTGACAGTCATATTAAAGTGAATGAACCAGTAATACGCATGTGCAGGAGGCAAATATATTAGGTTTTATAATTCTACTTATATTTACTTTATCAATCAAGTTCTAACACACAGCTGAAGATTTCACCTACATTGAGATGACACACTTCAGAAAGAAAAAGTAAGTTCAGAGGTACGTAAAATTTTTAACTGACTTGAAAAATAAACCTAAGGAAAAAAGTCAAGTGAGGAAGCACTCACCAATGGGTTAAAATGTGCAATCCTGAATATTTTCAAAGGTAGAAGTCAGGGACATCAGGTCAGATATAACACGGACGTGGAAGGTTAGGTTTCAAGAAACACAACATTAACCAGACTGTGGAATCTTTCAGCCTCAGCTACTTACGTTAGTAAGTGGTTAGAAAACCACCAATGTAGGACTGTGGACTACTTTTTTTTTTTATTATTATTTTTAAAGTAGCTTTTAATGAAAGAGCTCGAATTTGCTGAAATAGTTTAAGGCAGCCTAAAGGCACTGAACTTCTTTTCCACAAAAGACTCCAGGACAGAGGACAATACAGGGCAAAAATTTAAAAAACTAAAGGACACTGGAAATTATGAGAGAACTAAGCAAATTTCCTATTTCATAGCATCTTAGCAAAAAAAGAAACCTTGGATTTACTATATCAAAACAGACAGGGTTGGAAGAGACCTTAATGGTAATCTCGTCCATCCCCGTTGCCAAAGATGGATCGCACATTCCCAAAGGACACTGCCATGACCTATTCCTTTAAAAGAAAAAAAAAGGAGGGGGAAAGCAGCATTTATTTTTAAAGAGAAAATATGTATCTCGAGGGATTCAGTGTACTTTGGGAACATTCTTCAAAGAACATAATGCATTCCCTTTAGACTTTGTGTCACGAAACCAGTGGTCAGAAAGGAAAATTCACTCTTGTAATATTCACTTAATTGCTGAGCTTCATACCCCTAGTTCCTGGCGGACAGGAGCACTTGAAATGATTGACAAGGTCGATACACGTCCCTCCATTCTGGCAGGGCTGAAACTGGCACTCATCCACTTCATATTCGCAGTTGACACCCTGGTATCCAGCCACACACTGCCAGTATAGAAATAAGTGTGAATAATCTTCTAACAGATACATTAGTAGACATCTGAGAAAGGCTAACACAGACAAAAGGAGCCCTCAATGGGATAGATTAGGGCTGCCTTTGTAGCTAAACAACTGCAAGTGATTTCAAGGGCTGCACAGCCAGCAGCTTAAGCACACAACTCGGCCATGTGACACTCAACAGCACTCTGCGTGTTCGAATTCGAGTGGCTTTGCTGCAAAACAGAGCGGTCAAATCCTGATTCCCTTTAGCACCGAGATTGTCTCAGTAGTTTTGATTTAAGGTTTACATAAAACTCATCCTTTCCCTCGGGGCTTGAGCTTCCAAGGTGTTCTACCATTCTGAAAGGCTTGGGAAGGTTGATACACCATAATCTCATGGCCTACACTGCTCTCTGCATCAGCTGTAAGAAACAGAAAGCAGTGGAAGGCATTTCCCACCCTGAGAGGCAAGGGATACTTTGCCCATCCAACAGGGAGAATACAATATGCCTTTAATGCATTTTACATACATTTTAATATAAACCACATCTCAGGCAAAAAGTCTTTCCAGGTAAGAACTAATGAGACAAAGAGTTAAATGCCCATCAACCACAGCTCCTTATAATCATATCTCTTTCTTCACTCTTAAAAACCTCTCAGGAGCACTGCTTCTGCTACAGCCAAACTAAAAATTTCTTCCAAGTGCAAGTTGCTTCCACACACTCTTTGGAAGCCATTCTACCACTCACATGCGTTTCTGATGTCTTTTGATTCCCTTGCATTACAATGCCCTAAATATTCAGACCTCTTCCTGCTAAACCACCGCGCATTACCTCGCACTGGTATCCACCCAGGTGATCCCGGCAGGTAGCTCCGTTCTGGCAGGGGCTGGAGTCACACTCATCCAGCTGCACCTCACAGTAGCTGCCTGTGTAACCCACCTGGCACTGACAGTGGTGTGTGTTTCCAACATTGAGGCAATGACCAGAGTGCTGGCACAACTGGTCCACTGGGACTCCTGAAACGAAGTTAAATAAAGTGAGCAAACACATAAAACACACTTGCTGCCAGTGCTGGAGTAGCTCAGCCAGGAATGAATATGGCTAGACTCAATGAACTGAAAAGTTGAAACTTAGAATTTGGCGAGTTACTCTTTAAATTACAGTGGGTCAGAATCAAAACTGGTTTCCAAGTGAAGTCACTGCTCTGCTCTCGTTGGATCATTGGCACCAACACTGGCATGAAGTATTTGTACTGCTGTGTTACTTTATCACTGGCTGGTGAATATGCATCTGAAGCACTACTGCTCCTATACAAAGGTTCAGTGTTTGTACCTAGAATGTCTGCAAAAGGTATGGGAGCCTGACACCCTTCTCCTTTGACACTGAACCTACTTGTTTGGATTTCCTGGACAAAAAATGGCATGATATTGTCCATCTGCCCAGGCTACAAGCCACGTTCCTGGACAAAATCCACTTCAACCAAATCTTTCATCATCAAAAGCAGAAAATTACTACTTTGGGGGGCATGGTATAACCTATATAGCTAAATAGTGCACTTGGAAGACAGTATTTTCTGCAAAAATATCTACACAGATCGTGAGGTACAAGATGCAACAAACACAACCTTGCTGAGAGTGTTTTAGTTTAGAAGTGACTGTGGTCAACCACCTCGGGGCAAAGCTCTCTGGAATTTCCAATGCATGCTGTGTCCACAGGTGTAGGGGGGAAGGAGGCGCAGATTAACGATGCATGGAGAAATGTTTTCCATTAAAGCACAGAGGATGCTCATTTACCTCTTTGTGAAGCTGCCACTTGACACGAGACATTGGGCACATCGCAGTAAGCACCAGTCCAGCCAGACGGACAGACACAGCGAGTCTGGGCCAGAGTCTGGACACACGTGCCTTTGTTCTTGCAGGGAGACTTGCTGCACAGATCCATAAGTGACTGCAAAGGAAAAAAACAAACACATGATATGTGGCACAGGAAACACTACTCAGAGAAAAAGTTCAAGAAAACACAAAGGAAGGAAGGTCTGCAATACTGGTTCCGTGTGGCACTGGAAAGAACGGGTACGGTACTTCCCAAGTCTAAGCCAGGTGCTTCGGCAGCAGTCTCACATCCCTAGGAAAGTACAAATGCACACAGGAGTAAACCCCAGGTGGCAACATTATTTCAAGAGTATGCTGATCCTCACACATTCCTATGGAGGTGGATCCTTGGCTGGCTGGGTTTGAGAAAATTCAGTTTTATGTCAGACTAGGCCTCTAGTTCCTCATTAGCAGGAGGTTTCCAGCTACCAAGAGTCACAGGAGCCTTTTCTTTTCCCAAACTCTTCCTATCTTCACTGCTTTTTGAGGATGACAGATGTGTTCCACATTTTCACCTTTGCTTTTCCTTTTTATCATTAGCTCACCATACCTGCTTTCAGCCTCATTTGCTCCGGTATGGTCTGAGTTCTTCTGTCTTCTGGGATTCAGCTGAAACCCCACAACAGTTTCATGAACTGAAGACTACTAAAGTGTACTACTTTTCTGAATTCCTTGTATAAATAACAGTTTCCAAACAAAGAGCCTAAAACTCAGTAAATCATCATATGAAAGTGAAGACCCAAAATAACTCTATCTGACATAATATAAACCAGTCACTGACCATACTTCCTTTTTAAGCACTTCATCTTCAAATTAATACAGCTATTTGATTCATTTCAAGCTGACTTGAGGGAAGGATGAGGTTTTTTAAGTGGGTAATACTGAATTTTGGCTGTAAAATGCAATTTCAATTGCAGAAAGTTCTGCTTTTCAGATGCAAACTGTCTCCTCACAAAGATTAAAGTAAAAAAAAAAAAATCTATGCTTTCACAGGCAACCAAAAAGAAACTTGGAATTAAGTTTTATCACATGTAGTTGAGCGTGAAGAAGAAAAAACGCTGAGCCTCTGCATTTGTAATGAGTAGCTGACTGTTTTACATGCAAATTCTAAAACTTATGAATCTTTGTCTGATTTTGTGCTGCTTATTTAGCTTCGCTAATTAGGTCAAGCCAGTTTACCACTAAGACAAGAACTACAGTGGAGCTGTAATCTATAAATCTCTCCCAATAGAGCTTTGAGTAGTACTTGCAAATTCAGAAAATTCTGATTCCTTGCATAAAATGAGTAATACATTATGATCAAGCTTCTCCGAACATAAAGCAAACTTTCTGAGAATCCACGACATTTAATTTGGGGTCAGGAACATTAATCCTTTTCTCAAGTAAAAACAAAGCAAACACAACAGAAGAGGAACTACTGAACTTCACAGCACTTCAGGATCACTCTCAATGCTAATTCTCCCAAAGAGGTTTAAGTGGTGTGCCTGGAATGCATAATTAGGGTAGCAGAGGGGTTGCTTTTTCATATCACTTCATTACTTTGCATTCACTTCCTCCATTAGCAATACCTAGAAGCAGACCTGACAGTTTAATGTCTAGCGACGTACTTCTGGAAAAGCACCTCCCCCACTGCCACTAAAATGCTACTTCTTGCCAGCACCCACTGCTTTACAAAGACTTGTTGGCACAAAGGAGAGTTGCAAAATTCTTACAAAATTGTCATGTTTTCCAGCAGTTTAAGAAATTCACCAATTCCTTTTTAAATGGCAGCACTTAAGACTGCTGGTGAAGGAAGCCAATATAGTGTTTACTGTTCCAAAAGTAGAAAGAGACTCAAATCATTCTTGCTGTTTTGATAAGAATAGAATCTAAAGAAAGAACTCTGATTTGAAAAACAGTATTCTGTTTCCACTGTGATGCGCCAAGTTTAGAGTTTTTAATAGGTACTAGTCAGTCATTTACAGTATACAGGGTTTGCAGCTCCCATGCTCAGCTGTGGAAAACAGTAAATTGCCTGAACTTTAGTATGCAAGTAAGGTTAGAGATTTTTATTGAGGTTGTGAACAGGACAATCACATCATTTACTGTCCCAAAACATTTTCTGGCCAAAGGTGAAAAAAAAAAAAAAAAGAAAATATATATCTACAATCAACCCGGATTAACTACGCCTCCCTGTAAAAAATGAACCAGTTAAATCAAAGTCCTGCTGACCAGACTGATATTCTGCTTTTTGTTTTGTGCTTGTTTGTTGGGGTTTTTTTTAAATACATGGCTCTTGCCCTCAAGCAGGACAATCTTATGCTTCAAATGAAATGCAGCCATTTACAAAGCTTAAAAGCTGCTTTCCATTTAAGAAGAAAATTAATCCGGAAAGTTCCAGTGATACCTGTCCTCGTAAATAACCAAACATTTTGATCCTCCTTGTGAACAGGCACACGTGGTAGCGGGGTTGGAACTAGATGACCTTTAAGATCCCTTCCAACCCATTCTACGATTTGCAGTTTCGAACAGGGGCAACTCATGGGCCAACCACCTCTTACCAGAACTGAAAGAACAAGAGCTCTGCCTCGTTTCGTATCTCAGATCTATCCCCGTCACTTCTGCTGTTGGGGCAGCTCAAACAACAGCGCCCTGTGCAAGACAGGCAGCAAAACCTCACCCACCTTGCAGTTCTTGCCAGTGTAACCCAAGGGACATATACATCTGTACGTGCCCAGGCTGTCCACGCAAGTGCCCTTGTTCAGGCACGGGTGGGAATCGCACTCATTGATTTCCGTGAGGCAGAAGGGTCCCGTAAACCCCACGGGACACTGGCAGGTGAAGGAATTGATTCCGTCCACACAAGTGCCTCCGTTGAAACAGGAGCTGCAAGAGAGGGGGAAGAACGGTAAGCTGAGACAAAATGCAATTAGCTCGCAGCCATAAACATGAGTGAAACGAGAGAGAAAGCCAGACAACAGGATCTTCTGACCACTGCTAAGTTTCTGCTGAAGAAGTATAAATCAGATAGCAGCAATCCAAGGGCACTCCAGCTCACCGTCTTTTATCTCAGCAGGCAAAGAAAGTAAAGCAGGGTTTTAGCGAGCCATTAGTGACGGATGTAACTTATTTAATGAAATCTTCCCAGCTTCAATGTGACCACAAACAGTACTGAGTGTAGCTTGCTCAAGCGATAAATTTTATTACAAATTACAATTGTATTACAAATTATGAGAAACAAAACAATTGGCCTTTTTTAAAAGCTTCAAAGGAGTCAGAGGTATGTTTTCTCAAGGAAAAAGTTGGTACAACATGCAAAACACAAGCATGTTCTTTATTGAAATTATGTGAAAGTATTGGTATTGCTAAATCCCTTCCTCCTCTTCTCACGAGAACCTTAAGTCCTGATTTGTAAAACTACTCACACATGCCCTGGCAGATTTCAGATCAAAGGAATTATCCCCCTCAATCTTCTAATCATAAGAAATTCTGTCAGATTAGGTGTCCTAGGGAGAAGTGACTGGGAAAGTTACGAGTAGTGATGCCTCATGCAAAGTTGACTCCATTTTCCTTCCAAAGAAACTCCTCCTCTGAGTATAACCCTAGATCAGACTCAAGATAATCAGTTTGATAAAGTACACAAACCAAATTCATGCTTGTTATCTTCTTTGTTCACTGTCAAAGGGTATTTCCACGAGAGAAGCCACTGACTCACCTCCTTGAACACCCAGTGCTAGAGTGCAAGTTTTCAGTATCTAAATTCTGACCGAGAAGCTCCTCTGTCTCACGGGCTGAATTCCGTTTCACAGGGAGCATAAACTGCTGTTTACATTCATGCCAAAGTAAGAAAGACAGAGGAACTGTCAATCACTTTGTGTGTTTCACTGAAACCAGGTACCTCTCTCCAAAAGGAGGTGGCACCCTCTCACAGGCAGCTTCTCACACAAGACACGGAAGAACTGTTTGAACCAAATTCAAATTAGCCAACCACCACAGTGCTCTTAAGCATAGCCCAGTAATTTTGGTTGAGAAGGTGTGACTGGTTTAGCTTGGCAGAGCGTTGAAAATTGCTACATCCTTAATTCATACCTGCAAGACTGGTTTCTGTCCTGACTGATAACAAAAACAAGAACAGGACAAACCTCAAGGAAGAGCCAGGCATTCTGCTAAAACACCCAGCGTACTTCACTCGATTAAACAACTGTTGTGCAAATTAAACACACTCTCATCAGTGACACAATCCTGTTCTTAAGAAAAAGATATTAAAATACTTCCTCCCCCACAAATGCAATTTTATAAAAGATAAGAAAGATCTTTTCTAGATATGCAGAAAATACATGAGAAGACCAAGAGCTTTGCATTTAGGCAATTTGTCTCCGGTAACTAGACTAGAACAGACTACTTTTGAATTTTTTTTTAACCATTTCAAGCTTTATTAGAAATTGTTGCCTTTTGAGAATCTGAAGTTACTTACATCAATCCTAATGAAGCTTAAAATAAATATGCAGGCAGATGATGGAATCGCAGGGTTAACTCTCAAAGAGCTTTTAAAACTACCACATCAACCATTTATATAAGGACCAGCTGCTGAGTTTTTTAGCTCGGTTCCACACCTCCCCCTTTAGAATGACCTCAGGTTTTATCTCAACACTGCTAAACAACATCCAATTTGTGAGCATTAAAAGATCTTGGTGATTAAATCCTTCCAGTGCAGAATTTGTGGATTTAGTGTTTCTCCTTCACATTATTTGTTGTCAATAACTCAATTTAGGACTAATTTATTTTTCCTGTCCTTCTAAGAGTTGGCCATCACTTCCATTTTTGTAGCTTTTGTATTCCTCAACACAGTAACCATTCACAACCAATCAATTATCTCCCCTCCCCTGTAAGAAAATGGTCTTATAGAAAAATAAATTATTTATATTGTAAAACGACAGCACCTATAACTGTTTGAACTTTCATTAAACACTGGCATATTTGTCCTATAATGGAACTAAGCTTCTAACCAGAACAACATTAGAAGAAACTGAAGATCAAATCTGATGGGCAACTGCCTTTCGGCTAAACAAGCTTTCCTCGCATGAATCACAACTGTGCCTGTGAACAGTGGCAGGAAAACAGATCCTCATTGTTAAAAGCTGCTTCTGAGTAGGACTGGCTCCAAGGTACGAGCCAGGCAGCGTGTGGCACTGCAGGGAGTCACCTCACCTCTCGGTGCATTCATCGATGTTGTTCTCGCAGTTGGTCCCCTCAAACCCGGGCGGACACTTGCAGTTGTAGCTGTTGACGTAGTGGGTGCACGTGCCCCCGTTCCTGCACGGCTCGCTCAGGCATTCATTGGTGTCTGTCTGACATTTATCTCCGTGAAATCCAGGCAGGCAGATGCACGAGAAGGAGTTTATCCCATCCACGCAGGAAGCTCCGTTTTGGCAGGGGTCTAAGATAGAAGCATCACAGTGAGTAGGAAAAGAAAAAAAAAAAAAGACAGATCCCAGGGTGTGACAGACTACTGACAAGTTTTTCTGAGCCACTTTATGGAATACACAACTGCAAAGCATTATCAATAATGAATTCACAAGAAGGTATGGATCAAGGCCAAGCTTCGGGGTCTGAAGGTTTCTCTGCCGCAATTTGTTCAACCAAAACCAATGAAGCCAGATCCAAACTCTCCTGGTTTAAAATTCAAACTCTGCTTTTTTGACAGATGCCTACTGATTAAGACAATAAAAACACAGCACAGTAACTGTTTCTTCTTCCTTACCAAGTTTTATTCGTAAGAGGACTTGGCACATTGTCTCTTTTCCAGACACGAGAGAACTCGTGTGCTTAATTTTTAGCATGAAAGCAGTCCAGTCAAATCCCATGTGTAAGTGTACATTAGCATATATATGAGCAATTACACATTGCTGAGCACTTAACATTTTTCCCAGTACCAAAGGCTGACTGGGGAAAGGCTGGCAGAAAAGCTCACAAGTTCATACACCACCTTGGATTCCCCTCACCTCTGCATTTCTTGACATTTTCTTTATTCCTACCATACTCTTGCTACTTGCATGCCACCACTTCTTGGTCTTAAGCCACCCCCTACTACTGTATTCCTTCTACTTCCACAAGGACCAATCTGCCTGAAAGATTTCTGCCATTCAGTAATTTCTTCTTGCTTTGCTCCTTCCACTTTTGGATTTAAGACCCACATTCCTGAAGTCAGATTCCTTTTCTACTCTGCATTCCACAGACCAAAAGCCTAGTATATGAAGGCAGAGAGGGAAATTGGGAGAGGGGAGGAAAAAGAGAGTCAGGATGAAAAATAGATTACTGAGCCTTATTTTGAATTTACGATTATTTTTAAGTACTACTAAAATATGAAGCTGAAAATGCAAATAGACTCCACCAAAGATTTGCAGTTCAACGTAAGTACAAGATTATTCTGTTCACTGGGGAATGAAGAAAAGAAATGTGAAAGCTCATTTATTGTCTGAGAAATATGCTCACATGATAAAAATTTGTGTTATGAGACACACCTGCATCCATTTAAAGGTCATTTGACTACTGCAGAGAAAAAGCACATTCAAAGCGAGACCCCTGGCAGCTATAAAATGCTGCGCTGGCCATCAGCCATGTATGAGTGAAGCCAAAAGCTGTGCATTAATTCTCTGTGCCACACATTTACTGACAGAAGAAGGAGACTCGGGTATCAACTCTTCAATAAGTTCCTGTTTTTGGAGGGTTTGTTTGCTTCACAGATTAAAGACATTTGGCTCAAGGCGTGGAAGGTTTTTGTTATGCTAAATGAAATCAGCTGTGGCAGTAATTCGAAATGCCTCCTCACCCTCATGGGTGTGCTGCCTAACAGACAACACGGGGTGAATCTCAGCTCTCAGAACACTTAGGAGTAGAGAGAGATGGCCCAGCTGTTCGAGAGAGAAAGATGAACACTCGTTTTCATCTTCAGACGCCCACAAGAAAACTAAAAGGACAGGCCATAAGTTAATTGGCTTCAGTGAGCACCGCTCTGGGTCATGGCACCACGACATTTTTTTGTACTGTACCTGTTTGCTCAGAGAAAAGGAATCAAAAGCTGAGGCTGAGCCAGATGTCTTAGAAGTTCTTTCAGCAGTGCTGCTTTGGGGGCTCCCCCAGTAACTTTTGCTCATAGACTTGTTTGGATCCTTCTCTACGGCAGTCACAAATTTACATTTCTTTTTCAATGCAAAACACAACTTGCCAAATTCATACCTTAAGTCTTTAAGACATCAGGCTGGTTTTAAGCTGATCTAGTAAAAAACAGGGTTTTTTCTGGGTTTGGGTGGTTGTTTGGGGGTTTTTGTTTGTTTACTTTGGTTGGTTTTTTTTAAAGAGCCAGCCCATCAAAAAATTACAATGTCACTAACTCCCCCCAGGTTTGATAAAGCGCTTTTCCAATAGTAACAGATGAACTTTTAAACACATGACACTTCTCTTTGATTTTATCTGATCATGATACAGAATATGCCCAGCAAGAAAAAGAAGCTACTATGTATTTGGTTTCTCTTGTAAACAGCAGTGTCAAGGGCATTTACTGAACACTTGTTTCCTTGCAATTTAACCCATTTCAGTACTCATCAGCGTACAGGCTCCTGTACCCTCCTGCAGCTGATATCTTCCTGCTGCTTGATTTGTTTTCAAATATGGAACTGCAACAGGACTCGCTCTTTCAAGAATACTACTGTCAGACAGAGACATTTCAGGAAAGACTGCTGTACCCCAGCTTCCCACCACACCTCAATCAAGCTTAACGTAGAAATATAGGTAAGCCCTGCAGTGGTATTTCAACTTGATGTATTAAAATTTCAGGCAAATATAATTCTTCATTTGTGCTCCTCATTAAAGTATGTAAAACTCTAAGGACCTTTTCAAGTTAAGAATCTGGGAACAACAACTGCTATCAGTTGTATCACTGTAGTCCATTTCCAGCAGCTGAATGTGATGGATTTTGACTGCCTCAAACACGCAAGTCTTACAAAGCTGAGGTTTGGGGTTTTTTCCTTTTGGCAAGAGATTATAAAAGACCTTTCAGTATCTGTCAAACAGCAGTTTTTAAAACGACAGCAAAATTATTTCCAGGGAAAACTGGAAAACACAGAGCAATCTGCTGCTACTCACTTGAAAGGCAGTCATCGATGTTACTGTCACAGTCTCCTCCAGTGAAGCCAGGCCGACATTCACACAGGTAACTGCCTTGAATATTATGGCACAGAGCATGATTTTTGCAGGGCTTGGAGAGACACTCGTCAATATCCACCGTACACCTCTCCCCTGAAACACGGAGAGCCCAGAAGTAAGACCCCTCATAAGGCAACGATCACGAGGCTCAAGGCCAACACTGCTCAGCAACTGAAAGTTCAGCATGTTCCCCATCCACGTTACCTTCCCAGCCAGGAGCACACTGGCAGGTGTAGCCTTCAGAGTCAGGAGATTCTTGGCAAATTCCCGAGTTCTCACAAGGATCAGGGGAACAAGGAGAAACCACCACCTGGCAGTTCACACCTGGAGAGCAGAAGGGGAAAAAACAGAAGGGTATGCTGCTAAGAGCTCGGCGCTTCTTGGAAGAATGAACAAAGATTGTAACTTGCATGTTTATTCCCCACAGCAGTGGACATTCTGCCAGCATTGCCACATTTGAAAAATCTCAGCAAGGAAAGGGAGAGCAGAGCACTCCTCATGGGCTCAGTGCAGACAGCAGACATGGTAACTTTAATGCCCCTGCAATTCCCAGTGAATTTATATAATTTTCATAATTTGCAAAGAAAATTAAGCTAAGGTTCCAAGAGGACATTTCTTAATGAGTCCAAACAAGGCTTACATAAGATCTTACTAAGTATTTTACTACTGTATCATGTCTATATGAACTGACTAACTTAATTTCATACAGCCACGGTATTTCCCACCTTGATTCCTATTTCCATGAAGTTTAATAAAAAGAAATTACATTAAGGGCGCAATGAAGTGACAATGAAAGAGATAACAAAGTTTTCTCTGAATTTTCACCTTTGAATCCTTTCCTGCAGTTACATCTATATCCATTCAACAGATCTTCACAAGTTCCTCCGTTCTGGCACGGGTTTGATTTACATTCATTCCCTTCTGTGGAACAGTAATCTCCTATCCAGCCTGGGTCACAGACACACTTGTACCTTGAAAGGCAAAACAGCAGTAATTTTAGAGCATTCTGAAGTAACTCCCCTACCAGTTTCTCCTGCAGACTAGTTTTGGAGAGAAAAGCAGAAGACCCCTGAGTTACATTTGGAATACAGAAAATAAACCCTCCCTTAAAACCACTCTTCCCTCCGTTACAGTTTTCACAGGGCGCTCAGTCACCCAGCACTATGTTTCTGCTTTGACAAGACCATCTCAACATATTCAAACAAAGACAGAAAACAAAAAAGATTAAAACAAAAAAGTGGAGGGGAACAATAGGTTCCAAAGATAACTAGACTGATTTAATACAACAGCTGGCTGGGAGCAGGAGCAATCTTCTCCACCACGTTTCAAAATCTGAAGTAGAGCACTCTCCACCCCTATGACGTAGAATCAAGGACTTGGTGAATCACCCTGGACTCAGGCCATACAACACACACTGTCCTCTCTCCCTGTCCTGCAAACAGGCCTTCTTTTATCTGGCACACGGTGTTAAGGTGTACATGGGCATAAATGTGACAGATGACAGACAAGATGAACCCAAACATTCGTTTCCCAAACTTACACAGAGGCTGAATTAGCAATAAAGGCAGCTTTCCTGCCAGCTCCCAGGAAAGTGCTGAATCTTCCCCTACAGACCTACCTACCCACAATGGTAAATCACTTCCTTGCCCAAGTGCTGACAACACTTCCCGGGACACAACACATATCTGGGACGTGCAGCTACTCCAAGTTGAGAACTTCCATAAACAAGACCTCCCCGAAACTGTTGTCTCCACATGTCCTGTGCTCCCAGACTTAGCATTACCAAAAAGAGGTCTGATTTAGGTCTCCTGAAACAAACACTTGGTCTTCCTGGATGGGAAGATTCAGAAGCAACTACTGCCATCAAAATAGCCAGAGAGAGCTTTTGTTTCTTCTAGCAGGCACGCAACAAGAGTAAAGCTGAGCAAAGCTGAGTGAAGAGTAAAGCTGACAAAATCTCAGCCTTGGACAAACTGTCCTGAGTCAAATATCGCTCTGTCTTCTAGTGCAAAAGTTGACAGCTTGTTCCTTAATAAAGTATTTGGGTAGCAAGAACAGCACCAGCCAACAAAGAGAGTCTCCATGCCCAACGTTTTAGGGTTTGATAGAATAGATAGCTGCTGCTTCCCAGAGATTTAATTTGAATCATTTCTTTATTTCAATTGCATTCACTCCACTCATTTGAATCACCAAACTCTCCCTTTAGATGGTGGCAGTCCACCCTGCACTACATGCCCATGCATGTAGTGCAAAGAATAAGGCAAAGAATCCAAGGCAAGACAGAAAAACCTATGTTGAAACACCAGATTGCAGCTGGTGACTGAAGGTCTACACCTTACTGTGATTATGTCATGGGCAGGAGATAAATATGGATTCCAACCTAAGAAAAACCATAAACCTCAAGTCAAGATGAAACTCTGGGCAAAGCAAGACATAATCAACATAGAGGGCAGCAGAAAAGTATAATGAGTACTTACCCAGTAGCAATATGTGTGCAGTTGCCATGCACACAGGGGTTGCTCAGGCATCCATCTGCCTGTGACTGGCAGTGGGGGTGGTGGTAACCTTCAGGACACACACACCGAAAGCCATTCACTTCATTGATACACGTTCCGCCGTTATGACAAGGGCTGGACGTGCATTCATCGATGTCCACGTTACAGCGTGGGCCTGGGGAAAGAAAAAACCCAATACTTACTAAGCATTTGCTTTGCATGTCTGCAAGAACACAGTCTGAGACACAGCTTGCATGCCTCCGTGCTTTAACTTGAGCCAAGAGAAGCATTTCTGAGAGATGCAGCACTTACACTCAACAAGTATTAACAAACCATTCAAGAACCTCAACAGAATTCCACTAAAAATCATTGGTTAATATTGATTAGGAAAGGAAAAAAAAAAAATCACTCAACTGCATCATGCTTGCAACAAACCTCTTGAGCTCCACTTGTCATAGCCCTGCTCTTCTGCTTTGAAGTAACTACCCTGTGAACAAACAATACTGCCAAACTGTCTGCTGTAAATACAGTTCTTGTGGTTTATTGAGCAAAAGGGGCTCTGAAAAACACCATTTCCTGTTTTGCCTGCCTCTGATTACGACTGCAAGATTCTTGAAGTAGTGACCAAAAGGTCTTGTGAAGCTGGAAAGCTAAACAAAGTGAACGCTGCGGTAAGTTTGAAAGCGTTTTTAACCTAAGGAAAGGACAAAGTAACGAGACCCCACACGCAAGCCAGCTCTTTAAACACTGGAATATGTCAATTCATCATTTTACTGAATCATTTTAACAGCATAACAGTAAGAAGTCCAGCAGGATAACAAATATGGTATGACAGCAACAAAGAAGAGTGAAAGGCACGAGTTCTTCCTGTTCTGGGGACTAAAGGGTACCACAATGCCAAAGCCAAAGGAAGGAAGGAAGGAGCGTCAGAAGTTTAGAAAGACGCCAAGTGACAAGCACAAGACACATGAAACCTTTTAGTGTTATTTCTAATGCATTTCAGATCCATCCTAATTAGAATCATTCAGTAATAAACAGTAACAAACGTGATGAGAAAACTGTTATAAACAGTACCAACTGCCTTACAATTACTTTATAAGCATATTACCCTACATGGCTCAAAACCCAAAGTGCTGAGATGTGCCTCAGTCGTCAGAAATAGTCCTGACTTACACTTTTAAGCACGGATCCAAAAATGCCCAACTGTTTCTTTTTTCCAACCCTGCTTTTACTGTATCAGACAAATTTTATAATTTAAAAAAGGAAACAGAACAGATCACGCAATGAAAGAGAAGTACTGAAAAAAATCAGGTTATTCATCTGGAGACTTCAGAGTGGAGAGCAGCTCAATAGAAACTGAGTTAATGCTTTGATTTCACAGAAAGAGAAATACAGTTCATGGTCAAAGCCCAAGGTAGCGTCTAATCAAACACCTCTATACTGTCCACAATCTCTCTGTCCCTGGAAAGATGCTGTAAATAATAAACCAAAGTCACATGGGTTTATTTGTTATAAAACCAAGAAGCGTGAATTGGACGTAATTACCTAACAAGAATGGCATTTCACAGCACAGATTAGGCCATTTTTCTGCTTGGTAGAACTTGCTGTAATGTAAGACGCTGAGATTCAAAGATTAGAAGGACTTACTGAGATACTAACTGAAAATCTTGCAGTCAGCATGCAAAGAACAGCTTCCCTGGCTACTCAGATAACCACCTTCAAAACAATTCAAAGCTATTGGGTAGCTGAATTTACCTGTAAATCCAGGTTTGCAGGCACAGTTGTAGCGATTAATGCCATCAATACAGTCCCCATGGATGCACGGGTTACTTGCACAGTCATCAAAGTTATTTTCACAGTTTACTCCTAGGGGAAAAAAAAGTTTGAGGAATAAGGAGGCCATATCTTACAAAGAAGGCAATGAAATATTACCCAGAAAAAAAACAAATTAAGAATCTCAACTGCTTGAAAGTTGCACATGCATTGGGGCAACTTAAACAGGTGATGATGCAAAAGCACTGCAACACCAAGGAGCACCACCTGAGTCACTGGGTACTGACTGACTGTGATCCTGAACTTGTACTAAAGGTTTAAACAAAGAAATAAACCATTTTGAACACCATGCCTGTTCTTTATGCATGCTTCAATTTTTGGAGTAAAGAGGAAGTAAATTCCCCAAGGCCAGTTGCAGTACCAGGGAGGATTAGGCAATCCACACAAACACACCAAAATTCAGCAAGGAAAAGTAATGTGAAAAGTAATGTGAAAACACTCTCACACCAAAAGATCATCTCTGTCTGCAAACTTAGCAAACACCGGAGCACACACAAGAAATGATTAAATGCTTGATTTCTGCTGGAATCCACCCCTCCCCTTTGTGCATTTACGTACCTGAAGTGCCCAGCAAACAGTTGCACTGGTAGCCGTTCACCAGATCGATGCAGCGCCCTTGGTGGAGGCAAGGATTGCTGTGGCACTCATCTATCTGCTCGCTGCATATGGCACCCATGTAGCCAGGATTGCACACACACGTGTACGAATCGATTCCATCTTGGCATTCCCCGTGGTGGCAAGGATCGGGATCACAGTTGTTGATATTCTCCTCACACAGAAGGCCAGTAAAACCTAAGGAAAAACGACGGACAGGAGTAGGTAAGAAGTCAACTGGTATGATGCTGAAGTGAATATAATGCAGATATAGAAAGAATCATATCAAGGATCAGCAAAGTGGCAGAGAGCACAAAGGGTGACTGGGCATCTCAATTGCATTTCCAGCCCTGGAAAACAACACTCTCCACTGTTCACAGCATTACAGAACAACACCATGCATGGAGAATCCTGGCATTGGAAGAGGTTTATTTGGAACAGTAGCCATCAGAGGAAACATGTAAATCCGAGTATTTACTAGATCAGTATAACTATCTGAAGGCAGGCTCCTGTCATTATTTCCTCTACACAATAACAGGGGGACAGAAGGGGGTTGACCTTGTTAGAATGAAGATGCTGCTGAAGCCTTCCAAAGGGAACTCCCTTGGCTCATGTCAAAGCTTCTGCAGTTCTGCTTATTAAAAATTTTCTTTTCCATCTCATTGGAAAACCTTTCAGCAACTGCAATCAGGCACCAACTGCAAATTTATTAAGGGCTGCATGCAACCTCTTCAGTTAAGAGCAATGAAACAAGCAGCAATTTGGCCTGTTTCATTCTGCTTCAGCTGGGAAACATCCTGAGCAACAGAGGAGGACAGAATCTATTCACAAACAGGGCTGAAACAACAGTTTAGAAAGGTAAGAGCAGCAAACAACTCCCTCAAGAGCCCTGTTTTCCATAATGGAGCAGAGCTATACGAAACAGGGACAATTTAAAATAAATGGTTTTCAGAGCTGAGGTTTTGGACCAACAGCTCATGCTACCTCTTCCAGCAGCTGAAGATTTGGAAGGCAGAACTTCAAATTTCGAGACACTGATTGGGGTCTGATACAAACCAAGCTGCAGGGAATTTCAACAGCTGAAGAGTGATTCTCACCTGAGTATTATAAGTGGAAAACAGGCTCCCCATTTTTCTTACAGGTTTGTGGTTATTTCTGTGGTCAAACATACCAGGTGACGGCTAACATTTCCAAGTTCTGCGAACGTATGCATGGATGAATGGGTGTGGAAGTAGGTGGGGAGAGGGAAGGGAAGCTAGTCAGAGAGATGGATATAAAAAGATGTTAGGGAAGGAAGAAAAACAAACCGATAAGGGGACAAACGGTGGCAGGGGAAAAAAAAAAAAAAGAGGGCAGAGGAAAATAAAAGAGGAAAGGCCTAAGATAACTCAAGAAAAGGAAAGCCATGATCTACCACTGGGAAGGAGAAGTGGAATAATGCCAGAAGGGAAAGAAAAGACAAAAAGCAAGCAGTAAATAGAGCTATCTGTACAGCATTTGGCCAAACATTTTGCAGTTTTCAATCACGTCGGCAGCTGGCGATTACCATTCAGGGAACACATATCACTCACATTATGAGATTAATAGAGCAAGAACATACTCAAACATTATTTTCCAGTGACTGACCTGCCCCAATGATGAATTCCACATTTCAGTCTTATAGAAGGCTGTCAATATTAAATATAATACTTAGCATACATTTGTTCAAAAATTATTACCTTGCCTCCTATTGTAGCTCAACTGAACCACTTCCAGATCAGATATATTTCTGGATCTCTTAACTGAACACACCTTACTGAGCTAAGATTTCCCTCTTTGCAGACAAGATTTAGGCTAGGAAAAACCACCCGAATGTAGAACATAAGAATCCCTCACACAGGATAGAGAAAAACCCTAGTACAGAGTCCCTCTTCCATTTTCAATTAAATATTTAACCAAGGATTTTACTAAGTGGTGCTGCCTCAGTAACATACATTTGGTTGCTTTCAGCCTGTTCCTTGAAAATGCTCCATACCTCATTTGCCTTCATGGAAGCAGTTGTCTTCCCTCCTCATCTGGAAAATCTAGAATTTCTGTACTGAGGAGGTTTAAGCAGTTTTAGTGCCAAATTCATAACCTGCTTTTCAAGGCACATCTCTCCACATTGTCTACCACCACATGACACAAAACCCTCCTAGGCCTGATAAGCACTGCACTCTCGGTGAATAAAAGCAACCAGACCACACAACAGCTTGAAAAAGAATTTCTAAGATAGATATTTTCAAGTTTGCTGAAGATTCGAGTTTTTCCTCCTTTTTGCAAGTGTCAGCTTAGTCTGTCACATGGAGTAATCCAAAAGAAAATTCTGACCACAATAATTATTCCTCTCCTGAACTACCGCATTTCTCCTTCTTTCAACAAATTCAATGCTTCTTCAGGCATTTGGGAATGGTGGAGAGTGTGCGTGTAAAAAGACAGGCTATTTTTAGGCTAATCTCTGCTACATTCTGCACAGGGAGAATAGATCAATGAAGTCAAATTCACCTTAACAGCTCGATTACTGGAATGATTCAAAATGAGAAAAACTGCACATAAATCCAGCCAACCTAACGGCACATTTCTGGGACAAAGGTAGCTCCATGACTTGTTCAGCTTCTTCCCTAATGGAAGAGTTAAAGCCAAGGCATTTGAAGCACAAGCAATGTATCAGGCACCATTAAAAGCAACCAAAATGAGTTTCTTACTGAGAACTAGAATATAACAGCTCTGAACCCTCTCATTTGACCAGATGTAAAAATTAAGATAAAAATATATCTACATCACCCCTGGAGGTTCAAAGATAAGAAAGTCCTATAATTAAACCTGACGCTTCTAAATATGTAATTAACCAGGCTGTAAAGGCATTCAAAAAACCCCACCTGAGTTCGTTCCATCCACAGCTCTATCAAAATTTCTGTGTGATACTTGACAAATCATTTTAGCTACACTCTGGCAGGCAGCTACTGTGTGGTATTTCTTCCAGTGGTCACAACTGCTACAGCGTGTCAGTCTTACCCCTCTGACATAAAATAACCTGATGCAACAGAAATCAGGATACAAAGTAGCACTGCTCTGTCCATCTCTTGTTCTTCAACTGTATACTACGTAATCTGACTTGGAAGAAAGAAAGGTAAGCCACAGATAAAAGGCTTCACACCGCGGCTTTTCCTTACGTGGGTTCCACAGTAAATACAGAAGAAGTTGTCATCTTCTGGGAAGTAAAAGATGAGGCTGAAAGAGGAAGGCCAGAACTCCCACTGATTGAGAACTTAACTATCACAAGTAAAAAGCTTCCTGCACTTAAATACTTTTCTCTGCGCAAAGGAGTAGACAAAGCTTCACAACAAACAACCAGTATTTCAGAGAAAGAAAGAAAAAGTGCTGACACTCGGGCCACCCCTTTGTGTATTTAGGTTAGGTGTGATCTCCAGTCCGGGGGCTCTGAACACAAGACTAACCTGTGGCACACTGGCACTCATAGCCATTGGGATGGTCGATACATTTGGCTCCATTGAGACACGGCGTGCTGGAGCAATCATCTATGTCAATCTGACACACGGCACCACTGAATCCTGAAAGGCAGAAAAGAAGAGGAAAATCCAGGAAGTCATTTGAAGCAGTTCATCTAGACAACTGCACCGTCAGGAATTATTTGTTAGCTAATCCTCAAAACCATTCAAACATAAGCTCAGCAAACCTAAATTCAATTGCATCATTGAGCACACACACCACGCCCTGGTGGGTTGGTTCCTTGTCCAAACCACCAGCCAAACTGTAGTTTCTGTCCCCCAGGTCAGAGGAGCCCCATCTTGCAAACTCAGACAGTCAAGTCAAACAGAAATAAAGCAGACGGAGCAGGAGTGGTGCCCACCACTGGACAGTATGCCCTGCCTGTAAAACTGAGAGCCCACCAATAAAAAACCTTCAAGTAATCAAAGCAAGCAGCTAAAAATAAAACAACAGTGCCTACATCACTAGAGCCTTCAGTCCAGAATTACCACAGTTGTATGGAATGTGGTGCAATACAGCACTGGAACTTTCAATACACTTTTTGAACTAGTTAACGAAGTATCGACAGGCTATGTCAGATGATGCAGATCCTTAGTCACTTCAAGAAAAAAATTAAAACCTTCAGGAATGCTTCTTGGAGGAATGAACCAAAGGAGGAGCCAGAACGTCGTTAGCCAGTAAGAAGGGATACAGAATAGGCTTTTGTCATATATATTCTG
The DNA here is from genome assembly GCA_013399855.1 of Oxyruncus cristatus. Taxonomy (NCBI): domain Eukaryota; kingdom Metazoa; phylum Chordata; class Aves; order Passeriformes; family Cotingidae; genus Oxyruncus; species Oxyruncus cristatus. Next base: position 1,582,535 of record VXAY01000258.1, on the reverse strand, counting down.
AACTTAAAACTTTTTGTAAGCCATCAAGAACAAAAGTAATGTTAGCAGACCCTACAGCTAACACTGATCCCTCAGCTCAGCATTTTTCCTTTTCTAGTGGAGCCCAGTTCACTCCCTCCTCATGCAAGTGGCATAAACTACAGTGATGCAAAACTGGTTTCTGCCTAAAAATCTCAGAAGACAAAAAGCGTGCAGAGGGTCTGATCTTTAAAATGTGTTGAGAATCTCACTATGGTTTCCACAATAACAGAAGTTCATGTTGCCAACTACTCTTTCAGATGAGTGTCCAACTGTATGTTTCTCAACACTTAACCCAATTACAGGCACAATATTATTGCAACCAATACATCACTGTTCTTGTTTACTACCCATTGCAACTCACTCATTCAAACAGATGCTGGTGCACTAAGACAACAGAACCTCACAAGAAACGTATCACTTATGACATCTGTGCAGTTCTTGGTAGGGTGAAGCAGGAAAAGCTTCCAGAAGTAAGAACTTACCAGGAGGACAGACACACTGGAAGCGGTTGACTTTATCAAGACACTCTCCGTTGTTCACACAGGGATTACTTAGACACTCATCAATATCTTCTTCACAGTGAACACCTTTAAAACCTGTTAAAAAAATTGAATCAGAAGAGGTGACAGAATAGGTGAGTGAAGGGCCTAGAAAGTGCCCTTAAAAGTGCCTCTTATACTAGTGCTGAAAGTCTCACCCTAGTTTCACTGAAAGTTTGCAGTTTGGACAGGACCTATGAGGTAAGAATATACATACACCAGAGGTTGAATCATTGCACCAGAGGTTACAAAGGGATGTTGAAGTGTATTTTTCACTGTTGCTGAAGATGTTCACTTATTCAGTGGCAATAAAAGTTTGTACTGAATTCACATCTAATGTTTTCTTCCACTTGAGGGGAAAGTGTTATGTTTTATTACTTTGAAAGATATCAATAATATATATCAATACTTATATCAATAATGTAATACCTTATACCAATACAAGGTACAAGGTAAAAAAACAAACACAGCAGTTTATTTTAGCTCAAGGATTTTTAGCTAATGGCAGGGTACAAGGAAAACTTTAAGAAAGGTGAAATACTTATGACTAGAGTTCCACCCTTCAAAACAGATTATATATTAATAAAAACTCATTGTAGTTGCCATGGTATCAGCTCACCACCTGCAGGGGTCACAATTCTTTCATTGTATTTTTTAAGAATGTGCAACTGTCAACTTGCATTCTTTTTCCTTTTTTACCACTTCCTATCAGAGAGCAAAACAGCAGACTACATTAGTCACTGGTATGCTGGCCATCCAAATTTTACAGGCACGATTTCAATCAAGTAATTTTCTTTACAGTTATTTCCTCAAGTCACCAGGAGCTTACATCATTTGGGGTATTTTAAGCAAATAACCCGAATGCATTATCCTACATCATCATATGCATACCTTAAAACACAGTCACTCTCTTCAAGTTTGCTCCTGCTTTGCTTTCACAAAGGTAAGTTTCTGCACATGCACTTAAGCAGGTACAGTAACAAATACGTTCTCACACACTCCAGCTCAGAAAGCTAACTTCCTTTGCTGATGTAGAGATTGGTTTCTTTCTCAGTCCTCTAATTGCTTTCACCCTCCCACACACAAATGCCAAGTCCTCCTGGCTGGTGCCACCACAGCAGGCTCTCTCTCTCTCACTGTTTCATTTAGCCTCACCCCTTTGCAGCTTCGTGTTCTGCCTCAGCAGAGCAGAGCTGGCAACCCTCGCTGTGCTCTGCCTTCTGGTTTCTCCCTTTGTTGGGGGCCCCATCCTGGTCAGAAACTCCCCTCACCTGGCATACAGAGACATGTGAATCCTCCGATTTTATCCAGGCAGGTGGCATCGTTTTGGCACGGATTTGAGTGGCATTCATTGATGTCCATTTCACAGCGAGGTCCCGTGTACCCCTTCAAACACTCACAGTGGAAAGAACCTTCTGTGTTGACGCATTTTCCAGCATGTTCACACGGATTGCTGTTTGCTGCAAGAGGGATACACAAACGTGTGTGTCAAAACCTCTCCTCAGAGCAGGAAAGCCGCAGCATTCCTTATTAGTCATGGTCTTTTCCAGCGGTCATTCCTTTCTATCAAGTTATACTGGGGAAAGACTGTTCCTCCTCCCAGGGAAAGGCTACTGTGACTGACAAAAACACGTACCAGTTACTTTCCTGTCAGAAGGGTTGTTGTCACTGCCAATGGACCAAAGGAGCAACTCCGGTCCATATTCCTAATGACAGTTCTCAAGACAAGAGCATCAGCTAGCAGGGTTTAGAGAATTAATGATGCTTTCAAGGCCTTATCTCTAGGTCATCTTTTGCATTTACTCCCAAGGTTGAAAAGATGCCGCCACAGCCACAAAACCAGCAAACTTGTCCATTGTGTGTTTTCAAAAAGAAACTGCACTCTTGTCCAAGGCAGACTGAGGAACAAAATTCAAAGAAGTGCTTCTTTCCAGCACTTGTATGAGTGCTGGTTAGGTATTACCTTCACGCATCACACTAGAAGCATGAACGAGCACTCACAAAACAGTAAGTAAGTCTGTAAGAGTCCAGTTAATCCTCAAAACAACACAACAGCATGCTATCAGAGAAGTACAGCTTTAAAAGCCCTCATGGTCACCAGTCTTGGAAGGCACTCAAAAGATCCAGCCATGTTCTGGCTGTCAAACAGCCTTGATATATTTCAATCGAGGCTGTAGCTACAACAGCTCCCACACGAACTGCAGTGCTTTCATTGTACCCTGCAGTTCCAAGGGACAGCTTAATTATCACATCTGTTTGCATGCACTCCTCTCACAACGCTAAAGCTCTCTTGCACAATGAAGCATGGTTAAGCATCTCACTGCTTTTCATACTCCAGAGGCTAACAGTTCAGACACGGACAACTATTCTGACTCAGCCCTCTGCCCCAAGTCTCACATGAGATTTAAAACTCATCTAAAGACACTGAAATGAAAGTGGAGAGCGGGAAAGGAGTCACATTTATGTCGAGAAGCTATGACAAAACGTGTGTTCTTGCTCCTCTGTTAGTTCATAAAGCAAACAACTCAACTCCCTGTACTCGCACAGAGCAAACTCACCCATTGCACATTCATCCACATCCTCAGTGCAGTCTGCTCCCTTATGGCCCTGAGGACAGGTGCAGATGTAGTTTCCATTCACAGGATTGGTGTCACACAGAGCACCTTTCTGGCACGGATTGCTAACACAGGCATCATCCAAGTGGCACAGGAGACCTGGAGAAGTATCCAAGAGTTTATTAAAAGAGTGAGATACAGCAGTCACACTCCGTGTTATATTGTCATATTCCCTGTCCTGATATTTCAAATAGAGACTCTCACAGATAGAGGCTTAGGCAATATCTTACAGGCTTCGGCCTATAGACTACCATGGGGATTTCACCACACACTTATAAAATATTATATTTAAATACAGATTCTGTGATTTTAAAGATGTCTCCAGCACTTCTGGAGCAGTGAAATGGCTGACCATTACCAAAATGTCTTCCTTGTAGCACTTAACTAACTCTTCTCTGTAACCAGCATGGTAAATTTTCTGACAGCTGAAAACACGGGTGCACACGAATCTCACTTTCTTAATTCAGATATGCTGATCACTTGTATTTCCAGGTAGTAGTTAGGAAACATTTTTATGTGACCTAAGCCAGCAAATTTTCCACCACACCAGTGAACATGCCTACATCCTCACACAAAAATACCTAAGTTTGCCTTCTAGACTCATACAATTACCATAAGCGGCACAGAGCAAGTCACCCTCATGCACAACTCCTCAGGTAAATACAGGTTCTGCTACAGGCTAGAAAAAGATCTATTTTCCTTGCACACTAAACCATAATAAGTTTGTCTTCCAGCCTAATACAAATACTACTTTGTCCCAAACTACAGGGGTTTAACATGGACAGCACGTCTCCTTTTGTTCTTCCTGGTTTGGTCACAGAGTTGTGTAAAATAAACACATCGCCTCAAACAAATGAATGAACTTCAGGACGTGCCTTCCATTAAGTACCAGATTTATGCAAGTTTTCTGTGCTTACCTGCCTTTCCCTCTGGACAAATGCAGGAGAAAGAAGCCACTCGGTCAATGCAGGTGGATCCATTGGCACAGGAGGCAGTGAAGCAATCGTCGATGTTCTTGCTGCAGTCGTCCCCGCTCCAGCCGTTGACACAGACACAGGCATAGCCCCCGTTGTGGTTGGTGCAGGTGCCCCCATTCTGACAGGCATTGGGCTGGAGCTGGCATTCATCCACGTCTTCGGTGCAGAACTGGCCTGATGCACAGAAACAAACAAGTTCAGTGTAAGTTTTGACACACAGATTCAAGGAGATTCCTGCACGGACAACATTACCAAGGGAAACGCTGTAGTCGAGCTTGGTTCTCATTTCTTAACTCCGGCACTTTTGAGCACGAGAACTTCCAAACACTGTCATCAAATTAGGCAAAGACAACTAGCATCCCTAAGTGACCCCAAAGTAGGAGCTCAACTGTGAATAACTTTAAAAAGGCACAGTTTGAGAGCCAGCACAGAGCCTGAACTGTATGAAGATACATCTGCAAGGAGGTGAGAAGCAGAAAGAATGAAGGTCTGCCACCAGTGTGGCCAGAGGGACTAAGAGGCCTCCCAAGAAAATCTTGTCAAAGCAGTGTCAAAAGACCAGCAGCAAAGGAACTCTTGTCAGGAGAACTTAATTTTTTCCTATATAATTATTCAGTGAAGATTACTTGAGGAAGAAAGAAATTTTTGACACTCATCTACCTAAAATACTCATTTTTCTTCCCCCATGTAGTAAGGAGACAAGCACAAATACTTGGGGGTTTCTTGGTTGTTGAGAGGTTTTTTGCTTTCTTTTTATTCAGAAACAAAATAATTACTCTAAAAATATTTTTATGACTAGAGATATTAGAGAGAAGAAAACAAATGTACACTCTCAGAGAGATTTAAGGAAAAGGACCGATGGACCACTAAGTATGAAATGGTTTTCAAGGGATACTGAATTTTACAGACACATATACAGAAAGCTCTGCATAAAGTATTTATTTGCCAAAATCCATCTTGCTTTGCCATCGAAATCTGGAGAACCTACCACTTGCATCAATATTTTGTTTTAACAGTTATTCAGCTTCCTGATTAAAGTTGCATGGCTTATGTTGAAGCTGAAATCGTTTAGGTGAAGTTTCAAATCATTCATTCTTATTTTGAGTTCCTTGAACAGATAAAAACCTCATGGCTAAGCACCAGCTCATTTCTTCCCAGGCTGGCATATGGGTGCACATGTGTACCCACAGACTGTGGTCACAGTCAACAATCTTCTGCTTGATAAACTATTTCTCCCCTTTCAGTTGCATTAAGAGATCCCTAGCACTGAAAGCTTGTTGTTTTTTTCCCCCCAAACTTCTTGATAAGTTGCTTTTACCACCTTTCCTAAAACATTGATACAATGCACACAGCACCAGAAGATAGCCCTTTATCAGAGAGTAAGATTTGATTTGTTTGATGACCTTCCTTCCCCCTCCTCCAGCTGACACCATCGCCTCCCTCAACAGTTTGCAGCAGCTTTCAATTATTTGGGTCAAGTCTCTTTAGTAAGTGTGCTGCTACCACCAAGATCCTCCCATTTCTCTTCTCCAGCTGCTCTATCAGCTGCACACTTACAATTGCCTGGAATTCCCCCTGTATTCCAAGAATAAGAAATTCAAGAGCAGGCCACAGATCTACCCTGTCTGGGCTCCAGTCTATTCAGGTTTGCCAATTAAAAAATAATTACTAGATGTTGCTTAAGTCACCTTGTTTATTAATGGCCCAGAAATAATGAGGCAAGACACAGACACACCCTCTTTCAATGCACAGAACTGAAACATTTATTGTTCGCAGGAACCTAAAAATGTTCAGTCTTAACCATCTCCCTCTACTATACTCATATCATGATTTTGTTTTCAAAGTACTTAAACAAATCTTTGCCTTTTATCCTGTGAGACCTGGATTTTTTTTTTTTCACTCAGTGGCAAAGAAATACAACTATTATTAAAAAAAAATGAGTTGCACAGCTGACTGTGTTCTGTGCCTATGCTCTTTTCACCAGTAGGATTACTTCAAATCAAGAATTCCACCACTTGTAAAACCGTAATAAAATTTTAACAGTAATAATAGTAACAATTGAGTTTTCAGAATCAACCTTGGAATCCCAGTTTGCTTAGTAAAACAGCTGGGGGGGGAGGTAGAGGGGGACAATCCAACACTTGGTATCATTATCTGTAAAACACCTCCCTGCATTATGAAAAAACAAACCACGCATTTGTCATACTAGAAGTGGTTTGTTTATGGGCTTTCAGTGTTGGCTTATCAGTGGCCAGACTGAAAAGAGTCAGTTGGCTGGGGCCGGTTCCTTGCAGTCACGTGTATCTCGCAACTCAACACAATCGACTTCCTCTTGAAAAAAAAAAAAACCCACCAAAAAACCCCAATAATTAAGACATTATTTGCTTATTATAAAAGTGATTTTCCTTCTTTTCTTGGAGGGGGCCCAACCCAGATCAAAGGACGCACTCTCTGACAAACACTCATCCATAGCACAGCCATCAGCACCCTTGCAGCCTTTACATCCTCCTTTTAGCTGCAGCCAACTCAAACTGCTGTTGCTGGAGAGTGAAGAGGGTCTCAGTGCTGAAGCTGCCATGACACTCCAGACTGTAATGACTCTCAAAAAAAACCCCCAAAACAAAACAAAAAACAAACAAACAAAAAAAACCAAAAACAAAACAAAAAAAACCCAAACCAAAACAAACAAACAAAAAAAAACACTTGCCTTCTGACTGGCTGGATAGAACTCCTGAAATACAACCTCTTATGGACTTTTGGAGAGGGCAATTGAGTGTGGGTGTGGGGGGGTGTTGGCTTTTTGGCTTTCGTTAAAGCAAAGATAGGCAAACTACTCCCTCATATATACTAACATTTGGCTTTGACTTTCCGTTCCATTTTGACTTTCCATTTCAATTCCAAATGTTACTAGTAATATCAACATAGGACCTTTATTAGTAGGGGTTTTTTTTACCAGTACTTAGAAAATACTGATAAAAGTACTTTATGTCTCTGCTTCTAGAAAGGACAGTACCAAGTGACATCACTGATGTCCTTGCAATAACCCCATGTCCTGGGCTACTCCCTATTTCTGCAGCCCTAAACTAAAAAGGAACTTCTAAAAAGGTCTGTCAATGTCTCCACAAGAGAAGAAAAAAAGCAGAGCTTAAACTTCTTCAAGCAATTCAGTCATATTCAAAAAACAACCACACCTAAGCTCTTGCATCTGATCCTCACTTAGCTTCTCTGGATTTCTAACACTCCTTTTGCAGCTACCAGATCACAATCATATTTGTGTTTCACTATGAATATGAATCAAACAGAGCTCCAGCTTAATGCAGTTTGTTTTAAAAAACAGAGGAAATTCAATTCAATACATTAGGAGGCATAAATGAGCTATTAACTGTTGTATTTTACTATTGAGTATTTTAATGAAAAGATCTTTATTGAAGTTACAACTGAAATAAAGACTGAACTCTTGGGCAAAACCATATAAATTAAAAGCAACATAAGGCAAGTAAAGCATATCAATCTAACAACATTAATAAATGTACAATACTCAGGCTCAATACCACCACACAATGTAAGGGCAATAGTCTTTTGAAAGATTTTGGAGTTATGTTTTGAAATACTACAAATCCCAGGCTAAAGCCCAAGATGGTCACGTTTCTTAACTGGAGCTGGTGAATTGGCTGAAAATGCTTGAACTCCAGTTGCTGAAGTGGGGCTTGAGAGTGGTTTGGATGTGTGTTCTGCAGCCCAAAAGGGGTTTTTAGGTTGAGTGGTTTGGTGAGGTTTGGGTTTTCAGATAAGTTATGGTTGCTTACATAGTATTCTTGAATATTTAGGTGTTAACAGTATAGGATTAATGGTCAATACTGTAATTTTTCCATACAGGTTTTTGGAATGGCCACAAACTCTCAGACTCCCAAAAGGGCTGATCTGCCCTCAACAGACACTTGAAATGAGAGAAATAAATTAAATCTTCAGGCAGGTGCTGCAAAGAAAAAATTTGACACTTCCGTTGTTGGTGACCTATGTCTTCAGCAATGCCTGGGATTCCAGAACGACTTCTTATGGCAGAGGCAGAAGTATCTTTCAGTGCTGGACATAAGCCAGGATTTAGTTCTAAAACTTCTCAGTGAATGCTCTGCACAACACTTCTCTCTGCCAGGTTAGTTAGCTTTAAAATCGAACGGACAAAAGATCTCTGGGACAGTTTACTTATGGGATGCTGCTTGGACTTAATGGTAACAAAATCAAGTATATTTATTTGTAGCCACATAGTTGGTAAGCTGTTTTTCTGCTTGTTAAGAGTTTCAGGCAGAATCCAGTCTTTCCTTCACAGAACTGAAATGCAACTTCCAAGTGCAAAGTCCATTATGAATTGTATGAACTGTAGAGTGTAATACACATTTTCATAACCCCAGTGACTTCTGAATGCCACAACCACTTCAGCTGAAGCCAATTCTTCCAGCTAGAAATGTCTGTAGGTATTTCTTTTCTTGTGTTCTTGCTACTTTCCATTACATTTCTAAATAAAACATAGTAAATACAGGGGGAACTAGTAAAGGTAAGTGCAATACACTAACTGTACCATATTTTAATGGGTATGTAGAAACAAACAGATAAAAGACAACAAGAAAGGAAACAAATTACTCCAAGAAGCTAGTAAAAACCTAGCCTGACCTTGATATTTGCAGAGCCTGGGAAATCAGTAAAATGCCGACTCAGGTTCTAAGTGACCTTGTACAAAGTAAACAGCTAGTCCGTATGGTATTTCAAAATTGAAAACTAGAAGTAGAAAAAGGGAACAGCCTTCAACTCTTAGCACTTTTTGCCCACTATGAAACTAAGTTACTTCCTGCATATTTCCCCTAAAAAAAAAAAAAAAAAAAAGCCATACGGAGTAAGTCAGACGTTTGCTGCTCTGATTACTCCCATTTTCAGACCCTCAGGAACTGAACAGGAACTCCAGGAGGTTCTCTTTAGGCAGACACAGGACGCAGTGGTTCAAGGCCCCTCAAGCAGTTGTACCAGATATCTCTGATGAGAAACAGCCAGCCCCTATCTCTTACAGGTCTTCGTGTTAAAAAAAAAAAAACAAAACACCGCCTTATTTTTACAGGTAAGGCAGCACACAAGATGAGTACAATCCTACACTGAAAGAGAGGAACATTAGCTTGAGCAAACAAGAAACCCAGTCACCCTGGGAAGCAGCACCCAGCCATGTTCAAAAGTTGATCCTACCAAACCACAGAGGGTTTACATAAACCCCAATTCCAACTGCACTGAACCTGCAGGTGAATGCAGGACCTTCAGTCAGTTCAGTCAGAGGCCTTCATCTTCGGCAGAACAGACTTTCCGTAAAGGAAAAAGTTTTCTCGGCCTCTTAACAGCTCTCCAGCAGGAAAGTCTGCTGATGCACAGTGGGAGGACCACAGACTAAAGCTCCTGAGAGCAGATCTAATGCAGTTTAATAACTAAAAACATTCAGTTCGTGTTAAGGTCAAAATACCTTCCTGTGCCTTGACAAAAATCAGTTTGTTGAAAACTGAGCTGGGAGGAGAAAACAATGACCCATTTCTCTCAAAATCTCAACTGCCACAGCGGTAGACTCAAACTGAACTGGAAGTCAGAATATCTTACAGGTTTAGTGATACTGGTAAAATAACTGAGTGAGAATCACAAACTGGTCATCAGGGTCTTAAGAGACTCACTGGAAGAGGAGTACCAAGTTTCAAGAAGGTTTAGGCCCCCATCCCGTCAGTAGCTCACTAGAAGTTTGCCACTTATCTCAGACTAGCACTCCAGCACACAGGAAAGAGCTCAATAGCTCTCCTGAAAGGGCTATCTGGGAACTATAAACCAGATCTAGGCAGAAACTCTCTGAAAGAGTAATTTAATTCACAAAGTATTCCAAAGATTGCTGTGTGAGTTTTGAATACAATCAGTGTAGCCAAAGAAAGCATGGCTCATTAGAACTGTTTGTATGTTTTCTCCAAGTTTCAAAGGACTTCAAAGTGAGAAGGTGAAGCATCTTATCAAGACTCAAGAACAGGCTAAGAGATAAGGAACAGTATTTGTATAAAGGACCAAATCTAATAGTGGCAGAAGGTCATCAGTGCCACACCACAGAGGACCAGGCAGTTTCTTCTCCTCTCTAACCACAAGTGTGTATATTCAGGATGCCAGCTGGCAGACCACAGCTGGCTGGGGAAGGACGTTCCTCTGTCCAGTTCTGTCTTTTAACACAAGAAAACCACCTGCAATGACAGCACAACCCAACGTGTATTGATCCATCAGGTCAAAGCTCAGTCCCCTCATGCTGTTGTGTGAGTCTCCTCAGCAAAAGGAAAAGGAAAAAAAAAAAGAAAAAAATCACATGGAGTCATTGGGCCTTCTGGGAAAACGGTGTTTATGAAAAATACTTTAGCTCTCATGTTTTTGAACTGTGTATTTGTAAAAGCACTCAGTTTAATCTTTAACCCACAGAATTTTCCATATTCACTGAAATAACCCAGTTAAATTTCATTCTTACAGGCACTGGAGCGTCTGATTAAAGGCCTGGAAGAAGATGAACAGTAGGCAGTGGTATCTTTTGCAAAATAACATTTATGTTTCCCAGGAGGAAGCCAGGGGATTTCAGACAGATTCAACCAAGAAAGGTTGCTGGGCAGCGCAACAGCAGAGGAGGTTTGATGAGCAAATGCCAACTAAAACACAAAGAAAAACAGACTTGCTGAAGAAGGTTTGGGTTAGGCACTCCTTGAGGAAACATCAGCTTCCCTGGAACAATTCAGTGGGGACCTCTGCTCAATCACAGGTTTAATCAACAAAATAAACATCACTGAGCAGACATTTGACTACAAGGAAGAATAACTAATGCAAACACTTGTTGTGCAACAGCGATGGCACTGCTTCAGTCTGGAACACATTTTGCAGCACTGAAGCCACCACCTCTCAGTAAAGACACTGAAAAGAGGTAAAGCTCATAGTCTGACAGACTGATGGAGAGAAGACTTTCCTCCTAAGAGACTTACAAAGCAATTGCTACCCACAAAGGGAGAAAGGCAGCTGGTAAAAAGTATAATACAAGAATTACTGCTGGGAAGATACAGCACGTGGCAAAGCATACAAAAGAAAATATCTGATCATTGATACAATGTGCTTTTATCGACACAAGGTATCTCAAAGCAGAGAACTTCAAACTTCTCTGAAGGAGGGAACACTTTTATAAAGGCCAAAATGTCCAGAGCAATAAACAGGTAATACGGAAAGGGATCTCAAACATGATATCCAGATCACATCCAAATTTCAGACCCTCCCACAAAGCCACCTCCATAGCTCACTGCAGGCAATCCGATCAATACAACTGATGTTGTTCCCAAACCTCAGGTGTTGGGTTTTTGGTTTTGTTTTGAATAGATCTAATTATATCTTGGGCAATGTCAAATACCATCCAAGATATCATAAATTTTACAACTGCAGAGAGCAGAATAAACATCTGTGTTTATTTTAGACTAATATGGTGGAGAAAAGAGTTTAATTTCATAACCACACTGGGAAGCATGTAGTGGAACTAATGGGCTTTTACAAGGGATTTTACAACCCTCAAATACAAAACTCTGGGCTTTAAGAGACTTATGCACGGCCTGATCCATTAAATACTGCCCTAAATTACTCCCCACAGACTACTGGGTAGTGAGGGCAGTCCTGACTGAGCTCTTCAAAGGCAATAATACAAATTATCAGAACATAATTCATTATAAATTATTACTGATGTGCTAATAACAGACTGATTTAATATGGTGGTGGTAGGTGAAATGACTGGGGACAGCAGCAGGACAGAGAAGTAAACAACGGGAAATACGCATCACCAAGCTACTCTTGGCTTTGTCCTTCTCTTTACCTCCTCTGGAAAACCCAGTGAATCAGGGAAATACCTAACAAGTGAGAAGATCTGCAAGGCAAAAAAAAAAAAATTAACAGTTGGAGCCAAAACTTACAATGAAAGCTTCCTATTCTCAAGCTATCTCAGCAACACATCTTTACTAATTACCCAAAGACAAATCATCTCACTCTAAGTACAAGGGAAGGGACAGAAACTGCCAGGAACAAGTCAGCTGCAGATAAAACAACTGTTACCTATTAGTCTGGTCTCACAGCACACATCCACCAACCCAGCCTCACCAGAGGGGTCTGGCCTATTTCATTTTAGTGCCAAACACATGAAAAGGACATCCCCACTAGAGATTATGTGGCACATTTGATCACAAAGAGTATTTCCCAACCTGGAAAGCCACTAAAGACACAAGGGAAGAAGCAGCAGTGTGGTCTAAATTGGATGCTGTCATTCTGTCATCGGATCAGTTCAGCTGTTAACACCTCAGGTGTTTTATTACAGCCACCTCCTATCCAAGGCTTGCAGTTGGGAAATGAAAAGCAGCACAAAACAAACAGGAGGTTGTGGTAGGTGTTCCAGAATCCATACCACATAAGGTACTGGCTAAGGGTGTAACTTTTAATGCCTCTGAAATCCATCTGCTCTGCACAACACTGGAATCAAGTGCCACAAGAGAAACAAACAACATACAGGATAAAGTCTGTTTCTGTCCGATACTTTAAAACCATTTGTATTTGTACACTCAGAGCCGCCACCTCCAGAGGCTTCCACGTGCTCCCTGCTCCCTTTGTATCTGGCAGTTCAAACATGAAGGAAGAATCATAATCCATCTTGGCCTCTTTCCGAGCTGTCTCTTGGAGATACTACTGCAGCGACACCAGCCAACTTGTCAAGTTTGGCACAGACGGATCTCGGCCAGTACCAGAGAGGCCACTGTGCTTTTTAATAAAGCCTGGAAAAGCACCAGAAAGCTGATCGTTGCTTCACCACTGGGGAAGATGACTGCACTTCTCACAAGAGTGTGACCCAGCCTCCCTGAGCTAATACAAAGGTCTTTGGACGTCATCTAGGATAACGCAACCAGGATCGGGAAGGAGCACAGCCCCAACAGCGCTGTCACATAATAATCAACACCCTCAAGAGAATAGCAAGGATGTATATTCAATGACTGAGGAGGCTGGCATGTTCAACATCCACGATCCAAGCCACCTATTGGCAGAGTTAGTTCCTCCACATTTTCAGTCTAAGTACTCCAGGAGGGCAGTAATTTTTTGAACACTAAGCTAACACGACTTGCTACAGCATACTTTGTGACACAGAAGCTGAGGGAAGTGGTATTTGGCAAAGAAGGTTTTAAAAAACAAAATACCAGAGCATATGAACTTGCATAAAAATGTTAAACATTAGCCTTTTGATGTTTATCCTCCCTTCTTAGCAAGGAAAAGTCACGTCTGCCCAGAGTTTAAGGCTGGGATTTTCAAAGGAAACCAAGGTAGGGAGCAAATATTACTCTAATTAAATAGGAATCGAACCCTTAACTCCCTGCCTTGAAAATTCCTGCCTAAAGCTCTGCAGAAAAAGTAACCCTTGTGCTAGTGTGTAAGAGCATATGACCAAGCTAACAGCTATTTTAATTAAAAAGCACAGCCCTGCTGCCCGAAGAGCTTTTCTGCACAAGACAAACATTTGCTGCTTAAGCTAGCTCCCAGTGCTGGAGTCCTTTGGTGGAGTCAGCTGTTAGCACACTGTGCTTCCCTTGAGACAAAGGTCACCCAGACTTTAAAATATACAGTTCACTGAAGCCCTCTTTTGAGGGGAAAACAAAGCCTAAATAAATACAATTGCCATGGGAGCCTCGCCTTCCCAGCCACAGGGAATGAGAGGCAGCAAGTAGGCCAAGCCTGCAACTGAAGCACCACAGTACAGGTCTTCCAAAACCCCTTGAGTGTGGACACCGCGTGACCCCAACACCGGAGACATCCCACAGCTTCTGATGCAGCACTTCAGGGGTGAACTGCGCAAAAGGCTTAACTCCATGGAAGATACAAATCAGTCTCTGCTGTGCATTGTTCCTGAAACTCGATTTAGGAAAAAACACAGATTCACAGTGATCCTCTGAAATACTGCAAACTTTACAGTGAGGCAGGAGTCCTTCTCAGCCAAGAAAAACAAAGGCATTTACAGTATTTTAGATTGTTAATCACATTAGTATGCAAATTGTCAAACCATCTTTCTTGACCCAAAGCTGCACAGGTTAGATCAACAGAATAAACAGGTGCATTTTAAACAAAGCTTTGTTTCTTTAGGTGAAGTGTAGTCTGGAACGACTGAGTATCCTTTAAATTCTCAGGTGGTTTCACTGTGGCTGTGGAAGGACACCCTAACCTTCCACAGGACTTTACAGCCCTGGACTGCCAGCACTTCCTCTGCATCCACTCACCCATGAGACTGCGCCGTGAATTTTAAATCCCGAGCCCAGAGGGGAAAAAAAAAAAGGGAAAAGAAAAGAAAAGGTAAGAGTCAAAAAAAAACCCCCTGGTAGTTGGATGGGATGTTTTACTAGATTACTGAGTTAAAGTGGCACAATCCGAAAAATATCAGAGCCAGCTCAGGGGAAGGGGAAGAGTGGCTGGAAGCAGGGAGAGAAGGCAAAAGGCACCTTCCTCCTCAGACCACAGTGAGCCCATGAGGCTGGTTTAACCGCTGCAGAACAGCAGCATAAAGCAGAGTCTTCACATGGCACAGGATTTTTGGCTAGTTTTGACTCGAATCACATGTACACCAAATTCTCTGGCCTGTCATGCACAGAGGAAAAGAATTCAGTCTCTCATAAAAGCATCCAGGTCTATTTCCAAGAAAAGGTGGAGCTTCATTACACATCTGCAACACTGTGCTTTGAAAGGACCCAACAAACGCTGGTTCTAACAAAGGACTTATCCTGGGACAAGGTAAAGTCATCCTTAAACAAACAATCAGTTAACATTCAGCAACAGAAAAGGTCTGAGGCAGTTTCACCCACACATCTAAGAGTGTCTTGTCAGTTACAAATTTATGAGGCTGATGACCACTATAACGATACGAAATACGAGAACTGGAAGGTGACAAAAACATTAGTGACAGCAGGAATTTTTCATCATTGTTTTTGAAAGGCAAGATTTTATCTGTCCGGAAAAAGCAGCAAAACGAGAATGAGAAGGCAGGCACTTCAACAGAAAAGGAGCAGTGAGCTCTGTTTGAAGAGCAGGAAACAAGACCAAAAGCAAACAGCGTCACAAAAGGTGGGAGAAAGTAGAAGAAAAAAAAAAAGTATTTTTTTAAGAAAAAATGCGTAACTATGTAGCCCAGCCTACCACCTGCCAAGAGGCAGATGGTTACCAAAAGGAATTGGAACAGATTCTGTTTCAGTAAAGGATGCTTCAGTATTACTTTACAAAAAAACTTTTCTTCATGGGATGCAGTACAGCTTCTTGATTTTTCTGGCAAGGAATGGAACTGTTTTCCCTATGCCATGAAGCACAGACTGCATTAACAAACACGACAGAGCATCATTCACAGCACAAAGACTAAAAAAGACTAAAACTGCAATCCGACAAACAAACTGCCTCAAGATTAGTTGACAAGTATTTGAAAAAAGAGACTGTTATGAAGACAACACATTAATATTCTTAGGTATTTTTAGAAAATTTAACATCCTTTCAGTTTTGGCTGACGTTTACTTACAGACGTGTATTTGGGTCTCTTTTTTTTTTTCTGAGCAGTACACAATGTCCTCTAACCTCAAGGTCTTACTGGATGCTTTTGATTTCCTGAAGCATTCATTCTCATGGTTTGACACTGTTGGGCTGTAACATTTATCAGGACAGACTCCAAAAGAGTTGTCTGCTCAGCTCTGCCCTTTTCACTTACCTTAGAGAAGATTCAATATGTTATAAACCCACTTTGTGCAAAGGATGGACATGCACTTATGCATTTCCTCATTGCTGAATAACTACTAATTTATTGTAATTTTTTCCTGTCAGCATCAAGTGCAGTTTTATCTTGAAAAAAGTCATCTCTTCCTCCAAACTATTCCTGAAGTCTTCTATCCTCCTTCCCTGTTTTGTGCCCTGCCTCAGTATCACCTCTCATGTCTCCAAACTGGACATGTACTGTTTTCTTGCACCTCCTTGGTCTCTATTTGAAGATGCAATAAAGGGATTGAAGCCCATTGAGAGAAACAAATTTTTTTTCAAGAAATGCTACTGAGATGACAGAGAAGAGTCATAGAAACTGGCACTGTGCATTTCAGACAAGACAGCTCAGTTCCCCAAAGGCTCTAACCTTAATTGTTCAAACAGCCAAGCTGCCATTTCCTAAATTGTGAGATCATTTTTATTTCCAAAGTCTAGAAAGGCAACGGCCTTAAGAACCCATCACCTAAAACCGCTGCTGCACTGATAACCTTAACTGTACCACAAACAAAGGAAATTCTCAGAAAGCCCATTCCATTAAGTCGTGTTAGAAAGCCATGGGAACACAAGGCTTGGAAAGTTCCTCTCTCTTTCCAGGGTTTCACTGGAAGGAATCATCCTTCATGCACACAAGGTTTCCTGGAGAGACTGTCCACACAGGAGAAAGATGGCACAAGACTAGGCCACAACACAGGTCCAACGATCCTTCTCAATGCTATTCAGTGCCCGTTACAGGTTCAGAGAGGGAAGCACCACAACTGCGTTGCAAAGAACTTCGGTGGCAGATCACAGAGACAATCTATCACAAAACCAAACAGAATCACAGCCTATTACCACCAAGGTCTCTTCCAGGTGAGTTGCAGAAGTCATCCCCAGCTGACAGCAGGCATCCACCCAAATCCTGTAAACCAAGCTAAATTTATGATAGCAAAATAATCCCCTGTAGATTACACACTCATGATCATCATTTTCTCTATGCTCAGGAACAAGCCTGAGATTAATTTGCTACTGACAGATGCTAGAAGTCATAACAAGGTTTATCATTTCTGTGGCATGAAGCAAGATTTTAGAGGTCACTAAGGATTTGCTGTCTCCACACCCAAGCTCCCTTCATGTTTTCCTTTACAGGTTTCACCTTCCACGTGCTTTAAGGACATAGAGAAGCAGCATAGAAGCAAGGACATTTGCTCATCAAGGGGAGGACTCATTCTCTCCTATTTACACCTAGTTTCACAGAGCTGTGCAAGCTGTAGTGCACTTCACTCTTTCATGTGGTTTTAACTTCATTTAAGAATTTATTTTTTTTCGAGCTAAAGAGGGTTCTTAACTGGAAGCCTCCTTTGCAGTTAGTGACAAACTGTTTACAGTAAGAATGTTCTCTAAGGAAAAAAGCTTTGTAAAGCCAGTTTTAAGTTGGGGTTTTTTACCTAGGGTTTTGAAAAAAGGGTAAAAGCATACTCAACTGAAAAAGTGCACCAGCTAAGAATGACTAGTATGACTCAAACTCACCCCATAACCGGAGGTATTTGTTTATTTTTGAGGTATGGAGACATTTTGCAACTAAATATGAC
The DNA here is from genome assembly GCA_013399855.1 of Oxyruncus cristatus. Classification (NCBI taxonomy): domain Eukaryota; kingdom Metazoa; phylum Chordata; class Aves; order Passeriformes; family Cotingidae; genus Oxyruncus; species Oxyruncus cristatus. The sequence continues at coordinate 1,564,977 of VXAY01000258.1, read as the reverse complement.
ACTGAGTTTCCTGTAAGCTGCTTCCTTACATCACGCATAACACTTTCTTGAAACTCACACTCTTTTTTCCTACAGACTCAGAGTAATACAGATTCATTTATGAAGCAAAAGTAGCTTTGCTACTCCAAAAAAAAAAAGTCAAGCAGGAAAATAATAGTAGCAAAACCATAAGCTGCCCGTACATATACTTCTCTTCCCTCCTTTTCCCCTTTCAGATTTGCCCTGTTCCTCAGCAGCATTACTATTATGCATGTGATCATTATTCCAGGCTAAAATTACCCCCAAGTCTACCAGCAAAGCACTGCTATGTGCACACACCTGTAACAGCAAAGCCATTTTCTGTACTTTTGGCAAACATGTATCCCCTTGCGAAGTGATCCATTGAAGAAGCGCAGCTCTGTGTTGCAGCTCAGGAATCACAGTACCTGTCTGCCAATCCACACATACACGCCTGGAATACTGCAGGGGGAAACCGCCCTCCACCGTGGTGGCTTCGATGCAGTTTTCTGTCAGGGGTTGCACTGACATCTGCACCCCCCCAGAGCACAGGAACAGGCACGGGCGTGCTCCGCGTTCAGCTGGGCAGAACTCCCGCTGGGCACCGGCGGAGGCCGCAAGCCCCGTGTCTGTTTTCCCCGGCACGTACCTGTCCACTGGGGCGGGCAGCGGCAGTTGTACGTGTTCACGCCATCCACGCAGACGCCTCCGTTCAGGCACTTGTGGTTCGGGCAGTCGTCAACGTTGTTGCCACAGACGGTTCCCTCGAAACCTGGACAAAGCAGAAACACAGCAGAATGACACGGGCTTCCCACCTCTTGCGAGGAGAATTCACCCTTCACGCAGCTTGCCCTCTTTTATTCCTTAAACATTCGCCCTGTTAACCTAATCCTGAGGAACCTCCATGTAGCACGTTGAACAGAGACTTTGTTGAATGCCTTTGCTAATAGCATGCAGGTCAGATGACACAGTTAAAACACTACTACCATGGGTAGATGGCCAAATATGTTTTCACAACCAAGAAGACAGGAGGATTTTCTCTTTAAGTGACTAAGGAGCACTGTCATTCAAAGCAAACCATTAAAAAACCATTCAAAGCAAGACCAAGAGAGTTTACTATGAGATAAGCTTGTCACAGCCCACCAAGCTGCAATTAGAGCATCAGCAAGGACAAGCTTTTCCCATGGCAAAAAAGTGCCTGGCGTTCACTTCACGAATATTTCAACACAGTCTGCCTTAGCTACGTCAAAAAGATCTTTGATGCTTTGAAAATGAGCTTCTAAAGTCATGATCCGGTCCTCTTCAGTGTTACACAAGTCAGTCAGTCAACAAATTAGCCACCACCCAAGCGATGCTTACACACTAAGCCCTGACCAAAAAGCAGAAACCAGATACCATTCCCCAATGAAAACCCAGGCTTCTAATGAAGATAGCCACACTGACAAGTTATCCTTCCAAGATCTCCCTCTCCTTTTCAAAGAAGTGGGGACATAGGGAGAGAAGGCAAAGACCAAATCCCAGGGAAGGGAGTTTTCAATGATCTGTCTTCCCCTTGATTTTCCCTGCTGATTTAGTTCACGCTTCATTAAAACAACCTGCTATTTCTGCTCTCTGATGAGAGAGCTATTTATCAAAGCACAAGTGGATGCATGCTAATGTGGATGAAGTAAATTATTCCAGAACACACATGTTAATTTAAAACATCAGCTCTGCCTCTTCACTTCTTTGGAATGTAATATTAACATGACAGAGTTCTCTCATCCAGAATTATGCTTTAACCCCTCTACTTTTGATGCCTCGTTCCAGACGCTTCCACAACATCTGTGTCAAGTCACACAGACCCCTCTAAGCAACATCTGGTCCAATGCAGATCATGCTGTGTGGCAGATGAGATGAAACTATAAATTTCTGAGGCAGCTTCTCCAGACCACTGCTACTCTTGAGAAACTTAGGTGATCTGTGTGTATTCCCATCTCTTGGATTTCTCCAACTGTACAGGTAGGAGTCAGAAGTGATGGGAAGTGCTGTTACCAAGCCCTATCAAGTGCATCAGCATCCATCAGCAAGGAACAACACTCAACATAAAAAAAACAAAAAAACACCCCCACCCCACACAAAACCCAAACTAAAAGACCTCCAATATTACTCTCTCCCTTAACAGCCCTTCTGACCTCCACCCAAGGTCCCAGAAATTTCATGACAGTAGGGAAGCTTAAAACTAAGAGCAAATACAACATAAGCCTGAATTCTAATCATTCCAGTAGCACCTTCCTGGCAAAAGCTGCTGAGGAACAACAACAAAGGAATTCAATCAGTATCAGATCCCTACGTTGAATGCTGTATAAAGCTACCAAGCATGAGCAAAGGCTCAGTTGTAAAACACAGGGGTGTTCTACCAGCTTGTGTTTCAATTTGAGAGGAATCATCCCACTGACCACAGATTGCACTCACAGCAGCACGTGATCAGCATGGAAATACACCCAGAACCACAAAGACACAAGGTTAAAGTTCTTATCCCTTTCAGTACCGACAATGTGAAGACCAACCCTACTTTCTAGTAAATGAACTCCTGAGAGCAAGCATTTATTTAAAAATGAACCTCACTGTACTTCACACAAATTTAAAGTGGCCCAGTGATTCTGAGAAACAAAGCATGGAAGCCACCCCAACAGTAAAAACCTCACCAAGCCATTGTATATTTTCACATTTTAACCAGTTACACTACCACCTAAGAGTTGGTCCTCAAGCATCTCATACAAATGTAGAAAATCATTCATCCCACACTAAAAGCTGGAGGATAGCAGTGATGACAGTAGAACTGAGACAAGAAAAAAGAGCTTATCAAAAAAAAAAACACCCAAACAATGCAGTAAAAAGGTTCAAGAGAAATGACATACAGCCAAGTGTGCTCAGTCAAAAGACATCTCCAGTGGAAAGGGAATCAGGAAGGCTTGAAATAGTGAATGCACAGCTGAAGAAAATACAAGTTTCTTTTTTTTGGTAACTCCCAAGTCCCAAGTTCCCTTTAGATTTGTCTTACTTTGAAGAACCAACTGTGGCTTAGTTTCAGAACACCTAAAAGTTGTAAAGGATGATTTTTGTGTCCTCTTACACTGCAATACTGCAATCCGCTCAACTCGTAAATAAAACTGTCCTAGTCAAGTTTAGATTTCATTCTTAAAATCAGTCCTTTAGTGTCATGATTGCCTACATTTGAGCATGACAAGCATGAAGTTGCTCTGAGATACGTGAGCTTTTCTCTAGCTGGATCCCAGGGTCTGGTTTTGCAGTTATATAACCTGAATCTTTTCCAGAAAGCCACAGAGTTCACTGTTCTGATGTATTTGGACACCTGACTCTATTTCCTGTTCCCTCCTGTGCTGGGACTCACTCAGTTTTTGTCCTTTCTTTCTCGCTGCACAAGAATAGTTTGCAATACACATCCTGACTTTTGCTCTGTATCTCCAAGAACAAACTAAGGAATGAGAACCTCAAGGGGAATAGCATTCCCACTGCTAACAGCATGTTGTTCCTCCCCTAGTACACAGACTGACACAAGCAGATAACTTTATTCCTACGTCATCTGAAATGTCCACCCCATTCCAGAGCACCAGATCCAGTTCCCTTCAAATCTTACTGCTAAGCCTTATTTCAATCTATAAATTACACCTCAGACTTTCTGCAGGACCAATTAGTAATGGGGACAGGAAACCACACCTGAATGAAAATGTCATTTGCCAGACTTAGGGCCTGATGAAGGGAAATTAGGGATGTAGAGCGCTAAAACTGAGTTGGGCTACTCCAGGTCAGAGAACCAACTCATCCAGAGCACAGGGGCACACATGCCAGCTGGTACACCCCAGGGCTGCTGGCATGGAGAACCTCACAGCCCACAGGAAGGTGCTCATCCCCAGATCCCAGCAAGCAGAGTCTTCCCGCCACGGAAATTCAGCACGTGTGGGACCCCACTGGTGATGCTCACTGCATGGCACAGTGTGACGCTCCGCTAGGAACCGGCGTGAGGTTACTTCCTCTTCCCAGGAAGTGTTCCAGCTCTCATAAACAGCCTGCTCCAGCCTGACAGATCATTTCCTGAACAAGCCCTTGGAATTCCCTTGGGTCCTTATCTTAGTTAATGGGTAATTATTTTGATGGATAACAATGAATAATCACTTTCCCAGCTAAGAACTTCCTCTATTGACTTGTTTAACATTCCATTAAAGGTTAGTTGCCAAATGAACTCCTTTTTTGTCAAATATTTATAACTACGAGCTCATTATTCTATTTAAAGGAGTTGCTAATGCTTCAGGTTAAGTCTCTTTCAAGGAAATATTTTTTTTCACCACTACTCTTATGATTGACCTAACATGCTCACTTGTCTACAATCCCGTTTCTACCTAAATCAACAAAGCCCAGAGGAAAAGTGATTATTCCAGATAGAGAGAAAATAAGAGGTTACCTTTCAGACAGATGCAATAGTGACAGTATTTGTAACTTCACTTTACACTCACCACCAAATGATGACTTAACACACATGACTTCATTAAATACCTAACGCAAGATTTGTTTGTGTACACCCACAAGTGACATACACAATACTTGTGTGCCAGCAGAAAAAGCTGCTGTGACACGTAACTCCAGGTTCCAGGTTTTTCCTAGATTTTCAAGCTCTTATTCCCATGTATCTGCATTTACAAAAAACTAAGTTCGCTGAAAAGCCAAGAAGAAAACATCTACGGGAAACAAGAACCCATTTCAGGGCCAGAAGTAGCTTAATTATGCCTAAATTGCTGCTTGAACAGTTTCTTCAAAGTAGTTTTGCAGGTCACAAGATGCAAAATCCTATCTAAAACCACTCCAACAGTTCAAGATGCCTCCTGCATCTCTGGTCATAACCCTGAGCGATGGCAACATCTTAAGGCAGTCCAGAAGGGCTAGAGCAATTCCATTTATAGTCACAGTATCATAGGCATTGCTCCAATTCAGAGAGGGAGGCTAAAGAGGAATTTCTAGTCCACAATCCTGGCACACTCTTCCAGAGAAGCAGGCCTTGTTCACATCCTCCCTAGGCGTGACAGGCCACCATTTCTCTTCTCTTTCTGCTGACCTTTCCTTCCCAGACAGAACCTTTTCCAACACTTCAGAAATTCTGCTCTGCGCTACGGGGGAAGAAATGGCTGGGTGCCTTGCCTTTATCAGTCTAATGTAAGCACTTGGGCCCCTCCAACAGCTCCCTTTCTTGCTGTTTTTCAAATGACTAGTTTTAAAAATTCAAGCTAGCAAAACAGCATGGCCAACTTAAACAAACAGAGGAAATACAGACGTGAAGGCTCTCAAAGCCGTATTAACTCAACCCCACTATACACATTGTGTAAAAAGTCAAAAAAAGCAGCCAATAACCCAAAATGTGTGTGCAGTGTAGGTGTGTAGCTGTTACTATAGTAATCTCATTTTCGTTTCCTGACCATAGTTCAGCCAGCCCACACACTTGTCTAAGGGAAAATCTGCTTCTACTCAGTCTCGTGTCCCTGTAAGGGAATCACTAAAGCAAACTGTCTTATTAGCTTTACAGGATCAAGTCCCTCCAATTTCATCTTCCCCATTTCTTCCCCCCACCACACTGCTCCCACATGAGGCCTTAAAGTCCTTCAACTGGCTAAACAGATCTGACCTTTGGAAAACTCTGAAATTCTGATCATGACTGTTAATCCAGAGATACTTGGCCTATAATTGCATTTTAAAAAGATGCAAAGCAGAAAAGCAATAAATTCCTTGAGAGCAAGTGTTAATTAAGACACCAGCATTTTCAAAGCACTCTTTCTTCAAGCATAGTTCGAAATAATTGCTTTGAAAAATAAAGATCCATCCTTCTATTTCAAGATCGAGTTTGATAAATTCTTCAGAGTCACATGCTTGCTCAGGCAACCCAGGAAGTTGCTGAGCAGTCACTTGCTAAGGTTGGCAATGTACATTTAAGGTCATTTGAGTCAACACCTCAAGAGAAGATCTCCAAAAAGTGAACATTTTTCACAAGTTCTAAATGCACTTCCCACACATACCTGTGACTCCAAGTGATCCTCACGAGAAGACAGTCATTCTTTATTCACCCTAAACAGTGTATGGCAGCTACATCTTTCACATAAATAATTCCAGAGAAATGCTTAAGGGGAGAGAGTTTACTTTTCCAGATTACCACACACCAACTGCTTGTATGCCAGACTGCAATACACTTGAGTAGGAAGTCTAGTCAAAAGCATTTCCAAACAATCAGTTTCCCATGGAGTTGGATTACTCAGTAAAAAAATATCAGCCTAAAAATACTCTGATAGGCAAAGACGACTGGTCCTCCTCTGTGGTCGAGTGTGACAAGTGGATAGGGAGTAAGAGGGATGAGACCACCAGGGCCCCAACCAGGTGACATAAGGTCACGTGTAGAGCCGGGTGCCCTGGTGACTAGAGCCCAGCTTGACACACAACACCAGTGCCGCCCGTGATCCTGAGCAAGCACATCATCCCTGCTGTGGATGAACTCAGGGCAGCTAACAGCATCAGAAAACAAGCAGTCATCGTTTATTCAGAGACAAAAAAAAGGTGTGGTGAGTTGGAAATGATACCTTGTTAGATTTGGAGGAACTGGAGAAGAAAAAAAGGGAGACAATAGAACTTAATGTGTTTTAGGGGTAAAGACAGAGAAGGAGGACGATACACATTCATTCAAGCACTGAAGTTAACTGAGGCCTTTACTGACACAAAACGGTGTATTTATAGAGGCTTGTGTTAATGGCATTTTGAATTCCAAATAGGCATTTGGAGATATCATCCTAACCTCCTTGAATCTACCTCACAGTTCTTACCTATTTGATTCTCTGCCTCTAATCGGGTTCCAAGTAAATTTGCCATTTCCAGCTGCCTTCCCTTTCCTTCCCTTCCATATTACAAAATTCTGACACTCAGAAACCAACACCCTAGCAGAGCTGAGCTTTCTCTCCCTTCTGCCTCCCACTACAGACGTATCACGCAGAAACTCCAAGAGAATCTTCTGGGAAGCACACGGACAGGAGCGCAGAGGCCAGACTACAGAGCCAAGCAGCCCGAAGCATTTACCTGGTAGGCAGTTGCACTCAAAGGTGAAGTCGCTTGTCTGATGACACGTCCCTCCATTCATGCAGGGCGACGGGGAGCACGGCACATACACGCTCTCGCAGCGGTGCCCCGTGTAGCCTGGCTTGCACTGGCAGCGGTAGGAGCCGGGCAAATCGACACAGGTCCCACCGTGCTGGCAAAGCCCTGGCGTGGCACATTCATTCACATCTAACTCGCACTTCTGGCCACTGTAGCCCGACGGACAGATGCAGGAGAACTTATTTCCAGACACAGTACATGTACTTCCATTGGCACAAGGCTGAGATGTGCAGGCATCAATCCACTGGCAATCCCTTCCTGTAGGAAACAGAGACAGATTAACAAAGAGTTATTTCTGTAGAAAATAGTATTTTTTTTCATGCTACCTCAAAATTATTTGTGTATTAAACCCTTGCATTATTACAGGAAAACTGATGTCTGCATTTTACAGTATTACATTTGAAACGAAAATTCTTTTGGGGTTACAGTATGAAGTCATTTACAGGGTAGCAGCAAGATACAGAATGTTGTGATTTATGAAAATAACCCATGACCTGAAATCAGACTATACACTGACAGTCACTCTTCTACATCCCCTTCAAGAGTGAAAAGAGTAAGTTTCCATGCTTCCCCCCTCAGGCATCCAATTATAGTTTTCCCATAGAAAGCTTTTGCTGGCCAAATTTGCTGTCTTTTTTTCCCCTAGAAACTGGACTCTGAATTCAAAGTGTAACAGCCACTCCAGAGTAGCTTCTGCACTCAGTTTTCCCACGTGGACAGTCCCGCAAGATCCAAATATTTTTCTGCTTACGTGTAAAGGGTAGGGAGCTTGAGTCCCTATTCCCCTTTGCTTTTTTTGGTCATGCAATCATTCAGACTTCCTCTCATTTTTTGTGCTAGAGTTAGAAAATTTGAGAGCATATCACAACTGCCCCAGAACATTCCAGGACGAAGCAATTCACAAAGGAGGGAGTCTGAAGGCACAGATGCAGAAGCCCACCTGTGTAACCTGGAGGACAGACACACTCGTACGTTTCCTGGCCGAGGGGATGACAAGTTCCTCCATTCAGGCAGGGTTGGGACACGTAGCAGAGGTGTGATTCTGAGTACTGACAGTCCTCTCCTGTGAACCCTGGGGCACACTTGCAGGTAGGCTTTCCTATCAGAGAGGCAACTTCACAAGTTCCCCCGTTCTTGCAGGTATTGCTCTCACAGGGGTTTCTGTACTGACAGTAGTCTCCAAGAAAGCCTTCTCGACACCTGCAACAGAGAAGAAATGAATTGCAGCAAACTCACCCGAAGCCTTGCTGTCCTGGGAAGATTCCAAGAAGGAAGTTCCATAGCCACTGAAAGTCCTGAAACTTGACATAATTAATATCAACACTAATAAACCTAGACATTTACATCACAGATGTAACAGGGACTTCCTGTGGGACTGTCTCAAATGAGATCACTGAAAACTTACGTTCAAGTTGTGAAATCGCCCGTTACAAAATAAATAAGCACCACATTCAATCAGAGTTATATCAAATGCAGAACCCCGTTCTTGCACTTCCCTTCGAAACTAGGTGTTAAAGAATTGCTGAGTAACAACTCCTTGCACCTACTCCCACTCTAACAAGCATCCTTTTTTAGAAGAAAATCAAGCAGTTTAAATAGGTATTAACACCAGGTATTAGCCATCTTTCACAATATTTATAAACACTGTAGAAATGCAGTGTCTGGGGGCCTGAAGATCTGTAGCAGATCTTTCTCCACAACACTCCCGTGAGACAGGAATACACTGTTATCCTCATGCTGATAAGTGCATCTGGGACCGTGACAGGCTGAAGCCTGCACTCAAATAGCAACACAAGCACTGCAGTCAGGTCTCCCACGCCCCTGGCTAGTACCCTAACGACAAGGTCATTGTTCCTCTGTCTCCCACAGAAAAACGAGTACACACACACTATCTACAACCAGGGCAATGTTTTATACAAAGATCTCCGACTGCAGAATAATTGCAGTTATTTCTCTCTAACCTAAACTTATGTCAATACAGTCTGACTGCATTTGTCAGCTGTAATCCATCTTTTAGCTGGCCTTTGTACCACAGATTTTCCATCTGACTTCCAGAGATAAAGGATGCAGGCAAGCAAGCCTGCAAAGCCCACCTCTGCGTTCCCCACAGTCCCATTTGCTTCTTTCAGGTAGCAGAAAGCTGCAAGGATATGCACTGGATACAAGTAACACCTAACATACAGGACTGTCCACTTGCACTTTTTTCTATAGCGCACAGCTACATGCTTTAACTGCTGAGTAACCCAAGATACACACAGCATGGGAGAAACACGTGTTTCACTGTAAAAAAAAAAATCAGAGGTGAACATTAGATATGTTTTGTTCCAGATCAGGAGAGGTGCATTTATTAAATCAATGAGTTACTCAAATCTAAAGGGAGGAGGTTGCGATTGCAAGAAACACACAAAGTCTCTAGTTAGTCCTCACACAGGAATGTATCAGCAGAAAGGCTCCCTTTTCCTTAAGCACTTAATAGTGGAAGGTTGATCGGAAGAGGAAAAAAACCCCCAAACCAACTAAACAACAACCAACACCAAAAAAACCCTACCACAACAAAACACCACACCTAACTGGATAGACTTTACAATTCAGCTGGAAAAACAAAAAAAAAAAAAAAAAATCAAAGTATGGTCACGAAGCTATGTTTGAAACAGAATCCTACAGGGATCTGCCTCTGTTCCTATTCTATTCAACACCCCTATCTATGATTAACAACAGAAAACCTCAGTGCTGGTCAAACACACAGTTAGGAGAGAAGACAAGTTCTCGATAGACCACAGTAAGATGAACTGCTTAACAAGGCAGTCAGCACCCAAAATGCACTTTTGAACTGCAAAATCACACATCCACAAACAAAACATACACAGCAACCCTCCCAAAACAGGCAACTGATCTAGGAATGGCTCTGGGAGGTCCTAACAGTCAGATGGATGTGAATTCCTAGTGAGACATTTGGCCAGGAATACTTTACATGGGCAAACAGCAAATATCAAAGTAGGAATAAATGAAATTATGCTACAGCTGATAAATGCATGGCACAATGATCGCATGAGTTCTGGTGTTTGCTCTTTCAGAAGGAAGAGCTGAAGTGAATTCAAAGAAGCCCACAGTAATGATTAATAGAAAACCGGCCACGATGAAAACCTCAGGTGGCTCAGTCTATTTATCAAAGGGAGAAAAGGAATGAGACAGTTAACCAAAAGCTCCAAGTACCTACAAAAACTCAGATTTAACAATAATTCCCAATCTAGAAAGCACAAGGGATAACAGATCTGAGCATTTAAAAGCTGAAGCTATATGAATTCGAATTAGAAATAGGGTAATTTTGTCACCTTTAGACACAGTCTCTCAGCAGCAGAGAGAAACAACTGGAACAACACATTTAAGGTTGCAGTGGAATTTCTCCATCACTCATGCTTGTTTAAAAGAACACCAGGATTGGCTGTTTCAGGAAGAGTATGCACGCTAGTTCAAACAAAGCTGTTCAGAGAGGTTATTATCCAAGTTATGCAAGGGGTCATTACTAGATGACCACAACTGTTTTTTCTCATGTTAAAATTTATTAACTAGCTTTAGCCATATGTGTGAAGCAGGAAAGTCACATAATAGCTGTGCGTAATTGTAATTTACCGTTGGCCACACCCAAATTAGGCTCCTTTCACCGTATCTTAATACTTTCAACTTCATACCCAAGAACAGACATGAAAGAAGAGATTTTGCAAGGCAAGGCAGGATTAATAAAGTTACAGAAAGCAAATCCTGAGACAATACCAATGCAGAGTATCCTCTGCCTCTTGTGCCATCCCTGGTGTAACAGCCGAAGGCTGTCGGTCAGCGCGAGCCGCAGCCACATCACACAAGAGGCTTCGGGTGTTCTGGGCCTAAGCCACGGCAGTTCTATAGACCTCCTTTAACATCCAAAATCCCTCCTCGATTCAGGTTGGAAAGCAGTCCAAGCGCCAGCGGGCTACAGCACAGCTTTGTAGGAGCTCAATCACATAGAAATCTGGCACCCAGCAAAGACAGCTGTGCCAGAAGCGGGAGGACTGCTCGACTCCCACGGCATTCAAGCCTGCACACGGTGCACTGGCTGGCTCTGCTCAGAGACCGTCTGGGTAACCACGGTTAAATCATGTCTCTGGACATCTACATATGCAGCCAGCAACTCTGTAAAGACAAAGTGAACTTCAGTCCCAGAAGCCTTACAAGCTTTGGTCATAGGGATTCCTTCTGGTTTTACCACCATCAGTGACGGGGGGTTTGGGAAGCTAAGCAGTCCTCACTGTCAGCAGTGCACCAACCTCCTCGGACTAAAGGCCACAGGCACAGGACATGCATTTTTAGTTCTCTTTATCATGAAAGAAAGAGCAACAAACCAGAACTTCATAGAACCCCAACTAGGTCATCTCATCAGGCAAACAAGAGCTCCTCCAACACCACCCACTCCACCAACAACTACAAAATAAACCAAAACACACCTAAAAGTTGAGTCCTAAAGTGATTTTTCATTGAAAGACTGTAAAGCAAACCAGAAAGTCTAGAGGAACATTTCATGTTTTGTCCACAAGCAAACAAAACACCAAAATATGTCTCCTCTCCCACCCACCAACGCTCAGGGATGCCGGAAGGGGCATTTAACTGCTGCTCCTAGACAGCACTGATTAAGAGTATTGCTGGTACAATTTAAAAGGAAAGCTGAGATCTGTGCTCTGAGACAACACAACCATCACCCACAAACAGCCCAGCACTTTGTACACAAACGTTCTGGTACAAAGCTGAAGAGCGCTCCAAGACCAGGCTTGTTCTGGTATCTTCTGAGGCTAATCAGAAAAACATGAGGGAATGCTCCAGCAGGGAAGAGCAAAAGCTCTTTTAACTTTAGCTCTTTATTTTTGGAAGGACAAAGCCTTATAGAGTATGCCAGAGGGAACGTGCCTGCCTGTGGAAAGATGGCAGGTCAGGTACACACAGCCCTTGTACCCACCATTTTGTTCTCCTCCTGGAGAAGTGCTTGGTCACATAGTTATGCAACTTTCCCCTCCAGCATTTCAGTGGAAGGCTTTTTGAACGTTACAGAACAAAAAACCTACAGTCCATATTTTCAACCACGTCTCCTGTCATCAACATTTCTAGGCACAAATACTAGTAATTTACTTCTAAATGTTGGTGTAGACAAAACTGCAAATATTTGCCCCCAATTCATGTTGGGCACCACATTGTTTCTCTAAAAATAGAGGCAAACACTGCAAATGTGCGGTCTAAGTCCAAAGCTTTTTAAAGGATATGATTAAACTCAACAGCAACTCCAGCTTCCCACCACCCCTGCTCTGTTCTCATCCCAACCTACTCTTTCAAGCTCCCTTCACGAGAAGGAAAAAAAAAAAAAGCCATTTGTCTACAGAGCAGCTTAAAATTGTAGCAGCTTGTGTCAGCTCCAAATGACATGCTCAGAACAGGAAACCAAATCTTTTCCAAATAAAAGCCACTGTTTCTCCTCAGTTTTCCATCTAACACTCAGAAAAAGAAACAGGAAGATGAAGTTTGTTCTGGCACTTTCTGGAAGCACATGAGGTCTCTTAACCTACTTCAACAGGAATTTAATCTTTTAAGAACAAATTTCACATACAACTTAATTCAAATCATGATTTCTGAAAGCTAGAGAGTTTGAAATGGGAAAATGTCCTGTGGGCTGCATCAGCTATGCAGCTGCTTCTAATTAAAGCTTCTCCTTTACTCTCTCTGGGCTACTTTCCAGCACAAATACTTTAGAGCTCAGCCTTTTTTTTTTTTTTCCCCTCCTCCTTTTCAGCTCCAGCCTGCATTTGCCTTAGCTCAGGCTCTCATGGAGCTAAACAAGAGACGTAAAAACAAAATGAAGGTATTTATCCCAGTTTGAAGTATCCACAAATCCACAGAGCTGCATTCTCTCTAACAACCTAATGCTGCAAGTGAAAGCAAAAGATTCACAAAAGCTGCACTTTTGGCTCTTCTGCCACAAAAACACATTGAAGTTACCTTCCAAAACTTAGTTCTCTCCTGCTCTCAGCAGACTTCTGGAAAGTATGTCTGGTCTGTTGGAAAAACTTCCTCATCTGCCGTACTATATTTGCCTGGGCACATTCACAAGACAGTCTCTTCAAATGCACCTTATAGACAATTTTAACCAGACTTCCAGATGCTTGATTTTCATGGGAGTTTTCTACTCAGGGCCATGATATCATCTGGAGATGTACAGAAGGAAGCAGATGGTTTTCATTTAAAAAGCGAAGGGAAGAATTTCCTAGTAGTCTTGCTTCTCCCCCCCCCCCAACCCAATATTCCCTTCTCTTTGACTGGAAGATGCTTCGACACAGAGGGAAAAAAAAATGCAGTGTGATGACTAACGTGAGAAGGGTCTCAGCTATTTTGTTACAGATTTTAACCAGACTTCCCTCTGGCTCCCAGGTTCTGACTCCCACACCTACAACTCCTCTCAGGAGGGAGAACAGGATTCTCTGGTTAGCTTTAAGAACGCTCCTTCCCATGTCTCAAGGCACTCATTTATGCGTCATACTTCGAATGCAAACTATGGGATGGGACGGCCTCTCTGCCCTGCGTTCTAAGCAGCACACAGCTATTGTTCCCAGTGCACAGAAAATGCCTCTCCAGCCTTCCACTCCGCAGTGCTCCGAGGAGCAACAGCAGCCACACTCTGAACAGGAAAGGTTTAAGTTCACCTTTTTCTGCCCGTCAGAGAGCACTGAACAGCTTTTGGTCTGCACAACAGAAAATTTTGACCAAGTGACTGAAGTCACAACTCCGTTCCCAGAATTGAAGCTAACAGCGTGTGTACCCTCCCCTTTTTCCTCTGCCCTGGTCTCAAGGGTCTCCTTTAACTTCTGAAAGGAGACAGAAGGAAACAGAAAAGGGCAGACCATTCTCAGAAAGGGACAACTTTTCAACTTCTGCATTTAGCCTCTTCTGGAAAACTCTCAGACCTCATCCTGCTACAAGGTCTCCTATGGGTATTCCCCATTCACTGGTCTAGGAGAGATTAGTCTCTTGAGACAGATCCTAAGAAGATATCAGCTGCAGTCTATGATCTTGCCTTCAGCCCCAGAAGTCCTCTTAAATCCAAGTTAAAATTAATTTATGAAGATCTAGCTGGAAGGAAAGGTAGGAAAAAATCAGGCAAGGGTGTCGGAATCACTGATGGTTAGAATTGGGATAGAATCCCCTTACTGCCATGCAATTACTGAGTTGAATTTAGCATTTTTTGAGGTCCTCCTGTTGCCAGTCTGCAGATAAGAAGTAAAAACTCTATCAGGCAATGTAAAAGGTGCACAAACTTCTGCACCTGGTGAGAGAGAAAAACACTGCTTGCTGAAGAGAGAGGAGCACACAAAGCTGCACAAACCCTGACAGCTTGGGGCATGAAAGGATGTGCTGAAGGAGACCATGCTTTTGGCACCTCAGTTTCCACATTTGACTAAGCACAGCTCTGAGGTCTTTTTACACCATCAGGACTAACAAGAGATCTTAGTGTTATAGCAGTACTTGGTTTCATACAGACCCTATGGCTATCCCTTCTGGACACATGAATTGCAACAGTCCTAAGGTCAAAAATTCAAACTTCAAAGCCTGCCAAGCATGAGAAGTAGCAAGGCCCAGTTTCCTCCCTAAACCTTGGAGCACCCCTATGTCAACTCCCTTCCCACTTTTGCTTCTCTCCCTGGCACAGTCTTGCTTCTGCTCCCTGTCACTGGGGCGGGAAGTTGGGAGAGGCCACAGCTGTCAAACATGGGGAAATCAGTTAAGAGACTCTCTCCTTTAGGGCCCTGCCTCACTCCGAGCACAGAGGGACTGCTCAATCCTGCATCCACCTGCAGAGCAGAGCAGACCCTTACACTCAGTAAACAGCAGGCAGTGATGCCAAAATCTCTGCTTTGCTCGTCCTTGAAACAGCTCCTTGTACCCACACCTTCCTTCCCAGCCTGCTGCAACTGCAAATTCACAGCACTATCCCACAGACTTTCTACTGCTGCTTCCCC
The DNA here is from genome assembly GCA_013399855.1 of Oxyruncus cristatus. Taxonomy (NCBI): domain Eukaryota; kingdom Metazoa; phylum Chordata; class Aves; order Passeriformes; family Cotingidae; genus Oxyruncus; species Oxyruncus cristatus. The sequence continues at coordinate 1,549,768 of VXAY01000258.1, read as the reverse complement.
AGTCATCCAGCAGCAGGAAGACAAGAAACAGTTTTCCCAGGATGTTCACAATTAGCATTAAGCAACAAGGAATAGTTATCCTGCTTCTCTGCTGGGTACGAGAGGACGCCAGAAGACTCCTTCATGCTTGATACCTCATTGTGCAAAAGGCTGTCTGGAGATGCTTTGAGGGGGGAAAAAACCCCACCACCACCACAACAACAAAAAAACCCACCACAGTGCAATGCAAAGCCAAACTCCAAAATGCACTGAAACTGCTTTTTGTCAAAGCAGGATTTAGAAAGCTTGGAAGGATGGGTGCCTTCTACAACGCTGCTGCGGATACAGGCTTATTCCTTGAAATAAGGCCTGCACCTTCACCATGCTGCTCGCTGAATGAGTATAGAAAGAGCTCTCACACAAAAAAATCTGGCCTTGGAAGATGCAAACACAGGAATGTGTAATTTTCTAAATATAAAATCAAGGTCAGAAGAGGTCAGTAACTCTATCAAACAGTGCCACAGAACGACAGCCATGGGCCAGCAGCGTCACCAAGGGAACGGAGCTACTTAAAGGGCGCTCACAAGAGCAATCTGATAAAGATCCAACCCCGGTTTCCTTACAAGGGTCACAATCACTGTTCCCATAACAGATGCCAGATACACCATAATAAAGGTTTCTTAGTAGAAAACCAGTTTTGTTTTTTTTTTTAATGGAGTAGATGCTGCAGGATTTTCGGACAAAGAAAGCTGTTAAAGCGCTAAGCTGCCATTCGCTGCTGGGCCAAATATCTAGACTAGGTGCTTTGTTATCAGTGCTTACTCATGTCTTATGACATTTGGTTTCTGCTGATGCAGGTTCTCCCTCAGCCATGTAAGAATCAGCTTGATTCTTACAGACAGCAAGATTGACTGGATGGCCCGACCACACACTACAACAAACAGCTCGGCTGAGAGGAGATACAGAAAGAGGAAGAGAGCCTGTTATAACAACTTATTGCTCAGCAGAGGAAGTACTGCAGATAACTTGAAAAAAGTGGAAGGGATGGAGATGTTGCTAATCATTGAGTGATCCTGCAGAGCCAGAAGCCGAGCTGCTTGTTTTAATAATAAATTCAGTCTCCTGAGCAAAAACATTTATACTCTTACAGCCACCAAAAATTCAAAAAGTCATTTCGGTTGCTAAACCAGATTTAAAGTTCCCCTATTCAGAGTTCCTCAAGGTGCAGGGAAAAAAAAAAAAAAGTTAAAACCAAAACAGGATGCTAAGAATTATGCTGCTAAAGGTAGAGACTGCACAGCTGAGGTGGGTTTTGCTACTTTTTCCCTTCCTTTCTGCAAAAAGAGTTCTTGAGCCAGAACTAAAAAAAAAAAACAAAAAAAACCCCAGACACATACTAATTTCTGAATGCAGTCCTCTATTAGCCCTTCCAATTACTGTGGCACCTGCAAAAGAACTGAGCTGTTACTTGAAGGAGGGGTTGGTTTAAAACCTGCAAGAAGGCTCTGCACAAGAAGGAGGAAGGCAACATCAGAATTACAAATAACTCTGTGCGCTAAAAAATGTAACAGTGGTCAAAGCTGCCATTGTAAGGAGGGAAATGTGTCAAGATCTGGACTGGACTGCACTACAAATAGTGAACAGAAGTTAATCAGATAAACCAACTTAGACTGTAAAAAAAACAATTGCTAGGACACGGTTTAGAGAAACATGCAAGGTGAAGAAAACATCCTTAGGAAGGTACAAGCAGCACCAACATCAACACCAGTTTAATTACTTTCATTGTGACCTACATTCTTTGGCTCCAGACTACCGAGCTTAAGTACACATCAGAAAGACCTACTAACGTCACACTGTTTCTTGTTTCAGTCTCAAAATACGAGAGTAAAGCAGGAAAAGTTCCAGCTTTCTTTTCAGAAGGGCAGCTCCTTTCAGCAGACACCAATATAAAGCCATGGAAAGGAAAAGACTAGGAAGCAGTAAGAGAAATTTTAAAAGCAACTTACACGGAATAACAAGTCACATATTTGCTTTTCTGTGACCTTTCAGCACATCAGGTATTGATTTGAAACTGAGAAGAACCTCAAATTAGATTATGATTTCCCCTTTGTGTGTCACAGGTGCAATTTAAGTATATTGAGTTTTATGTACCACATTAATAGAGAACTAAAGCTTGTGGCTAGGGAAGATGGATTTGTAAAGAAGGGTAAACAGCAGAGCCGTGTGTTAGCTAGGCTGAATCAATAAGACAAAACTCACTAATATTTAAAGGCTTCTGGCATTAAGATAGTGATTTGGAATGTTAGAAAATTACATAACTTGCACTGATGAAGTAAACAATGTTTAGAAGATAATCTCTTTACTGCAAACATAGTAAAGTAAACCTGCCAAACAAGGAGGATACAGCTTTTGACAAAATATCCCTTCATTTAAAAAAAAAAAAATCCAAATACTGCAGTTTGAAAGGTGCACTACATTTAAGTAGATGTGATATCATTGTCCAGACACCACACGCCCTATCAAAACTTCTGATGAGTTTTCCATGCAGCAGCAAGGTGAAGGCACCATTGAAGATGGGTGTCAACATTTACCAAAATCAATTACATAATAAAAACAAAACCAGGATGTTTGTTTTGGTTGTTTTGTTGGTTTGTTTTTTGCAACTCCCAGACACTACTTGCTCCTAAGCATGTAGAAGGGAACTGACATGCTTCAAAGTGCAGAATAGTTCTGAAAAACCACAAAAAATATTCAAACTGGGGCTCAAGCTCTAAAAAGTAAGGCAAGATATAAGAGGAAGAGCAAGTTTCAACTTAACTTGTGGGCCTGGAAACAAGGTACAGAGTTTACCTCTGTGATTGGTTTGGCCTCATTTCCTCATCTAACGCAAAGAAATCCTACTGACAAGATCCAAACCCAAGTACTGAACAAGAATTTCTGATTTCTTACATTACAAAAAGCTAGCACACGAGAAGAAATGTATTAGCAAGAAACACCAACAGTCCTAAAACTTATGCTGGAAGCAACCAGCAAGAAAATTTTAAGAATTCACATTTCCCTTCTGGCTAGGACCCTGAATGAAAGGTTGGTAATTAAATAGATTAGAAATGAAACCAACTTACTTGCAATATCCTGTACCATTTTGATACGGAATGCACTTTCCCTCATTAACACATGGCCTGGAATCATCCATACACTGCAAAGCTGAAAGAGAAGAAAACAGTCAAATCAGTAGCCACAATAGGTGTCAAGTCAAAGCTTCATTAGCATATTTGGGCAAATGAAAATTTTATAGGGCTGGAACAAAAACAAAGACACTATCACAGAGTTTAATTTCACCTCTGGCAGCATCAAAAGAGCCAGACTAAAAGAAGAATCAAATACAGAATTTTTCATCAGGCAACCAAATCTTTCTAGAATTTCTGTTGGGTAGATTTTCAAAGCAAAGCATTCAGTAATTTCAGCAAGCTACAAAGGCATTCATGTCAGCACCCGCATATTTTGGGTTAAATATCCCCAGTTACTACTTTCTGATCAAAATTCTGGACTGAAAGTCTCTGAAATAAGAGGCAACTACCCCTAAGCCTTCTTGGAGAATATTTTGTCTCAAACTCTTTCCTTATTTTTTAGTATCTCTAAGAACACTTGGCACTGAAACAGGGGCATCCATCCCTCATGAGATCACCTGCCAAATATCTCTAGCAATCCAGAATTTTCTGCAACATCTACTGTTGTGGCATTCTGATTTCAGACAGAATTGTGTCTGAGATTAAGCGAAAACGTCAGAGCTGCTCACCACTTTCAGCAAAGAATTTGGTATTTCTAAGGATGAGATGCTCTAACTCACACTCAATATTTTCACTGCTACGTTTTAAAAAAGGCATTAAGTATGTTACTGTTCAGGGCTGCTCAATTTTTATCCAAATATGTTGGAAGCTCTAGTGAAGTCTGTCCTGATGGAACCAACACATCAGCTCCAGCTCTGGCAAGTGCTTGTCCCCTCACAAGGACCTGAAGCAGAACTTAGTGCCTATTTCTGAAGTGACTAGAAGGGTGGGAATTATGAAACCCTGCAGGAGCAAAGGGCACTCTGGAACCACAAAAATTTAGCCAGTCCACCTAGACCACAGCCTGCCATTGGAACGGCACCAAACTAGCAGATAAAGCCTCTGGAACCAGATCATCCAGGTTCTATCCCAAACTTATCCTCATGCTAAGAAGTCACAAGCTCTTCCCAGGCTCCAATGCTGTTTCCTGGCCCCCAAACTCAAACAACTGCATGCCTTTATGGACCTCACTTCCACAACCTTATTGTGTTTGGGAATGCATTTAACCAATCTTAATCAAAGGCACCTACAGGCATCAATAATACCCAGCCACCTAAGCTGCCAGCTGCTGTATGGCAGATTCTGACCTCCCCTCCCACCCACCCCCCCTTTTTTTTTTTAAGGATGGTTTTCATTTCCCAAGAGGTATTAAATTTCCAATACAAATTCAGTAAGGGGCACCAGGGGAAAACTGGTCCAAACCACCACTGAAGTTGATACACTGGTGACTTAATGAATGGGATTCAGAAACAGAAGAGTTAACACACCAGTCCCACTGAGCTCTCCCTGCAACCAGCCCAAATTCAGTCCAGCAATTGAACAACTTGGAAAAGACTTTAGTTCTGCTATCCAGGGCTTGAAGCGTTATTTCTCAATAACCCTGGAGCACATAAACAGGTCACACGCACTACAAGGCACTATAGGGATGTTTCATGCTCACAACTCCTATAGAGAATACAGTTAAATTAAACTCAGTTCCCCAGAAGAATTATCATTGTTTCCCACAGTACAAGTATGCTTACTGCTGTTAACTTGATTTCTGAAAAAGGGGCACTTGGATGGCGCTGCTTCTGCAGAGCTCTCAGGAAATGAACAAAATTCCACTCTGAGCCCCTTTCAGATAACCCCTGAGGTCAGGGTAACTAAGCGACCGAAATATTAGCACGGATTTTGCACGGCATTCCCTCCCACAGAGGGCAAGAACACTTCTGCTGATTTGCACCTGTCTGACAATTTTTATCCCATTTAACGGCAACATCCACATGGCTTTGACTCGCAACTTCATCTGCTGCTGTCTAACACTGCAGCAGCTTGTTTTCACAGTGAAGATTAGCTCCAGTTAGCAGAGCTGGGTTACACGGTGTCCAAGAGAAACTGCACTGCGTCCAAGAGAAAGTGTAATGATTCCGACAACTCCCACCACCCCTGCTACTCCAGGGAAATGGTGGAAGGTTAAAGCAAAGCCTTCCCACATTTCAGAGAACCACCAGGGGAAGCAGGCTTGGTATTCTCATCTCACTACCTTGAATTTTCATTCTTTTCACACCAATCAAGCCAGTGAAGCAAATACTCAGAGGATTATTTCTTTTGTGCTCGAGCTTTCAAACACAATTTTGTAATCTTGTTGAGTACCCACGTCCCCAGTGAGAACCGAGCAGCCAGTTGATTTTGTAACCCACATAGTAAAAGCTTAACTAGCACTTGGCCAAAAACACCTCGCAGCACAACTGCACTGAGAGGAACAAGAGGCTGATGGCTTTTGGGGTCACAGTAAGGATCCAAATCAGTGATTCCAGTTTGGCTTGCTGGGCCAGACACAAAAACAGCAGAGAGGTTTTAGTAAAGTAATGATTAATTTTTGCCCGGGTTTTTGACAAATTATTCCCACCCTGAACTGCTGTTTAGCAGGTCATTAAACTGCTACCAGCCCTTACATTTCTTTAAGAGAGACAATGGGGCAATAAATTTTTAAATATATATTTTGTCTGTAGTAACTCAGAAGTGAAAGACACTAAGAAAAAGTACAAAACAGTTTTGTATTTGTTTTCAGCTTCGGACTAAAACAGGCTGAAAAGAAATATTTTGAAATGCAACTACAGCTGAAGTGAACGTAAACGTAACCATACTCTAGATTAAAATGAGTATTAAAGAGCCACGGGACTTCTTTAAAAAAAAAAAAAGAACAAATCACAAGGGAAATCGAAGACTACAGTTCTCACAGTAAAATTAGCATTTCTTTGCACAAAGCACTGTCTTCCTGTATTTCATGATATCTTTCACAATTTCACAATGCGTGCAAAACCAAGGCATTTCAACACTGCTTACTTCAAAAGCTACTTCTCTGCTACTCTGCCATGTTGTGCTCAAGAGTTAACAGTATCAGGAACTCTACCTTCTACCTCAGCAGCATGAAAAGTTTGTTTCGCTACACCCATTACTTTAGCTGGGAATACTCTGGTGAGTGCAGCATGAGAGAAGACAGCCTTGTCCTGAAAAGATAAAGCGGGTTTTCTAGAAGCCACTTAGAGAGAGCACCAGCACGCTGTCAAGGCTTCCAGTCCAACATGCTCATTTTGACAGTTTTCTTCTGTGTTTAACAAAAACAGAAATGGTGAATTGTTAGGTGGTTTTCTGGACTTGCCACAGCTTGACAAAACCACCAAGACTACCAGAAGCTTGGTTAGCCCAGCCCAAGCCCGAGCAGTGGTGTCTCCAGCCCTCACACCCTGGTGCGGTGGAAGGCTTGCTCCCATTTGCCAGCAGGTCTTCAAGGGGAAATCCCATGGCTTTCTCGTGCACTCAATTGCTTCATATTTTTTATCAGTCCCTTTAGGAACTATTGGGAAGACACCCCATGATTTTCAAAAGACTGGTTTCTCAGGAAGTGGGCAGGCCACCATTTCTGAAAGGAGTACCCAATTTCTGGCATTTGCTGTAGCTGAGTTTGAAGGATTTCTCAGATAAGGGCTCTAAGTGCAGGGGAGATGAACACTATTAGCAACACAACCACCCAGCCTTGAGTCCATACAAATGTTGCACGTTGCTGCACTGAGATGCCAACTCTAAACTGACATCTAACATCCTACTAGAACTATATTCCAAGGTCAGAGGGAAAAACAGGTAGCCACTGCTGTAAAATAAGCACAAGCAGAAAGCCTTACTCGCAGATACATAAAGAGTGTTGAGATTCTCAACACCCAAATCCAAAGCTAACACTTAACTGGAACACAATGTCACCTAGGTTTAATTTTTTTGGCTAAAGAGACAGTTACAGCAAATCTAGGAGAAAAAGAGGAGTTTTGTTTCTGCCTCATTGTTCTTCATAAAGCCAAAATGATCTGGAAGCTGTGATTTGGTTTCCACACTTCATCTGCCCACTATAAATTCAGATACTTTCCAGGCTAGAAAATTAAAAGAAATAGTGAAGGATTAAGATCAGAAGCTGTGTCAGAGTTCAGCTTTTAAAAGAGCTTTGATATAGGGAAAAAGATCCATAATCAGAACAAGTCTCAAAGGGCTTTGTTGCAACCACTAAAAGGAAAGTAATGCCAATAAACTCCTTGCCCACAAATTCAGAAAAAGTAAAGTAGAAATAAAAATGAAAAATACCAAAATAATTAATGCTGCGAGAAAGACGTTATAAAGCTGGTTTCCTGTAGTTTTGTGGTTGATTATCCTGCATCTAAGAAGGTGCAGGCTCTGACCATTTTGCTGTAAATAAGGGGAGAGTGATATTCTGGCAGAGAACGCAGCTGAGCTGCTGGTACAGCTTTCTCCTCGGAAGGACACTATAGCCTCTTTCTGTCCATAAATTTTTCAGTAAGTATCAGAACTGAGACCTTTGTCACTTGTGGTTGAAACTTGCCCATACGTTCAAAACCTCTCATTGGAGAGGGTGGAAAACAACCTACTTGAACACACAAAAAACGTCAGACTAAAAACACATTTAAGACTAGAAGGAAAACCGAAGCACAAAATAGGTTTCAATAACATTTAAGTAGTCAGCGTATTTTCTGTCTTGACTGAGATTCATGAGAAACAGCCTGACACTTCAACTGTGCTACCCATTATATATTAAGAGAAAGGAGAGAAAAGGATTTGAAGGCCTCAGCAACACAAGATGCATGGAAAATCCCATGCTCAAGGTTGTTTGTCAGACGTGGATCAGCTCTGAAGAGGACGACCATCAGCATGGCCAGAAATGCCAGCTACACAACAAATCGAGGGGGTCTCAAATTCCAAGGAAGCGAAAAACAGCTGCTGATTCCCTTCAGGAAAAACAGAGCGTGAAAAAAGCAGTTAATGGAAAATGCTGAAACATGAAGTGCATTCTGGAGGAAGGCCCTCGATGGGCAGAGAGGGACAAAATCCTTCCATAGCAGCACCACGCACCACACAAACAACTGCTGAGAAAGCTGGTAAGGAGTAAGCAGCACTACACACATGGAGAAAACACACAGAAGATAACAAAATTTTGGAGGAAAACCACAAAGGACTAATTACACTATTCACTAACCTCAAGAGATTACAGTTCCAGTGAGATTACGTACCAGGGAAGAACCCATAGTAAATAACAGCTAGCTGAAAATGCAAAAAGAGCTGTTTCTTTTTTTCTGAAGAACAGATCATCCCACGGCAGCCACATAGAGGGGGAAGGAAGCAAACTGGTAGAAATCCTTACTATGAAAAAGAGGTAAAGCCTTATACTCAGCTCAGATTTAGAAACTGTTAACATTTGGGGAATTTAAACAAGCTGACCAGTTTGCACTTCACAGAGAGAAGGCAGTAGTTAAAGACAAAGCTTGTCTACAGGGCATGGAAATAGTCTGTAAAGTAAAATGCTTTAATCAGATTAAGACATCTCCAATGTTTTTATACACAAAAGCCTGAAATCAACTGGATAATACAAGACTCATCAGCTAAGAAGCTAAGCACAGCTCAGAGGAGAGTGAAGGCAGTCAACCAACATCCCATACTTTTAGGGAGAGAAAACCCCAACATCTAAAGTGGTTTCCTTCACTAATGTGTCTAGACAAGTGTAAAAAATTTGAGAAGAGAATATTTAAGTGGCTTTCAGAAGAACCAGCCAGTAAAGAAGAAGTTCTGCTACAGAAGTTCATCTTTTTTTTTTTTTTTTTTTAAGAATGCCAACAGCAAATCTGACTATATGCAGCTCTCTCAGACACACAAAACTCCATGCCCTGCCATCATCTGTTTCAGATCTCTCCTCCAAACACCTAGGAACCATAAAAACTACTAATTGGCCCTGCTATGAACAGAGATGAGGACCATCATGCAAACTCACAAGTAGAGTTGAAGTCTTTAGTCATCAGGGTCTTAGGCTCAGGAAGCTACAGGGTGACTTATTTATATTAGATGCAGCTACAGTTCACGTGATACTGTTACTGTTGAAAAACTACTGATAAAAGTTCACATTATAATACTATTGAATTCAGGATGAACTTGTAACACAGCTCAAAGACTGTCAGTCACCATATTCTCCATCTCCTTACGCAGCTACTGTTCCCTGCCTTCCCCTATTCTCAGTTTTCCAAACAAAGCCAAAACGCCTAAAATCCAGAACTGCAACATAAAGCACTTAGCTGGGAAAAAAAAAGTTTTCAACAAAAAAATGTAGGGAAGGCAATTAAAGAGCTGAAGAGGTATTGGTGTTTCCATGGCAATCTGGCAGGCAGGAGCCATGCTCGCCTCTTCTCCAAAGTCTTCCGTCATTCTCTAGCACTAAATCTTTATTAATTTGAACATTAAGCATGTTTGCCTGTGCAGAAATGTTATCCCACTACTTGTGCAGAGCAGCGCTTCCGCAGCCGTCCGGGCTGTTGTCAGAGAAGCGAGCTGAAGACTTGCTGCACGGAACAAACAGCAGACGCCCGTGCCATTTTGAGATACAAAGCTCTTTTTTCATCCCCACAGCAGTCTAAAAAAAGGACATGTGCCCTAGGAACAGATTATTTTCTAAACAGAACAGATGATTATTTCTGCAGATCTCAGATGGAACGATGTAAGCACTGTTCCTTCTAGGCGGGCACTGACAGCCCTCGACTTCTGTTGTCGAGATGATTTCAAAGTGAATTCATAAAAGCTAAGAACATATCTGCAAAAGGACTTTTTAACACAGATGCTTAGGAAAGCTCCTTTTTTCTTCCAACATTTCCCAAACACATCCCAAAGGAGGTGAGAATTAATAATCACTGTATCCATGCTCCACTTAACAGTCATTAGCCAAGAATACAAACTTGAAGGAAAGTATGTTACATCTGGAGTTAAAAGTATGACTGCTTGGTTTTGATATTAAGTCCAGAAGAAACAGGCTGCCAGAGTCCCGCTGCTGCTTTTCCACCTACTCCTTGTCCTGGGTTCAAAGTCCAGCCACCCATACCTCCTCATGGCACAGACACCAGTTTTGAAAATGGGAGAAGCTGAACAGGACCAGAGCCTACTGAAGGGAATCCCCCACCTATTGCAACAGCAACAATAAAAAAAAAAAAAAGGGAAGTAGCTGTGGAAGCTGACAAAAACCCAACCCATCCACTATAAGATATTCGAATGCCAAATGCCACCAGGGGCGTGAGTCCTCCTTTCCCAAGGATTCAAGTCCTGAGAACATCAGCAGGAGGATCTTCACGTATGTCTAATCTGACTAAGTGATGCCCTGCAGGAAGTGATGCGAGTTAACCAGATTCTCATCGCGTTCCCTTTTGAAAGTCTAAATCAGCATCTTTGATAAGAACAAATTTGATAGACAGTAACACCTTCAGAAAATCAAGTCCAACTTGCTCTCCCATAAGCAAATCCATAACAAGCAGACCAGTGCTGTCAGCATTATCTGAAGTCCTCCAAAGTTTCACTGTTTGAATACTAAAGACCTCAAACTGCAGTCCATGCCAGCGCAGCACTGATTAAAACTGCATTGTAAACTGTTAGAAACATGGACTGGCAGGCAACAGCAGCCTGGTGAGGCAGAACTCAAGAGTTAACGACAGTGGGTAATTAGGGTGGGCTTAACAGCCAGGATTCCTGCCTGATCAGAAGAGAAGGGAATCTTTCACAGCCAATTATCAGGTGAGTATCCTCACCAAAAACGCAGGTGTTGCTGCCCCACCCCAGCTTACTGCACCTTCAACTGCAGCCCTTTGCAAAACTAAACTGGAAAAGCAAGTTACTGCACCATGGGGCTTGCATGATGAGGCAGGGCTGAGTAGTCCAAACCATAGCGTTCAGTGCATCCAGGAGCCTCCTATTTATTGACCAAGAGGGCTGACATCAGGTACCTGCCCTTTCTTGCACAAGAGCATCAAGCCAGTTGAATACGCACCTGAAAATACCCTTTCGGTGATTTCATCTTTCCCTTTCCCATTAATTCAAGCCACAGCTCCCACTCCCAAGAAAAAGATGCAGGTCAGTATCTCGTGAAAAACAGGAGTCACTTTCAGCCTGGGAAGAGATTTCACCCACAAAGCCAAAAACTTGGGCAGAATGGGAAGACCTCAACCAGCCTTGCGGGTGTTCATACCCAGGCAAGTGACAACAAGTGATGCCACAGCTACTTCTCCTCTCAGCCCATCAGACAAGGAACCAGTGGGGCCAGCAATAAGCTGGTAAATTGCTGGTATGAAAGTGATGTTTTAATAACTGGACACGACATTTAGTCTTCACAAAAGTAGTGTTTTGCCATCTTACTCTTACCATGTAAGAAATAACAGTCCTATTATGCACCATACCTCCATCCTAGCAAGAAAATATATTTCTGAATTTGTAAGACACCTACACTTGAAAGACCCTTTAATTTTCCAGCCCCTTTTGAGCAAACCTGGTCAAAACACATTCGGGAAAACACCTTTTTTTTAATTCCAACCATCTTCTTGCAAAGTATTAGTAAAACTAAGTAAGTCAGATTTCAGAGAGGGTTACTGGGGAAAAAAAAATAAAAACCAACAACATTCCTTCCAGAAGACAAATAATGACCATTTCAAAGTCAAAACAGATCCACTGATTGACCAATTACTCTGTGTCCAAACCGGCAGAAGTGGTTAAAACTCTGCAGACAACAATTTCCACTCCTAACCAAATGGAACACCAAAAGTGATTATCACTGTTCTGCTCGCTCATGCCCTAAACAACTTCCACTAACACATTCTCCCATCGCTGCACTGTTCACAAGTCATCTGAAGGGCAATCCAGCCCCTCAGGAGTAAAAAGAAGGAATGAGAACTCACTGTTGGTCCTCGATAGCTTTAATACACTGCAAGGCTGCACAAGCTTTACTCCAGGAGCAGGAGATCCACCAGAACCCACGAGTTATGTCTGTGGACAGATGCTCCAGCCCAGCTGTGAAACGCACTGAAAATGCCAGCATGCGAGGGGGAACAGTGACAAAAAGCGGCGCTTTCCCCAGATGTGCACACATGGCTTCATCGCGCCTGGAACAATTAAAGAGAGAAGGAGGAGGAGGAGACGGAGAGATTCCCTCCGTGTGTGCAGGAATGCCCCCAACAAAGGCTCGGTGCGCAGGTATGCGGAGCGCCGGGCGCCGCAAAGCGTTTTCTCCCCGCGTTTTTAAAGCCCGGCGCCGCAGCTCCCCGGGAGCAGCAGCAG
>VXAY01000258.1:1436244-1536284 GCA_013399855.1 Oxyruncus cristatus | reverse complement strand
GGGCTGTACCCTGGGGGTGGAGGATGATGTGGGGGAGTGGAGACAGGGGATGATGGGGGGCAGTGGGGATAGACCATGGGTATGTGGGATGACGGGGCAGTGGGGATGGGGGATGATGGGGACAGTGGGGATGGGGGTGAATGTCGGCAAAGGATGGGGGGATGGAGGGCCAAGGACACGTTGTCGTGCCCCTGTGGGGTAGTGGTGGTGGTGTCAGGTGCCCACAGGGGAGGACAGCAGGGTTCTCCACCAGACGTGCTGCCCTGCCCTTCTCTCAGATGTGGGGTGCAGGCATCTGCCAGGCAGGACTGGTGGGGCACTCCTGTCCCATTGGGATGGGAAACCCAAAACCAGCCTCAGCCTCCAAGGCTGACCCCAGTGGGCAGGGGAGCCTCTGGATCGGGTGGATAAGCTCACCCCCCTTGGCTCACCCCCGCAGCTGCTCCTGCTGCAAAAGCCCAGGAGGAGACCTGGGTTCCCATGGAAGAGGTCCCAGGAGGACAGCAGCTGGATTCAACCTCGATATCCCTCCCAGTCCTCAGCCATCATTTAAAGCGTTAAAAATCCTTCTGCCCTGGCTCAGGCTCCGGAGGACTGAGAGCCCTTTGTGTGCAGTGCTGACACTGCAGGCTGGCCCGTGAAGGCTGGATTGTGCCTGGTTCGGGGGAGAGAGGGGGTAATGAATAAACCTCACTGTTTTCCCCCTGTAATTCTCCAGATCCCAGAGCTCCTCCCAGTCAGTGCCCTACCCGCTTTATGATTTTTCCAGGTATGCCAATGCAGCCTTGCTGACAAGTCCCCCACCATCCTGCACAGCTGCCAGAGTTTCCCATCCCTCCAACAGCTGCTCGTGGTTAGGTGATGGTGCCTCACAGCCGTGATGGCCATGCCATGGCATCGCTCCTGGCATACCACCCTCCCTGCAGCTCCTGACCTGCTGAGGGGGAGGCCAGACCCCCAGCATGCCCAAAACTCCCCACATATCAAATCATGGGCTGCATCGGCCAACACTTCAGTTAAAATTGGTCACAAAGCCAAGCTGGGAGTTGAGGAGGGACAGGGATCTGAGTACAACAAGAAAGGCTTGGGGATGATCTTCTGAATGCAAACCAGGAGGAATTCTGGTATTTCACCAAAAGCTGCCATTTCCAGCTCCTCTCTCTGCTGACCATTATTATGACCCTTGACCTTGAAGCAGCTCGTCCTCTGCTGTGTTTCACTTGGCCTGAGCACAAGGCACTGAGCCCCAGTGCAGGGACAGGATCCAGCGCTGCCCTGGCAGCAACCAACTGCTCCCTGCCCTTGGGAGCCACCAGCTCCACCTGACAGATGAGGCTCATCGGGAGAATCCAGCATGGAAGAGGGAACGTGTCACTTCCCTCCCACAGGTCTGGGGAACCTGCTGATTGTTCTTATCTCTCCACTCCTACCCTACCCTCGTGGGAGCACATGGGCTCAGCTGCCCACAGAACAGAGCATCCCACGCAGGGATGACCAGCGGCCAGCACTGGAATTGGAGAGTTCTGGCAAGGTTCTGGTAGTTTCCATCTGGTTTGCACTGTGCCTTGCCCCTCTTTGCCCACAAAGCATGTGGGAGCCAAGGCCCAGCTGGCCAGAGCAGCAAGGGGAGGCAGGCAGGGTGCCTGGAAGAGGGCTGGGTGCGCTCTGGCATTGGAAGTGATGCCAGCTGAGGAATTAGGAGAGCTGAACAGGCTCCATAGCCACGGCATCCCTAGTTAAACAGCCCCAGCAATTAGAGAAATCCTGGCACTTTAGCTGACAAAGGCAGGGAGATCAGGCGCTCTCCACAGCTCCAGCAGTCTCACCCTGCAGTGATTTTAGTTCCTGCTCCACGGGGCACCCACACACTTTGTTCAGAAAGGGAGCCCCCAGGAACAGCATGTCCCCACATCCCAGATGCCTCACCTCTCTGAAGCCAGGGGCATGCTGATGGCCAGACACATGCTGGGGGCTCTGCAGTGCTCTTCCCAGCGATCCTTGAAGAATGCAAAATCCATTTGAACATTGTGAGGTGCTTTTTGTGTGTCTGTACCTGGTCAGTGAGGACCGTGGCACTTCTTCTCTGTCCCTCATCTTGGATGAACCGCTGATTCCAACAGCTTTGCATTGGCTTGATTTGAAGAGGTTGTGTTTTCTTGCAATAGCCTTTCAGTGACACTGATGGTTGTTCAGGCGTTCAGACCGCAGCTCAGCCCACACCCCAACGCCTGCCTTACATTCCAGCATCTTACATCTTATCCCAGTCAAATGTTGCTCATTTTTACCTGCCCCTGTCCTGGGGGTCCTTAGGACGCGCTTAAGTCATATATCCCATCTTTCTCTTTTATGAACAGAAGAGCTGGAGCCCCATTAAAATGGGAGCTCGGGGTATTTCATGGTTACAAGATGTCAGCAGCCAAGAGGTTTAAGAAAAGCAAGAGGGAGAGAGGTTTCCAACAAAATCCTCAGGGCTGGCAGCCTTGTGCTTGTGCCGCAAATAGCTTGTCCTGTGGCTCATCTGCAAACTCTTAACATCCACATGACTTGGCTTATGCTGTGATTACCTTACCTGCCAGCTAGCCTCATCTTAAAAGGAAACAGAGAAGTGCAAAAGCATTCCTGCATCAAGCCACACTGGGCTACCCTTTCCCTCTACTGCTTAATCACCGGGGAATTTGTACCCTCTGCCTTACCCACTGCTGCCTGCTCTCAGGAGTATTTAATTGCAGATGGAGCTGCTTAGCTTGTACCAAAGCTGGTCTGACACCCAGGGTGCCTGTGAAGCTCCCGAAAAGCCCCTGGCTCTGTGCATGCTATGGAGCAAGAACCCACTGATTAGTCCCCAGGTCACAGCTGGCACTGCAGTGGCAGCTGGCACAGTGGTATGGCCGCAGCACAAGGAAGGGGCAGCTGCTCACTGCAATCTTTAGGTTACTTTTTTTGGGTCTGGATAAATGGGAATCTGCAGGTCTCCCTGATGACCAGCAGCCTCTGGGAAGCTACAGTGGTGATGTGCAGCAGGCCAGCACCCCACTCCTCTCCCATGAAAGCCACCCCTTCTGCTGTGGGATGGCTGCGCAGGCACAGCCCCCATCAACTCTGGTCCTCCTCCAGGTAGGGGCACAGGAAAGCAGAACATAGTCTCTCTTACGTCTCTCCTGTCACTGAGTGGGAGCCTCACGCTGCTCTGCGCAGCCTCCTCTGAGCCCAAGCTGCACCAGAAGCAACCTCATGGTTCTCTCCTCTCCCAAAGTGGATGCCAGGGGCAAGATGCCATTGCAGCTGCAAGGGGCTGTCCATGGTGGGGACACACAACTCTGGGAAAGGTCCTCAGGAACCACACACCTCATGCTCTCCAGGCTCTGGCCCACACAGGTCCCAGGGTGTAGGACTTGGGGTCCCTGTGACTCCATCAATCGCATGTAGTTCTGCTCTTCGATGCAAATCCTGTCTCTGCTGCCAATTTGTGGGGCCTCAGTGGTGGCTGATGGGGAGGTTGCACTTTTGTTCTGGGTGCTGTGCTGCAATGGGGCCAGGGAGTCCCATTTCCAGAGAGTGTGGGAGGCGTGCCAGGGAAGCAGAGTGTGCTGGGGTGACCAGGGAGCACCCGTAGGGCTAGGGAGATGCTGGGGAGAGAAAAAGAAGAAAAAAGCCAATGACAGAGGAAGCAGGTTTATCATCTCTCTGCAGGGTGCTGTGGCTCAGCCACAGCGGGTTTTCTGAGCCTTGGTTTAAAATCACACTGGGCTCCTCCATGCAGCCATCAGCCCAGAGAAAGCCACATGGCAGGGTCTGGCAGCCCCATCGAGGTGGGTATGGTTAGCAGGGACTCCCCAACTTCTGCTTTATCACCCCTGGAGGGTTTGTGAGCTCAGGCATGGCTGCAGCCAGCTGGGAGCAGCCCTGCAAAGCTCTGCAAGGCTCTGTGCTGTGGGCAAACCCCAGGGCACCCCTGCAGGGGGCCCAAATGGTGCACAAGCCAGGGAAAAAAGGGGGACAGGCTGGGCAGGGGAGGTGGCACGTCTGCCCCAGGGGAGGCAGAGCCAGGGACACGTGTGGGCAGCTGGTTTGGAGGCTGTCCAGGAAGCGCGGGAAGGGCATCTGCAGTGGAGAGGTTGTACCCCACTTCTCCCCAGTGCAGACTGCAGGAACTTGGGAATCTCAGGGACCCCCAATGATCTCAGGTCTGGGGGGGACAAGTGGGACAGAGTGAGAAGGCTGCCAGGAGCTCGGCAGGTGCCCCTAGTCCTGTCCTGGGACTTGCCAAGTGTTCAGGACCAGCGCTGTTGCATCACCAGGGACAGGGGAGATGGGATGATTCAGGGTGCTCTGGGACGCAGCACTGACTCAGGCCGGTGCAGGAGGGCTGGTCTCACAGTCAGCAGCTGCCCCTGCCCAGTTACCAACCCAGCTCCCTGCCCTCAGAAAAGCCTTTGTTTTTGGGAAACAGAAAATCAACATCCTCCTTTCCAAAAGGTCACATTGCAGCAATGCAGCAGAGCAAAGTGTGAGGAGTGGGGACAGGGGACCTCCAGAGCCCTTCAGCCTGGCTCCACAGGGCATCCCTCCCTGGCCCCGGGGGAATTCAGAGCCCACCAGAGGGACAGAGCTGCTGTGTCCCCATGTTGGCCACTGAGGTAGGGTAAACAAGAATTGGGGTGCTTGAAGGCTAAACTCCAACCCCTGCCACCCTGGTCATTGCTCTCCAGGCACTTCTTGGGTGTTGGTTACCCTGGGTTGGTGCTTGCTGTGTCCCAGGGCTGCTGGCACAGCCCTTCACACCACTGGGACATTCACCCGTGTCGAAGAAGCTTCCAGAAGCCATCCAGGGCAAAATGCCCCCATGGTCCCAGAGGGAAAGATACTGGAAGTGGGTTTTTCTCATAACCTCCTCAAAAGACAGGTTTGCAAGTGTGAGGAGCTGGTTCAAAGCAGGTGAAACAGCTGGTAGCCAAGTCAACACAGAAACCAAAACCCTGCAGTATCCGAATGGCTGCTCCTGGTGAGGACAGAGCAGGGCATGGCCACAGCCTGTGCCAGGTGAGACCTGGTTTATATTTGACCAGATTGGCTGGAGCACCCATTCAGTCTTTGCCATCCAGCTGCACTCTTTCTCTCTGAAGTTCCATGCCCCACCCATGGCAGGTTTGGCAGCATCTGGGAACCAGCTCTGCCTGTCTGCTCTTGCTGCTTCACTCAGGGAGAAAACCTCCATCGCCCTACACCAGCCTGCCCAGCAGTGTAGCCACCCAGCACAGCCCTGCAGTGGGCAATGGGGCAAACAGCCACGTATGGTCCCTCCAGCGGTCACCATCCCCAACAGCACCCCTGGCTCCGTGACACGAGGACCAAGCTGGGTGCCCAGACACTGAGTGGTGTCGGCGGCAAGCAAGAGACAGAACTGAAAGCTTTTCACCACTGTGCTCACATGAAGAGCAGAGCAGCTCCCAGGGCAGCCTGCACCATCCTCTGGTCGTTTGCACTCCGCCTGTGCCAAAGGTTTCCCAGCAGCAGTGGGCACACTATGGGAGAAGGGAGAGCCCAGTTCTGCCCCCTGAACTCAGAGCAGGGGTTCAGACGCTGCAGAGGTGCCAGGAGTTTGCACTGGTCCTGGGTCCTGCTTTGCCTCTGCTCCACATGCACCTGGCACACCCCTCACCTCTGCCACATCGTGGGGAGCAGGTGAAGGAACTCGGGGGACACCCGGGGGGGAACCCAGCAGGCAAAGCCTGTTCCAGAGTCTCTGGAAGCAAAGAGGCAGCTGACAAACAGAAATGAAAATGGAAAGGGCGTTGGATAGGAAGTGACAGGCAAATGTCCTGCTGGGAAGTATCTCCATCCAGCTCAGTCTGAGCATCCCGGTTGCACTGTGGGGCGAGGCAACACAGCCTTGTTGAGGCGCAGTCCAGGAGCCCTTGCAGGCAGATCACAGGGTTCATGGGGACTTTGCCCAGGCCCAGAGCGGCTGCGGGTCTTGGGGAGGCCAGGGCATCGCAATGAGCTGGGGGTGCCCTTAGGAGGAGCCTCTTTCGTCTCTTCGTCGTCCGCTCCACGCCCCATCTCCGCGCCGGCACTGCCACCTGCAGGCAGCGGCCCCGGCCCCGGCTCTGGCCGCTGCCAGCCCCGAGCGCCCAGACCGCGACCCCCGAGCCAGCAGTGGCCCAGCCATCCCCCCAGCAGGGCCGCACCCCGCGCCCACCACCGCACACCTGGGCAGGGACCCCCGCCCCTGAGCCACCCACGGGCGCTCGTCCAGCTCCGAGCGAGCCGCCATGGAGAAACTGGCACTGGGTTCTCCTCCCCTCTGCCCCAGGCAGCCGGAGAGGAGCAACTAAAGCTCAAGCCTGGCTGCTCAGGAGCTGCAGAGCCCCCAGCAAAAAGCAAAACCCAGCCCGCACCTCCCTCGCACGAAGCATCAGCGACACCTCTGATGCAAGAGAGGAAAGGGGGTTCCGGGTTTTGAACGCAGCGTGGAAGTTGCTTTTAAGGCGCTCCCTGGAGCCCCACACTGGCATGCGGTAGACGAGTCCTCCTTGTCTTCCCTCTAGGCAAGTGGCAGATGTAGCTCCGGGTCCTGCTCCTACTGACACACCCCATGGGGGACACACCCCCACTCCCAGTTTGTCCTGCTTCTCGTGTGCCCCCTGCGAACAGCCACAAAATTGTCCCCCCCAAAAAGTTCTGCCCACGCAGAGGCAGCCTGCAACATGCAGACACGTGGCAGCAAGGAGAGAGATGCCCACTGTAAGCAAAGTACAGTCTCTCTGCCAGAAAATGGCCAAGATCGTGTTTTTCAACTAGCTTTGCCTCCAAGAAGGAGCCTTTATCCCAGGTGGCTTCAGCTATGGGGTCTTCACCCTCTTGTGTCCCTGGAAGGAAAGAAAGCATTCCCCAAGATCACAGAAATGAGACACAGGACACTCGACGCTGCAGAGGGGATTTTCAGGAGCATTTATTTCACTGCTGACATGGGGGCTGCAGGAGGCAGCTGCTCCCCGAGTTGCCCCGTGCTGCAGGAACATCACCCCCCCTCAATCACAACAATCCACGGACAGTGGGTGTCTGAATGGCAAGACCTTCCAGCACCTACATTACACAGACCTACATCACTGGGACATTCACCTGTTAGGGACACCACTTAAAAGGATTTAAAATAATAATAATCATAATAAAAGCAATCTACAAAGTAACACTTGGAGGCATCATGCAGAAACTGGATTACTTTAGACTACGTGGCAGCTCAGATTTGCTGGGTTTATCGGTGGATGAGTGCTAACTGCTTCCCTGCCAGTCCAACACCAAGTTGGGGAGCATTCCCAGACAGGACAAAAGCCCTGTTTCCCCACCCAGTGGCAGGAAACACTTCCAGGTCACGGTTTATACATCCAGAACTACACAAGATTATGTGCTTGTAAGAGATGCTGGGAAGTCCTGAAACTTCCTTCTGTGACACTGCCTGCTTCCTACCAAGTGGCAGACACTTGAGTGCAGAAGAGTGCCTGAGCTGTGGGATTTCTTTTTCCTCTCTCCTTTTTTTTTTTTTTTTTAAATAAACCCAGAAGCTGACTGGTAAAATGTTACTCTTAGCACAGGTGGACCAAAAAAACAATTAAAAAAAAAATCATATTACACTCGTAATATATAGATTGGCCCATAAGAAAGAAGCTCCATTCTATTGCCCCATAATGAGTTTTTCTTCACCTACAGTTTTCAACTTTCCAAGTGAGGTAGGGAGAGGGCAACCACGGGGAAAAAAAGGTGGTGCTTCCAAAGAATTCCACTATTTTAAATTTATCCTAATCCTTCATGTAAAGTTCAAGTGTTCTTTAAAGAAACACTGCCTTTTCTTCACAACATTCAGAGTTTTGGTTTTTTTGGTTGTTTTGGTGAGGGAAAGAGGGAGAAAGAAAACAAGGATCCCAGAGATGAAACGCTGGCAGTTTTGACACATTTTAGAAGGTAAGCACAGTTATAAAAAGGAAGGAAACAATGTAGTGAATCTGCAGATAGAAGGAAAAAATAAAGAGTGCTGACATAGTTTCCACTGTGCCCGCTCAAACAGCATTGAATTACACACCCTGTTCATGTGGAAACATACTGTCACACAGAGCTGTCAGGAGAGAAAACTTAGAAAGCCTGTAGTCTAATTTTTCAGGAATCAGTAATACAGAAGCCTTCCATTGCCCCTCCTAGTACTAGACAGAACGTATTTTAAGGCATAGTTTAACATCCATTTCTTCCTAAAGCAACTTAGAGTGTAACAAGCCAAGATGTCAAGACATAGAAAACTCAACAGGTATTCTGACAGAGGTGAAAGCTGGTTTATGTACAGTGCAGTATTCGCCTTCAAACAGGGGAGTCTTGAAAGAGAAAGAAATGAAAATACCTGCAGACCCAGATTCTAAAAAAGCTAACGTTACCAACACAAGGAATGTTCATTAGAGTCCAGTTCCCACTAGAGCTACTCAACAGGAGGACGTACAATGTGATTATGCTAAACTGCACTGATTGACTGTTCTCAGAGTGCCCTGGGAGTGGGGGAGAACCGTGGGAGGCCAAACTCTGCAGTACCCCAGTGCAAACTGCCTCAGAGGAAAAGCCTGCAGTCAACAAGCCTTTACACCTATTGTTAGGCTCCACTGAGAGATGTAGCAGTCAGGTGTCACCTAACAATTTCAGGACACTCCGGTTAAGGTGATGGTCCTGTGTGGATTCTAATGCACATCCCCCATGAACAGTGTCCTGCACACATACACCTGCCAGGCTACCGGCTTTCCCTCTTCCATGACTGAACCAGCTCACAGCCACCAGAACCTCACGTAGACGATCAGCATGATGAAAAACACAGCTACAGCCGCCAGCTTGGCGTACGTGGAACGCATGTTCAGGTACTTCGCGTCCTGACGGTACTTCTTGGACAAACTGGACAAGTTGTTGGCCTTGGAATCGAGAGCTGTTAAAGGGAAGGGGAGAGAAGTCAGTCAAGATTAACTGGACGTTATCCAGATGTTACATGAACCGTACACAGCTGGAAGCGCAGCAGTTTCCCACGGCAGCATAGCCTGAGCCTCTCTGCAGTGCTCTAGTGCTTGTCCTGCTGGGATGAGAGCAACCCTAACTGGTGAGATGCTGGTCTCGCCCAAAAGAAGCACCAGTACCTGCCAGGTGCTTCAGGATGCAACCAAGGCAACTGAATCACCCACTGAATTCCCTGCTTTTCTCAGGAGGCTCAGGCATTACCAAGCCTTCCCCTTCAGTATGCTCTGCCCACCCAGCTAACCGAAGGGACAAGGAACTGTGTGCCAAGCACTGGCCACTCCCAGTACCTGAAAGTGCCTCTCCTCGCTGTAAGACTTCCTCGATGTTGGCCACCATAATCCTCTGCACATCTTGCAGCTCTGTGTTGATGGAGCCCAGGTTCCTCCTCGCCCGGCTATCAATGTAGAGCTTCTTGGTTTTCTGGATGTAGGTGTCTGGAATGAGACAGGGCTATCAGAGGAGATCTCACCTAACACAGAGCAGCCTGGATGCTGAAGGAGTGGGAGCATTGCTGAGACAGCCAGAAGACTACATGCAGATATTCACTGGAGCAAGGCCAAGAGACTAAAAGCAGGAAATCTGAATCAAAGGACATGTACCATTTCCCTACCACTTCTCTATTCTCCTGCCCAAAATGTCCACGTCTCTAACGCCAAGAAGAGGTTAAACTGTTAATTCCATACTCCAAGCTGGAGAGGATCCTGTGGCTGCTGCTGCCTGCCCCAGCAAGAAGTTTCCCAACCAGCAACAATGAGAGGGACCTCACCAAATTCAATGAAGGAATAGGGCCTGGAGACCGTTGGAACCTTCTTGCCATGCTGCTCATCAAACTCTGAGTGCAAGTCTTCCAGATACGCAAAGGCCAGTTTCTTGGGGAATGCAGCTTCACACAGGACCAGGTAACACACCCCCTTCTCGATGATGTAGCTAAAAGAACAGCAGACAGGGCATTAACCAACCAAATCTGAACCTATCCTATCAAACTCCACCCTGCATTCCTTTATTCCTACGAGGCAATGACAAGTGGGTACAAGGACTTTCAGTTTTCCACACCTGGATCAAGTGTAAACCTTTCTACAAAGCAACGGTTAATTATTTTTTTTTACCCAAAATAAATTTTCGTGTAGCCTCAGACCCTACACCCATCCCAAGAGCCCTGAATTTTGCCTTCATGGAACAAAAGCTGGCCTGTGAATACCATTAGCTTAAGGAAATATCAGCAATAAAAGAGTCATAATTTTTGAGTACAAAAGAGAGGACACACTACTGCCCTCCCGCAGTTGGGAGAAGGGGAGTACAAGAAAGTTTGCCAGCAGGGTAGAGGGGAAGGTGGTCAACGCATCTCTACTTGGCAGCACAGCCAAGTACCTGAGGCCCACAAATGGAAAGCTAAAGCACTGAGGTTAGGACATGCACAAGAATTCGGTCTCAAAGCTACACAGTGACTGCCAGCTCCAGTCTTCAGGAGATGCTGGGTATCCCTTTCCTTTCCCAACACCAGCCTGTGGGTGGGGTGTTGCTATCCACATGCATCACCCCAAAGCCAGCTGGGATACAAATGCTGGTGATACACAGGTTCTGGTGACCTTACCTGTGGATTTGCCATGGGTAGGTGTGACTGTGCCCCCAGTTCTTTGGCTGCAATGTGAGGAGCTCCAAAACACACAGTGACACCTGCTGCTGCGTCATGCTGTTTGGTTTGCCCTGCAGCTGAGGGTGCAGGGGTCCTCCACTCCTCCTCCCAGCACCCCCATCCCCATCTAATTCTTATTTGTCTGCAGAGGCTTAGTGCTGACCTTGTTTCAGTGTGAGCTCCAGTGTCTCTGCCAACAGGGAGAACAGGGGCTTTTCATTATAATTCAGCTAAAAAGCCTACTGGAATAAGGGATAAGATAGAACCAATCTTCAGATTATTTAAACCTTGCTTATGACTGTCTGCTGCTGCACATTCCCAACTATATTTTCCTCCTCACTTAGCCAATATAAAAATAAAGGCAACAATATTCCCACCAAAACCAAGGGAGTGGAGACAGTAAATAGCCCTGGAAACAATTTGAATGCTTATCTATATTCTTCAGGGTGGAATGTAAATGCAACTTTTATGTTACCTTCCTTTGACTTTCTGCACAATGCCATTATACGTTAGTCTAGTCAGCATAAAGATTAGCAGCGTATTAAAGAAATAATCCAGTCCTGAGGGCACTATAGTAAAATAAGTAGCTTAAAATTTTGTTAATAGTCACATCGGGCTCACAAAACAACTTCTTCCCACTCCCCACTGTTTTCCAGATACCCCCAACAGGTCCAACGAGACATCCTCAGCTCATTCCTGGGCTCAGGAGTCTCCATTTCACCTGTCTTTACACGGGCTGTGCATGAACCCTGCCAGCCTTCAAACAGCAACTGATCTACCCCAACCAGAAGCAAGAAACTCCAGTTGCCATAATCCATTCCACAGCATGTCCCCATGAGCCCATGCCTTTGTTCCTTTATACATCCCTCAGCTAGGAGTGCATCAGTGCCTAGGACTAATGCTACACTACATGATGCCTCTGTTCTTCCCTTACCCCTGGAGACCTGCTTGACAGATTGGAGTTGCTACAGATCATCACCCAGAGCTTGATTTAGCCACTGTCATGACCAGCAAGACTTGAACAAATCTTTTGAAACGAGGAAAACGTGTGCCAGATGGGAACTCTGACAGTATTGCTGGAGCAGCACTCTCCAGATGAGAGCACTCTGAGGAACATGTCCCATTGGCACAGGTCTGTTTATCTCTGCCTGGGCCAGCTGGTCCTGCCTGGAGCTCTTCAGCTGTACTTCCCACTTGCTTTTCCCTGACGTGGTATTCAATGTGTTGGATTTAAAGTTGATCGGTCAGCAACAGAGAGTGATCTCACCTCACTCTGCCCCAGTTTCAGACAGTTTTGTCAACCTCAGAGCACAGTTTCTGCACAGCTGGGCTTCTCAGTTTTACACTTTGTGTGCATCTCTGAGCTCCAGCACAGCACCTGCTTAGCACGTCCTCACACAAGGGGCAGACGGTGCCACTTGCCACTGTTAACTCTTGCGCTCTGGATTCCTGCACACTGACTACAGCCAGCAGGTTTCTCATAATCATCTTGGACATCTGGAGAGAGAAAAGCTTTATCCTGGTAACAGTGGCAAAGGCCAAGGGTCGCTTTCAACATGACAGGTAAGAGCCACTTCAGCCATTCATCAGCCAAAGGTCACCTGCTGACTGACAGCACAGGAAACACCACCAGTGTTCCTGTACCTGCACAGCCATGAGCCCCCAGTGCTACAGCTGAAAGGGTGACACAGCTTTTGGAGCCGAAGCCAGGGCAGAAACGATCTCAGTGGCCATAGTTTAAGCTTCACATTTCAGCAAGGCTTGGCTCTTCTCTGAACTGATGAAGCTAAAAACGTTCAATACCACCACCTCAGCAAGTTCAGCAGTATCCTTAGCCACACTGCTAACTCACACCACGAAATGCTCTGTCCAGGTTTGTGCTGCCCTCAGCAGCCAGAGCTCTGATTTGGCAGAAAAAAATTGGTGAGCTGCGCTAACAAACAGTGTGGTTGTCAGTCAGCGTTATTTTAGACTAAATCTCGAATTCCGCCATTACCTCCCCTCCCTCTACAGACGGATTTCTGACCTGAAGTATTCTTATCACACAGGTCCTGTCATAATATCCCACCTCAAAGGAGGCAGCAGCGAGTGCTCTGCAGCAGCAGCTGTCGGTTGCCAGCGGAACCTGTCTAGGGACTAACTCAACCCAGAAGGAGAAACATTCCTCTCCCTGGCTGCCTGCCAGCCAGGTAACCCAGCTGTTCCTTTGGGACAGCTGTCAAAACACGAGCCTGCCCAAGCCCTCCCTCCCCATCAGAACTGGTGACATTACAGCCACCATTAATAGGCTTTGATTTCCTCGGCACGCGTCGCCACCTCACCAGGCATCGCTCTGCTTGCATCATGGAAGTAACTCAAGAAGGGATTTACTGGGATCTACACAGGCTCTTTCTCAAGGCTTCACTGCCAGTCCGAGCTATACCCGTGCAGTGCCAAGGAAACACTTAAAAACCAGAGAGTTTAAATTCTATAAAGTTTTAAACATGTAGAAAGAAGACGATGCAGAGCAGCACTTTGCAGTTAATTCTGCAACGGGAGAAAGGGACGGCCAGACTAACCGGGGCCCTCCTATGACACTTTTAAGTCCCTATCAAAGGCAACCAGAAGCCAAAAGTCTTGTCATGGTTACTGTATGTAAGCCAACCACTAGAAAGGTAGCCCTCAGAACCTCATGGCTTTTGCCAAAGATTGCCCTTCCAAAAAACGCCCGTTCCCATCTTTTCATGTTGCCAAATCTCTGAAGAAAGGGACAGGGTGGGAAATTTGCTTGATATAGAAGCAGAAAGCTAAAACCAACCCTGCCCTGCATTCAAAGGTTCCCTCCCCCTTACCCAGCCACCAGGAATCCCTCGGGAACTGAGAGGGATCCTACTGCTGGCAATGCAGCAGAAGTGGTGCAAAGTGCAGGAAATCTTGGCACATCGCTGCCCAAACTGCACAACTCTGCCTTGGTGCCTCATGTGGAACCTGATCTCAGAGACTTGTAGCAATTATTCCTGCTAATGGCAGAACTCTGATTTTTGACAGGATCTTGACTTTCTCAAGCTTTATTCTGCCAGGTAACAACATATGACAGAAAGAAGCATTTCCTTTATCACACACAAGCTCTCCTGCCTTTCACTGACTGTCAATTCTTCCCCTGTTCACTTGCCCATCCACCTTCCTTGCTACTGATTAAGCAATCAGGATGTCTGACCTGCACTCCCTGTAAGCTTTCTTTATTTCATATCCAAGCTCCCTTCCTAGAGTGCTACTGGAGAATCAATAACAGGGCTGAATCTACAAGACGAGAGAAAGAAGCCTGTCAGATAATCGGGAAATAATAATAAAAAAGATCGGAGATGACCCATGTGCTTTTAACACATGAAGCTAATGCATGAAAAGATACAATCTCACGGAACACAGAGAGGACAATCCAGTGCAAGAGGAGCTCACAGTGGCACTGACAGACTGGTTTTACCAAGGACACCTCTCTCTTTAAAGACAAGACACGGGAGGTACAGGAGAAGCAGTGAAGGTATAGTAGAGAGTGCAAACAAATAGGAAAACCTTGAAGGGAACAGAACCCGTATTGTCTTCAGCAAAGGCAGAACCATGAACCTGGCTGAAAATCAAGTGCCAGGCACCCGTGCCAAGCAGTGACAACTCAAACACTTTACCCTTCGGCAGCTTAGCTGGCAGGGCAGGCAGGTGAAGCAACTCTCCTGTTTCAGGAAGCCCAGTTCCCAACAAACCCTCACCCCGAGCCGGAAGAGCCTTCACTCATTCCCACGGCGGAGAATCCCCTTTTCCCCACGTCCCCGCCCGGCACTCACTGGAAAGCCATGGCTCCCGCCTCCAGGGTGCATCTCGTCGGGGACTGCTCGTTCAGCTTGCGAAAGAGCTGCTTCGCTTGGCTCTGGTACTGCTGCAGGTCGCGGCCTGACTGAGGAGGGAGGGGAGGGAGGGGCGGGCTGTTGGGGAGGTCAAGACCGGAGATACACCGGGGGGCCTGCAGGGGCTCCGCCCGACAGCACCGCGCCGGCTCTCCCTCTCCCACCCACCACCACCACCGCCGCCGCCGCCACCGCAGCCGGGAAACGCTTGTCCCGGAGCCGCCCCACTGCGAGAAGGGGCCGCGCCGGTCCCGCCGGGCCGCGCCCCCCGCCCGCTCCCCACCGACACGCCGGCCCCGCTCCACCCACGCCCTACCGGCCGCACCTGCTCGTCCTCCTGCATGGAGGCGGCCAGAGGGAGCCCGTCCGCCACGCGGGCGATCATCGTGAGCAGCACCATGGCCGCACCCGCCGCCCGCCCTGCCACGGAGCCGCCGGAAAACGACACCGCCACTTCCGGCGCGCGTCCGGCGCCGACCCGCCGCTTCCGCCCGGTCGGGGGGGCGGAGCCACGGCAACACCGACGGACACGGCCCCTGCGTGTCGGCCACAGAGCCCAAAAGGGATGACCACGCCCCCTGAGGGGGGACCGCGCCCCATAATCACAGGCACATACCCATCGGCGCGGACACACCCACTTCGCGTTGGTCACGCCCCTCAGCGCTGGACACGCCCTATCACAAGTAGACACGCCCTCTCGGCGCTGGCCGCGCCCCCTCATCATAGACACGCCTCCTCGGATCTGGTCACGCCCCTCACCCGCGACGCCCCTCCTCCCGCCCCGCCTCTACGCAAACCACGCCCAACCCTGTAGCCCCGCCTACATTTCCTCCCCCTTTGCGGTCGGCCCCGCCCCCGGTGACGCGCCCCCCAGCGGGCGGGGCGGGGCGGGGCGGTGGCGGCGGCCCGGTGGGCGCGCGCCAGGCCGGCGGGCACAGCCATGGCGGCGGCGGCCGAACGGGGCCGCCTCAGCTTCCCCGGCGGTGCCGGGGCCCTGGGGCGGCCCGTGCCTATGAACCTCTTCGCCACGTGGGAGATCGACGGTTCCAGCCCGAGCTGCGTCCCCAGGTAACGGGCGGACCGAGTGGGCGAGAGGACGGACGCCCCCGCCCCTCCCCGGGGCTTCGTAGCTGCTTCCTCAACCTCCCTTTCGCATCACCTTCTCGCAATTTCAGGGTCCCTTCCCACCCCCTCAGCGGTGCCGCAGTGACGGGCACGGCTCCTGCTGCCCCTTCCGTGGGTTTTGGGGTGGGCGTGGGAGTGCAGGGACCCCGCGGCCCTAAAAAGGGTGGGAGGGCTGCAGCTGCGTCTGTGTCAGGTGTGTCTCCGTGCCCCACTCTCCCCAGACCCTCTCGTGGGGTGTGTGCCGGTGGCAGGGCTGGGGCTCCTTCGTTCCCGTGGGGTGTCCCGTTAACGGCGCCTTTGCCGGGAAATGCCCCGCAGGGATGGGCTCGGGGTGGGCATCCCTTTCTCTAGGACTGGTTGTCCGCCCTCTCCCAGTCTCGGCTCTTTCCCCGCCTCTGGTGTGTGTAAACACGCGGCCGTGGTCCCTGCCTGCGCTGGTTTTAGCCCGCATGGGAGGCATCCCTCTTAGCTTTTGTAAAATTTGCGCTTTTCAAGCCTGGCTCTAACAGAAAAGCCTTTGAGGATTCGAAGGTGCCGAAGACAAATCTCTGAAACGCTCCTCTTTATCTTTTTGGTTTGTTTTGTTTCAAATGAGGACACGGCAAGCGAGAAGAAAGGGAACAGAGTCATCAGGCTGACCTGGCAGGAACGTAAAGCTTTGCGAGCTTTACAAACCCCCCCAAATCCCTCTGTCTTCTGCGCCATCCAGATAGCAGGTTGGGCTTGGTGGCCATGCCCCTGTCTTGCAGGGATTAGTAACTATCTTAACATAAACGCTGCCCACAGTCGTAGTGCTTTGGCATCGTGGGCAGGAAGATAACAGTGGGGTAGAAGAAAATCTGAGTCCTGCAGTTGCAGATGATCTTGGTTTCTAACAGCTTATCTGTGCTAACAGTGCCTTGGGGCAGCAACTTTCTCTGTCTGTGTCTTGCTCAGCCTTTCTTTCCTGCAGGGGAAGGTCTTGGAAAAGGACTGGCACCGAGGGGAATGTGCCCCTCTTCAAGGAGTCCCTTTGCTATGGAAATTATTTGCCTATATGGGAGTAGCTGCAGGAGCAGTTGGTGCTTTTTGATTTTTTGCACTAGATTAGAAGGTGTCCCTGCTGATGGAATTAGATGATCTTTAAGTCCCTTTCAACCCAAACCATTCTGTGATTCTATAGTTCCAGTGTGATTGGCATTGTCCCTGTTTTACAGAGGACAGAGAGGGCTCTTGTAACACTGGTCTGAAAACTGTTCTCTTCGTTGCACTCTCGACTACAGGAAGGCAGTTGGGTTTCCATCTCATCCAACCTCGTAACAATGGCTGTTAGATAAATTAAAAAACAAATGTCTGTCACTGTCAAGGACTTTTCATTCTGCATTATCATTTATGCTGATACTTGCAGATCTGAAAACAACGAGCTCACAACACAGCTTGCTTGTTTGCAAATCTGTAGATGACCAGAAAATGCAGTGTAAGGACACTGACCCTGCCTTGATTGTGGTAGGGGGTGGGGTGCACAGGGTGGTGATTAGGGTGGGGTCCTGGGCTCTTGAGTTGTGGAGGGCAGCAGATTGGAGTCAGCTGGTTGAGGTGCCTGGAGGAATCTGAGAAATGCAAAGGACAGGTGGATATCTGGGCAAGTGGGGCAGAACTGGGGCTTGAGGGAGAACATCTGGAGTTGCCGAAGCGAGCTGTGAAGCAGGCGATGGTGAAAGTGCTCAGGTTGCCTGGGCTGAGGCATTGATGGAAGAACTGGGGCATTTGGGACCTTCTAGGATCAGAGCTTTTCTATGAGGGAGTTTGTAGCAGTGGGTCCCTCTGCTCTCAGCGCTGTTGTTGCTATCACCTTTGCTTGCTGTTCCTGGGTGCCCTTTTCCCCTGGAGACTGGGGGAATAAGCAGACATCCAGCTGCTGCATCTGCTGCTGCCAAACGAATGAGCCTGTCTTTCCATGGATGTGGAGTTTTCTGCTGGATGTGCCCCATGTGCTGGAAGTGCCCCACATGGGCTGGGCACATGTGCAAGGGTTGTGTATGTGGTGCAGTGTGTGGCAGGTCTGCAGCTGTAGCTGTGGGTGCCAAGTGTTTTTTGTTAACCTGAAGCGAGGTCAGGAGCAGCTGGGGTTGCAGGTTCCGTGGAGATGTTTGTTGGATGGCACAGTGAGGCGCGTGCTGGGCAAACACCAAATTCTGTAGCAGTTCCCAGTCAGTGCTGCTGTTTCTAATCATTTAACATCATGCCTTGTGATGCTGCTTTGGGTCCGTGTTTTGCATTTCATTACAGGCTTTGCAACAGACCTCTCTGTTGGAGAAGGCAGGAATTTGAAAACCTTGAAGTTATACCACTGCCTCTGCATTTTAAGTTAGAATTGTAATGATTTTCCCTATGGCACAATGACTTTTAAGATTCTTTATCTTAAAAGAGATACTGGGATGACCCCTCCTGCATGGGAAACTATATATCCCAGATGAGCTTGTTGTCCAAGCAGATGTCTGTTGGGACGTGAGAGATAGATGTGGAGGGAAGTGGGCCTTAGTGTGTGGTCAAATACCACGGAACTGCCTTGGTCTCTTCTGAGATTTCCACTGAGTTCCCCTCTGGGTTTCTGTTGGCAGGACAGGCTTTCCCAGTAGAGAAGAGGTTTGAACTTGGCACAAAGTCAAAGGATTCATGGCAGAGGAGTATGTGTTTTGGGGAGGGAATTGCTTCCTTCCCCCTTCTTTTTGGTGCAGTAAACGCTACTCCATTTCTAAGGTATTTCTCCTACAGTAAGCTGGAGCAGGAAGGGCTGGGTGAAAGGGGTGCCTGGAGCGGTCTGCCTGCTTTTCCCTGAATTGGGTGGGTGGGTGTTGAGGTGGAGGGCCTCATGTGGATGTGTGTATGCTTCCCAGATGATGGCAGGGAGCTGGACTGTGGGAGGGACATCTCCAAAGCACTGCTATGGAACGCGCTCTTCTTCGGTGGTTGATTTACTGAAAGTCCATTCAGCTTGGGTGGAGTGTCAGCAAAATCTGGAAGGCTGTCTTGGTTCTTCCATGGAGTTTCCTTGTGTGAAAAGGCTGTGCTTAAGCCTAAGGAAGAATAATAGTGAGGAGTCATGGTGTTGTCCTATAATTCTGTGTTTGGAGTGAAATATGAGGTGTTTAGCACTTGTGTTGGTCTCCTTTCTCTTCTACCACTTGCAGAAATGATTTTCTGATTTCTGTCTTCAGCTCCTGAGGGTTTTGACCGTAGTGCTTCTGAAATGCAACTACTTTATTTTAGTCATCCCAGAAATGTGACTCAAAATGTCTCACTGTCTGGGCGTATCCACTGCATACCAGAAGGGAGAGATGCCTACCTTTTCCTGCCGTTTCTTTCTTCTGTGCATTGAAATATTTTCCTTTGAGGAAGGTTACACTACATAAAGCTCTCCTTACCACCTGTAAAAACTTAAGAGTGATCTTCTTGCAGCACGGATGCGAGAGAATCAACTTTTTTTTCCCCCTCCTCATTTTCCTTGTACTAAAAAGTAAGAATTACTCTGTGGATTTTGGTGGTGTTTCTTTTTACTTTCCAATTTTTTTGTGAAGCTGTGGGTGTGAGTGGCAGGGTGCAGTATTGTCCCATACTGAAGGAGCCTCATGAGGAGATAGCCCCATGGGGAGGCTGTCTAGAGGAAGAGTGGTCTTGGGGCAAAAGTTTTGCTGGAATGGTCTGCTGGAGCAAGAAGAACCGCAGTGGGTTCCCATTCAGAGTAGGTTTTGATTGAGGCTGTTGCCTTAATTGTCACAAACTTGCAGAAGTTCCTGCTAAGCTTTGAACTGTAAAGTGAATTTTAGCATACTGCAACCAAACTGGATGTGGAGCAGGTGTGACCTGGTGTCCCTTGAGGATACAAAGGAAGAAGCCTGTGGAACAGACCTGTGAAAAGACAGTGCTGGAGATCTGAGGTTGTTGACTGGGCACTGCCTGAGCATTTCACATGTCGGCTCACCTCTGTGGTTTGCCTGCTGAGTAAGGAAACATGAAGGGAATCCACACACATCCCCTGAACTCGAACAGGAGGTTGGTGGTGCGGGGATGTGACCGCTCAGTGTGCTGTGACATGGCCTTGCAGCACTCGGACATTCACACACCAGCCCTGGTACGGACATCCCCGGGAGGGATGGAAAGTGATTAGGGTGAGACTTCGGATTCACAGTAGCTGAGTGGATCCTAACAGTTTGCTCGTGCCCCAGGCTGTGTGCTCTTCTCTCTCTGCCAGTTCCCATCTTCTTCCACTGATCTATCTCCGTGTGACCAGGCAGGACTCAGTGAGGACTGCTGGGGCGTGGAGCCACTCCAGCAGTCTGCAGGTTTGAACCCCTGCGTGGTGATTCCCTCTGCTAGCAAAGTGTTGAGGGGTTCTGACCTGTGTGAAGTCCATGGCTGACTCTGCTCTATGAGTATTTGCTGCAAATTTGCTTGGAAGGGAAACACTTTACTCCTTGTTGTGAAGGATGCATGCCTACACTGGGAATGGGAGTTTCTTTTGGCCAGTGAGAGTATGTTCTGTCCTGGCTTGAGCAATGGCAGCTACGCACCATATCGGCAGGGAAAGGTGGACGACTTGCTAGAGTAATAATTATGTTCAGGTGATGCTGCATAATTTAAAACATTGATTAATTCTGGTAGGGAGAGATGTTAATTTAAATGTATCTTAACCTCCTATTCCATGGAGAGAACTCTTGTTTGTTAGGATAACTACTGGCGCATTCATTGGGAGCTGACAGTGGATTTTCGGCACATTTGGAACTGGGAAAATGTCTAATTACTCAGATGACTAGGTACGTTTCAGAAGTGCTTATTTGGAGGCTTTGTTTTGACTTTGTCTGAATAGCATGAAATGCCTAACGTTTTACCACGGAAGGAAATTGAATACAAACGAGGGCACAGGATAGGCTTTAAAAATATCACTAAGGCGATGCTGAATGTGTGAGATGCATGAGGAAAAACATCCACAACTGAGCAATGGAGATGAACCGCTTGGAGTAAAGCACAGTGGCCAGAACTAACCCCTTTATTCTTGGAGCTAAAATATCCTGTTTCTCCCGCTTAGTCTTTGTGGAAGAGATTGAAACCAAAGTAACAGTACTTTGGGCAAGACCTAGTGATCCCTAGTGAATCCTATCACAGCTGTTATTGTCACTTTGTGTGATACCATTGAATGTAATTTGGACTCTTGTGTTATTCAGTAGAAAAGTTCTGTCTAGAGGCTGAGCTGTTTGTTGGAGTCAGATGTTCAGTTGGACCTATTTTGAGGCATCTTTTAAGTGATACGAGGTGAAGCTTGTGCGTGTCATGAACAGTTCTGAAAACATCTCAAAATTTTAAAGCTGCTAGTTGAAGTCTCTGGATGGGATTGTGTATGGTTTTCACCTGGGTGTTTTGCATATGGCCAGTGCAAATGGATTTTGGGAGTGGAAGGAATGGGCTGCTCTTTTGAAGGGCCTCTTTCCAGCAAAGGAGGGTGCCTAAAGGACATTCCCCTCTTGTCCCCTGGCAGGTCTGGCCTGTGTTCCTGTAGCCCTGCATGGCAGGAGGTGACCCTGTAGCTGCTTGTCCAGGGAATAAAAGCTCTGTCGAATGGAGCTGTTGATGCCCCACCTTTCATTGGCTCTGAGCAGGCAGATGATTTCTGTGGCAAGCTTGTGGCTGTATCAAATTAGCTATGAAGTGATTTGCATAATAGATTAATCAACCAACAATAAAACATCCCTCTTTTCTGCCAAGAAAAGAAAAGCAACAACTCAGCTGTTACAAGAGGCCATTATGTTCCTTGCAACCCTTAATCTTTCTTTTTTTCCAAGAGCGCTCCCTGTTTTGGCCTCATGCAGGAAGCTGGCCTGCTCGCTGGCTTTATTTGCGTCACATCTTGGCAGCTTTTCCTGATTCTTTTGGGCCAAATTTTGCCACCGTTATGGTGACCTTCTCGGGAGGGTATTTCCTATGGAATTGGTGGCTGAGTGCCAGACAACTCTGTATTGCCAGGTCCTCTATTAGCCTTCGCTGTTCCATTGAAATTCCTCTGGGTCCCTTGTGCTTCTTCAGAACTGTCCCATTTCCCTGGGAAGTCAGGGAGCAGGAGGACAAGGGGGAGCGGGTCGCCTCAGGGAGCGTATAACTGTGAGTGGGCAGGAACCGGTCACTGTATTTTATTTCTCCTGTGTTTCTACCTCCTTATAAGCCAGCAGGATGAATCTCCTAACGTGTACGGTCCTCCTGCAGCTCCAGATGCAACATCTGTGTGTCCTTGGTTGGTTGAATAATGCCATCTCCCAAACAGTGCTGGGGGAGTTTCAGTCCAAATGGATCCTAACGTGCAGATGATAAGAGGCTTAACTGGGTAATTGAATGTGATAGCATGAAGCTTCTCTCATGGTGAGGTTTAATTGGATTATGATACTGTACAGTGGTGTGGAGGCTTGCAGGGCATGCAGCCAGCTTCGCAAGGAGAGAGTGGATCCTTGCTAATCACTCATTTGTTTAAAATAATGAATTGCCTGGAGAGCTCTGATGGGCGTGCTGTGCTTGACGCTTCCAATATCCCTGGAGGAGGGATTCCTCAAAAATGTGTAGGACCCTGTCCTTGGGTTGGTGCAGATGTAGCAGATCTGCCTGGTGAGGAGGAGACAAGCTCCTCGTGTTTGGAAAAGTAGATGCGTGGACTCTCTTGTTGTGCGCTGGGACCAGGAACCCGTGTCTTCCTCTAAAACCACTTCAGCCTTTCCTGCAGTGCTTTGCATGGCTGTGTCACTTGTAATGAGCTGTGCCTTGCTTCTGAGGTGGCCTCCTTGTTCCTTCTCGTCTAGCAGCTGAGAATCTGCAGGCCAGGCTGCCTTCCAGCGCAGTTACTTGCAGGGCAATAACTATTTTTGATCAGGAGCTCAAATGCCTCCCCTGCTGCAGTGGGAAAGCCATCTAATTTTTTAAAGGGTGCAACAAGAATAAAATTGAGAGCAGCTTTTGGATGCTGTGAAGTTGGCTTGGTGGAGGCTCTCATGCTTGGGGTCTGCAAGCCGGTCAGCGTGCGGGTGCTCACCTGGCTTGGTGTGTTGGCAGCACCTGTGTTTTGGGTGCAGCTCCTGGGGGCTTTGTGTAACTCACTGCCTGAGCTGCAGAGAGGCTGTTCTTGGGAGTTTTTGTGCTGAAAGTAGGTGTGTTTGGTTTATTGATATTTCAAAAGAGTTTGAAATCTGCATGGTTGCTCAGATCTTACTTCAGAAGAGTTGTCAAGGAAAATAGCATTTGTTCTCCTGTTAGCAGATGGATTAGCATAAAATATCAGCTTTGATGTTGTGTGCAGTGTGCTACTCATCTATAGCCTCTCTGCGGGTTTGGACAGTTAACTGTTTGTCTCATCAGTGTTTGAATGGACTGGGAAATGCCCCCCAAGCATGGTGTGTGCCATTTGGACAGGGAGCAGCACCTGGGCACTGGGAGGTTTTGAACAACTAATCCTGTTTCCTGCAGTGGCTCATCCAAACTATATTAAATAAATATGATTGCTTAATTGTTGCTGGGAAATGGTAGTCTAGCTACTTTTCCCCCAGTGCTCTAAAATGTGTGGGACCTCCCTCCCCAAGCTCTGGTTTGGTCTAAAGATAAACCAACTTCCCTCTCCTCCTCGTTATCGTTTTTGGCAGTCAGGTTCTCTGGAGCCTGTAGGAGGTAAGTGGAAGGGAGTAGCCAAGAGGGAATGATGGTGTTTAACCAAAATCTGCACAGCTTGCAGGTCCTTCTGGACCTCAGGAAGGTAGTTAGTTTTGTTCCAGAAAGAAAAAAAGGAACAAACCTGGTGATCCAGGATGGCTTTTTTTTTTTTTTTATTAGTGCACATTGCTGGGGCTGGGGAGAGGTGAAGTTTTGAAGGTGTGATGCTGTGAAAGTGCAGGGGGATCAAGTGTGTGGCTGTGTGCAGAGTGAAGTGTGCTCACTGCTCAACAAAGCACTTTATTTTGCTGCTGGAAATCTTCTGAAGAAAGACACTGTCTCCTTTCATCAGATCCCTCTGCTCTGTTGAGCTTGACTGTTAAAAATCCTTCTCTGCTCTTTTTATTTTTCAACAAAGCCACTGCAGTGCAAGGGCTTGGAGATGCCCCTCACTGCCGGTAAGTAAATGTCATATGCAGGAGAGAGATTTCTAGAGGGATCTTCACCTCTGCAGGGAAACACATGGAAGGCTGCAAATGGAGACATGGGAAAACTGTGGAGCTCATAATGGGGTTCTGGGCTGTGTTATAGAGGTTTCTAGTGCAGGGCTCTCATTAGTGGCCTAAATGAGCTGCAGTTTGCACATATGCCTGTCTGATACGTGTTTCCCAGCAGGCACTAGGCCAGATCTAGATATAGAGCAGAGAATAACCCCCATGGAGAGATTCTTAGGAAGCCTTATCTATATATAGTCTATATAAGTCTGTATCCCCTTTCTGCTGAGAGGACAGTCTGCCCAGGGAACGTGGTTACCGCGGATACACCCCAGCTTCCGAGAACCAGGCAAAGGTCCACGTCTGCCACATCCTGGGAGCGATCCCTGGCGTGTCCTGGCTCCTGCTGCGGTGGATTGCAGTGGGGAATTCTCTGCTGAGGGCCCCAGCTGTGCTACCCTGTGCCTTGACCGTGCTGTTGTGGCAGGCTGGTGACACGCTCCTGTGGCCAGCCAGGCTTGTCCTCTGTGGGAGCACGAAGCAGCCGTCAGCCAGAGGGAACAGCTGCAAAGGCTGGGGCACATCACTCGTGCAGAGCCAATGGTGCCTGCGCCTTTGGAGCACGTTGGTCTGTTGGGTGCTCTCATTAAAGCCATGAGATCGTAGCTTGGCAGCGACTTGTCATGAAACAGCCCTTGTAGGATTTTTATGCCAGTGCAGTTCCCTTTCTTGCAGCTGCTTACCAGGGTGTTCTTTGAGAGGAACCTGCACAGACATACTGCTGCTTCTGGAATGAAAAACAATTTGCAGTGCTCAGCCCACCTGCAAAAAAAAAAGCACAAAACAAATAAACAAACCATGAACAGGTGTCTTAGATCAGAAGTGGGAACACACAGTTAGGTGTACAAGGCTGCCCTTTCACACGGCAGTGTGGCCTCCTACTAATTTATGTATGGGTGCAGTTTCACACTTGGGACATCTGAGGCCATTCCCAGCCAGCCTTTCTTTCCTTTTAGTAGGTGAATTTTCCAGATAGTGCACCACCATATTTCATAGCTGTCCTGGCAGCTGCTGAGTGCCAGCCATGGGGGAGCAGAGCCTTCTTTCTGCTGCAGAGTTTGCTGCCTGTTGGCAGTTTTGCAGTGCATCCTGAAACCACAGAAGTGAGAGTCTGGGGAGCTTTGTACCAGCTTGAAATGTCAGTCTGTTAACAGCTCCTGAGGTTCTGTTGGAACTGCTGGAGGCATGGCTTCTCTTTCAATGCGTTTGTCTTTGGGATTGTGAGTCTACGTCTTTTTAAAAGAGCAGCCTCATTTTCTACACTGGAGACACTGATTCCTTTCTCTTCTAGGGAACTGGTATATGTTGTAACTCCCATGAAAGTCATAAGGTTGTTGGAGGACGTCTCCTTCCTCACACACATTTTTACAAATATAGCAGGATCGTTTGAGGTCACTCAGTCTTGAGTTTCTTTAGGGATTGCACACTGTAGCTGGAGGCTGTGCTGGAGCTAGATTTAATTGCCTCTGGAGGGGCTGTGCTGAAAATGGGCGTCTGTAGCATAGGGCCTGATCTCAAGACAGTCCTGCAAACTTTCCAGCTCCTCAGATTCGTATGCAGTCTTTATTTCACTTTGTCATGTGTGTCCTGATTTCAGTGCTGCCTCAACTGTGTGAGCTCAGTGGTTTGTAACAGGGACAGGGATGCTGCTGTTCTCAGCAGAGATGGTAGCACCCATTTCCCAGCCACCATCAGGGCTCTGTCTTTTTACAGTTCCTTCTGTGCAGTGGGTAGCTGGGGGTGTAAGACAGGAGCATTTACCAGTTCTGCCTGTTACAGCGGGGCTCCAGCAGCTGAGAGCTCTCTCAGGTGTGTGCAGAGCTGTTGTACTCTCCTGACACCCTCCAGGTAAGGTTGTAGGTAGCTTTTACCTGCTCCTTTGAGGCTGGTGTGTCGGCTGGCTCTGTGTAACCCACCCACTTAGGCTGCTGCTTGCCATCATCTTCTTCCTTGTGCCAGTGTAAGAATTTGAGAGTTCACAGGGTAAAAAAGTGGATCAGGATAGAGGGGTTTTTGGGGGTAGAGATGAGGAAGTGAGTTGTGTTTCAGTTGGATCAGTTCCCAGCTGTGTTTTGAATGGTCCAAATGGTTGTGCAGGCAGAGTGTGAGGATGAGGATGGAGCAAGTAACCCACAGCACCTCCAAAGTTAAGTAGAAGCAGTAAGTGGTTCTGCTCGCTCCCAAAATATCCACCACGCTTCTAATTTAGCAGAGTTCCCCTTTAGGCCGGGGAAATGACTTTCAATGACTGTGGGAGGAGAAGTCCAGCCCTTTTGTTTAGAGGCTCGTGTTTTAGCTCTGTACTGGAAACCCAGGGTGGTCCAAAGGCTTGTGTGCATTCTCCAGCTCAGGGCTGCTGTCGTCAGAGCTGCAGAGCGGGTCAGGGGGAAGAGATGGTTGGGCTAGAGCTGATCTTTCCTTCTTTAGGGCTCTAAGGGGAGGTCTCTGGTGGGAAGAAGGTTTTTGGAGCCGGACTCTTTGTAATGGGATTCTCAGACAAGCACTGTCCAACTTGACTAATTGACAGTGTAACCAAAGCTGCTGGAGATTGCCGGGGATGTAACTGAATCTTTCACACCGATTCTTATGCAAATTTAAACATGTGCTCCTGGCTTCTAATGGGACACCTACAAATACAACTGGCTCCATTCAGAACTCGGCATTGGTGCACTGGAGTTTTAATTGCTAATGGCGTTATAGTAAGTGTGTGACTTGCAGAGCTGCATCTGTAGCAGTTTCTCAGTGCTGTCCTTGCCTATACACCTGAAGTCTCCCTGTAGTGACCTGTGGAGGTTCTGGCACGTGGTTTGGTGTGTTTGTTGTCGAAACTGTCCATTGCTGTACTGCTCTGGTTCAGTAGTAAATGAGCCTGAACATTTCAGTGCTCTTTTCCTTGCTGATGTGTTGGGGCTCATCGAAGGTAAATTAAATGACCTTGAGGTCTACAGAAAATAATTTGATGTGTTTAACAGTGAGTGCAAATTGTCTTAATTTTCTACTCAGTAAATATATAACTGTGAGTTGATGAGCCTGTTTGATAAGTACTGTCTTGGACTCCTGGGGGAGATTGGTGTCTGCAACCTCCTGGCATAGTTTCAAATTCAGGCGCTTTTTTTCTCTCATAAAGGTGCCACGTGGTAACGGAGTAGTTGGTCAAAACCATATGGACTTAATTTCTTTAAGGTACAAACAGCCTAGAAATGTTTATTTACAAAATATTCAGCCAGTGACTGTAAGCATTTCCATGTTTCTGCAAGAAATGAAGGTAATTATATAATCAGCAAAGATTCATATGGCTTAACTTGTCTCCCATCTGGCATTAGTTAAATTGATGTTTTCGTCTGCATGACCTTTCAGGGTGGGGAGAAATGATGAAATTGAAAACATGGCTGAAAAAGACCTTCCTAGGACATCCAGCCCATGTAAAGGCTGGAATAGGCCCACTGAACAGCCCCTGACAGCTGCTTGGGGGAGCAACTATTCCCCCTGTGCCATGGTCCATGTTACTGGGTATTGTAGGAGTTTTAGAATGGGTGGGTTTAGTTGACCGAGGAGTTGCCTGTCCTGTATGCAGTCCTTTCCCTGTGCATACATGTATGTTCAGATTAACTAGATTAACTACAGCAGGAAGAGCTTCCTTCTTAAAAGAAAGCTATTGTTAGAGCATCGCTTATCATAAATCTGCAGCTCTCCTAATCCTGCTCTCCTCTCATGGCACTTTCCACTCTTCCGTCCACCCACTGATTTACCGTTTGGAGGGTCTGCTCTGAGTTTCTTGGGGCTGTCCTGCAGCCTTCCTCTGTGATATCTTCCTCTCAGATGCGCAGTTTTTAGCATCAAAAGGATCCTTCCAAAACATCCTCTTTCATGAAAATATACCTGCATGCTTTCTAACCAGCAGAAAGATGATATGCTGCTTTCCCGATCAAGTTGCACCCACTGCTTCAAAATGAAGGATTTGCAAGGAAAGCTGAGAACTGCAAGAACTGGATCATATATATTTCATGTTGCTAGTGGCTTGCTAGGGGCTGAACTCCCTTTTATTTGCTCTGCTACCTCTTCCCTATGCTGTGCCTGAGAGCATGCCAGAATTTAAGGTGCTCCGATTTCTCTTTAGACTGGAGGGATCTGTATCTTCTTTCTGCCGGGATTCTGCTCTATTTTGTTTAATAGGGTTGAAGGCCGTCAATATAGGCTCTGTCCTTTCTTCACAAATAGACTTTGAGTGTCTCCAGGTACTTGGATAAGCTTTGCCTGTTCATGTTCAGTCCCAGTGAGGATCTGAGACAGCCGCTTGCAGATACCAAAGGAAATCGGAGGATTTTTTTCCTCCCAACGTGTAGCATTCAGCAGCTCAAGTGTAAAGCTGCTCACTGAGACACAACTTTGGTGGCTCTCTACCCTTGGCCTGTGGGGGTGTGCTTGAGGATCAGAAGCCTGGCCAGTGCTTAGTTCAAGCAAGTGGGTAGAGCTTTTTCCAGGGAGAAGGGATTTCAGAGCTGGATTTTCTCTGTTCTGCCTTCAGTCAGCATGCTCCTGTTTTTCTGACATATAAATGGCAGGTCCTGCTGAGTGTCCTGAAAAAGCCCACGCATTTATAATAAGCTTTTACTGTTCATTCAGTTGTTTCCTTGTTCCAGGATCATAACCTAAATGTCCCAGTGGCTGTTTGTGTTCCTGCTGCACCTGTGTTCAAGGCCAGCTTTCTAGTGCTGGTCCTTCACTGTGCATGTGTAGAATGCAAAATGCTTAGCTCTCCTTGATGCCCTACACACGTGGTGGCATGTTTCAGAGGTACGCCTGCCTTGCCTGGGTTTGCATGCTCAGGTTTGCTCGGCAGCACTGCTCTCCTGCAGGTCCGAGTAACCCGATTCCCGCTGCTTCCACCTTTGCGCGGCACTTGCACTCAAGAGGATTTCTGGGTCAAAAAAGCACACTCGGGTACTTGAGTACAGGCTCTGGTCCAGAGCTGCGTTGTGGGTGAGGTTAGTCTGACCTCACCAACGTCCCAGCTGCGTGCTGCGTCCAGTGTTCTGGTATTTCCTTCTCCCCTGGACTCTCTCGGCATCACCGCAGGCCACTGTTGTGGCTTTGAGCCCTGAAGGCAATGCAGAGTGGACAGTGAAACTGTCTGGTGGACCTTGGTAAAGCTGTGCAGTGCTACACGGGGCTTCTAGGGAGGCAGGAAAAGGTGCTTTTTATCTTGTGTACTTTTGAGTGCCGT
Source organism: Oxyruncus cristatus (assembly GCA_013399855.1). NCBI lineage: Eukaryota > Metazoa > Chordata > Aves > Passeriformes > Cotingidae > Oxyruncus > Oxyruncus cristatus. Next base: position 1,507,175 of record VXAY01000258.1, on the reverse strand, counting down.
GTAAACAACTCTGGCAGTAAAGCAAACAGGAATCCTGCTTTGGTTTGCTTTGCTTTGCCAAGCAGTGAGCTGGACGCTGTGCAGGTGTCTGTATGAGGCTGCCACCACGGTGAGCTCTCAAAGGTAGCTCTTGGCTTTGCACAACTGTAAGAGGATTCCACTCTGCTTTGCGTCCATTAGGTCATCACATCTCTCTGGTGGTGGTCAGATCTGCTGACGGTTTGTATTTTAGCTGGGAAAAATGCCCCTTGTTGGGACTCTGGTATGTCTGTATACAGTCAAAAATGTTGAGTGGGCTGGGAAAAGCTTCCAGCAAACTTGTATCAGTTTCTTGGAGCTCTTTTGTTCAGTAGAAATTCCTTTCTTTTCTCTCCCCCTTCACATCCCCCTGACAGCCCACCTCTTTTCTGCAAGGACTTGCTGAGGTATAATTCACAATTGTGTGGTTGAAGTGAAATATGCACAGCTGCAAATGCATTTTTTAAATGATGCTTCATCGTTAAGGCATCTCTCTGAACAGGTTGGCAGTTCCAGTAGCCATCAGAGTGTGGTAACAAAGAGGGTTTTGTTGAAAACATTTGACTTTGATTTTTATCAAGCTCTGATAAAGTTTTGAACACTTGCTAATTTTGAGTGCAGATAGAAAGTATCTGGAGCAGGGGAGATCTACAGTGGGGAAATATGTTAGATGTGCTCCTGAGAAAAGGGTACGTAATTGAGTTTTCCTTTGTTCTCCCTGCATTGTGTTGTGGAAATCATATGACAACTAGAGTGCAATAAAGGACAAAAGTTAGACACGAATTTTTTGATGTTTGAAGCGTCAGGAATATCCAGTCTTATATGCTGCAGCTTTCCTCTACCTTCCCACTGAACAGAGAAACTTTGCAACTTTCCTTTTTGAATCCATCAGACTTGACGCTTTTGTGATTCCTTGTTTTTTCTGGTGTGTAACAAAGCCCAGGAACTGGAAGCTGCAGGCATACAGTATCCTGTTGCAACCACTGTGGCCCAGTGCTGCCAAGATTTGGTATGGGGCTGCCTGAATCACAGCCATACCAGGAGCCAAGGTCTGTTTACTGGTAGGTCAAAATAGATTTATTGACATGCAGGACATCACAGAGGGCTTGAACCAACTTAAATGGCAGAATTTAGTGTAGTTCAGTGTGAACAGTTCTCTAATCTCTGGAAATTTAACAATTCATCTTTTCTCCCACAGTTACTGACTCTTGAATAGCCAATTGAGGCTCCTTCTCTAGCTTTTGTTTCTCTGTTTTCTGTCTTCTGCCAGCAGGCTGGTGCTGCTCCTGCTAACAGTCTCCTGGGCTATCTTGGTTCCAAAATCATCACCATATTTTCCAAGTTATTGCACGAGTAACTTTGGGCTTTTCTCCTGTGAGTGAATTCACACTCTCCACCAACCCTCCCAGAGCAGAAGCCAATCTCTGTTTGACTGGTACATCTGCAAAGAGGACCTCACTGAATATCAGTCGTGGAGGGCCATCTGTGTCTGCAGCATTCCTGCTGATTTGAGTGTGAAAACAGAGAAATGGCTTAGTAATTTGTAGTTATGTGAACGCTTATGTGTGGTCAGAGTTCTCATACACATTACATACAAGGTGCTTGTAATGTGTGCTCATATACATTACATTTGAGGTGCTTGCTGTGAACTGGCCTTTGTTTCACAGGGATGGAAATAAAGGCTCAAAATAAACACCCAGGGACTGGTAGCAAATCTACACTGACTCTCTGGAGAGCTCGTGCTCACCAAGGTTTTGCCAAAAACATATAACGTGCATGAATACCTTTCATCTGCGATTGGCCCTGTAGCAAAGTTTGTGCTTGGTGTCAACTGCAGTCATATGGTGAAAATCAGAGGTTGAATGTGGTCCTGTGAGTGAGGACAGCATAAAATTAAGGATTAGTCCCATCCTGATGGTTGAAAAAAATGTTGTGGCACTTATCCCTGTCCCATCCCCCTGATGATCCTCAACTGTTCCGGTGACAGAAATGCTCTTTGACAGCCTGTGTATGTGTACCTAGTTTCAGACGTGCCATGCCTCATCCATGAGCAGGAGCGCTGACCACAAAGTGATGCTGATATCTATTCCTTGGTCTTAGCATCCCTGTCATGTTAGTGTTAGCTGATTGCACCAGGCACTAGGAGGGAATGTTTCCAGGGAGCTGAGACTGGTCTGGCTGTTGACTTTGGTCTCCATGAGTGATCTAATGGTGTGGTCCTGTTCACAAATGGAGTAACTGTCTTATTCCTGGATAGGCTTCTTGGTAATCCCTCCTAGCAGTGAACCTTAATATCCTGCCGAGGAAAAGCTGCCTCACAACCTCTGCTTGTTCATGCCTCGTTTACCTCCGCCTGCTTATTTTGTAGAGCGTCTACAGTTTATCTTGATAAATCCTGTTTCAGTGGGAACTCGTAGGCCTGGGGACTGAAAGAATTATTATTGTTATAAATTACTTTTTATTTTATTGCTTATATTCAGCATTAAAAAATCCAGCAGGGATCTGGAACAAGTTCTGAACTGCAAAGATGAGCATCTTGGAACACCCTGTCTCACTGTTCTACTGGCTTACACAGGTCACACTGATATTTTAATAAATATTCTTGACAGATTGAACTAGCAAGTTCAGACACTTGCTTTGCTGCTCCCTTATTGCTTTCAGGAATGAAATATCACCAGCAATGATGCTGAAGAAATGTAATCTCTAAATAATATTGAATCTCTACTTGCCAACTCAACTTCCGACAGCTGCTGAAGAGGTTTAGAGTATTAAGGAAATGCAAATGTTTTTCTGGAGCAATTCAGTGTGTTCTGCCTGCCACTGCAAGCGTTTGGCACTGGGATGCTTCTGAACTCCTTCAGTAAAAACTGTGGTTCCTTTTTTCCCTGATAAACCTGAAGGTCATAGTGGTTTTAAGAAGAGAGTAAGCAAAGTCTGAGTTGCCACGTTTTCTCCCTTTTTCAGGAGAAATGCAGAGAAATCTGTCATGAGGGGTTTTTACAGAGAAGAAAATAAACATAAAATCTTGTGCTGAGTTATATCCAAACAAGTCCATTCTTTTTCAGTAGTGATTCTTTAAACTAGAGCATACAGAGTATATTTAGCTGTGAAGAGAAAGACTAGGAGGGTAGAAAGACATTTTTAAAGTAGTGTTGAGAGACATTTTTAGATCATCTGGAGACTGGGATTTTCTCTAAAGGAAGCTGCTTTTCTTGAGAGAGGATCAGAAGTGCTCTGAAAACCTGAGCTGTTTGCAACCCCACTGCAAGGTCTGGAAATGCATCTCCTGGCTGTCCCCCAGGCTGTAAGGTTAGCCTGGTCATGCAGGTGCCTTCCCACTCAGTTATCTCCTCCGAGCAGGGATAGGATGTTTCATGCAGTCTTTGCCAATGCAAAATCTGCTGCTGCTTCACTGTCAAGTGACCTCCACAGGTTATCTTTAAAGACTAAAGGGATCCTGATTTCTGTTCATTAGTGCGCTTTTGGTGGGTTCTGTAGTTTTCAGGGCTGTAGCTGGAGAGCTTGTGTTGTGCTTGGCAGCAGCTGGGCACTGCACTCTCTGGAAGCCTGTTCAGTTCAGCTGATTTTGGAAGTTAAAATGCTGCTTCTGGTTACTGCTGAACTTCCATCCCTGGCAGTAGCACTGGTAGTTTCAGCTCAGCCATCTCATTCTTGCATCAGCTGGGGTAATGTGTTTAATTATTTGCCTTTTAGAATCTCATTAGATCCCTTATTCCTGTTCTTTGGTAATTTCCCTCCCAGCTTATCTGTGCTCTTCTGAGCACTCTGACAGACAGTGTGGCAAATGAGCAAGCACTGCCCAGAATATTTGATGATAGAAATGCCAGGGATATGTGCTGGAGCACAATGCAGCTTCAATCAGAGGCATCAAGAGGCATTTCTTTCCTTGCAAGGAGCGCTGAATGTTTTGGCACTTTCAGACCTTTTTTGACCACTGTTAATGTTACAAAGCTCCTCTCAGTTTGCACCTTCCTTTCCAGGGAGACAAATCTGCCAGAACCCTTCAGCTGCTTTACCCTCGGTGTTTTGTTCCAGTTTGAGGGATGCTAACCAATGTTTCCAGTGTGTTAAATACTGAATAGAATTCCCCAGCTTAAGTGGCAGGATCCAGAGTTCTTTGTGAATTATATTTAGCGCTGATGGAGGCTGCTTTGTCAGCTGTGTGTCGTTGCCTTGTAAAAAACATCACAGTTAAATAAATGCTTCTGGGAAAGAACCACCTTCCTTTTATAACTGTTTAATGTGTTTGGTTTGGAAGCATCCTTTGAGCTGTGGCCAGCATTGCAGTCTCATGTTTAAAGCACCTGTGCACAGATGAGCCAGAGCTGTGGGGCTCAGAGGAGCTTGGTGCTGTAAGAGCACACAACTGCGGGCTGTGAGAGTTACACAGGGTGTTAGGTACAGCTGTAGAGATTGTTCTTCATGGAGCTGATGGTACTCCTAACCTTCCTTTTGACTGCTGTTGAATGCACTGGAGTTTGTGGTTTGTTTTCTCTTTGCTGCTCCTTCCCTGTAGTTGGGGTTGCTAGTGCTGAATTTTTGGAACATCTGCATGCTGGAGAGAAGTCATACTTTGGAGTGTTAAATAGTTCTGTTGTATTTGAGGCATGATGAGAATTTTGCGAAATAAATTTGTTTCTAACTTGGGTAATGAATTCTGGTATTTCTTTGACATCCCATTAATCTCTGGAGTCAGAGAAGGAAGGAGCTGGCATTAAATATGGGGCAATTAACAGAACAGTGTAGACCATTGGCTCTGTAAGGTGTTGGGGTGGCTGGCTGCACATGCCCATCTGGAAGAAGGCCAGAATGGCAGGCTTGGACAGACTTGCTGCAATGAGAATGGTATTGGGATCTGTGAAGTGTTCTCCTAGTCTGAAAGCAGGGCTGCCAGTGAGATGCTTTGCATATTTGATTGCTCTGCTGCCTAATAGCAAATGTACCATCAAAGTCCACGAATGTTTTTTAGTGCTACTGCCCGTTCTGCCTCTATTCTTATAGGACACTGAGTTCTCAGTAGAAAAGCAAACAGCCATTTGGGGTCTAAATTATGCCTGTGTGGTTCTCCCAGCTTGTGTATGTTGGGCCACATGGCAAACTTCACAAGCAAAAGCAATGTTCACTGCCACTTGATGCAACTGGTTTAAATCAAGGTTACAGAAAGCAGGAATGGGCCACCTGCCCTGGCTTTGCTGCCTTGGGTCCAAGGAAAAGCGAGCTCAAGAACAAACATAAAACCCTCCCCCAAAAGTCCTTTTAAAAAACTCCTGCGACAGGTTTCAGGCAGCCTTGTTTGTTCACAGTGGTGTAAGGTGGTTGTCTTCCAGAGAAGCACCAAGTCTTAAGAATTATGTCACTGGGAGGGCTGTGTATGTGCCCGACTTGCTTGTGAACTGGGAATTCTTGGATGACTGAGTGAGAAGTAATGGGATGTGACCCATGGCATGAGCCAGTCTGGTCTTTGGAGTGACAGACAGTTCAGCTCACCTCTGCATCGGGTGATGTGGAAGCTATTTGAAGTGGAGAGAAATAAGGCAGAGAGATGGCAAGTTGTTCATGCCTTGAGAGGAAGCTCAGCTTTGGGTACACTAAGAAGCCATGTGTTTTTCCTTGAATGCTTTCTTAGCTGGAGGCTTCCTAGTCCTGTTTTCTTATGATGAAGAGATCACAGTGGCAGATAACCCGAGCCCTTCCTTACAAGCTCTTCTGATATGGGCTCAAAGTCAAGGCTCCTGTTGGCATAGTTTTTTTCCTCCTGTTGACTGATTTAGAGGCAGTGGGGAAGATCAGGATATTTCAGGCTGAGCCCTGCTCTGTAAAGGGACAGTGTGTGCTGTGGCTGGGACTGTGCTGTGTCCCCAGGGTACCACCGGGTAACAGGAGTGAGCAGAGAGCACAGCACCGGGTGGCACAGCAGCAAACTCTCTCTGTGGGCAGCTCAGCAGTGGGAACAAAATGCGGAATGGCACCTAGCAGTTTGAAAGTAGTCGAGTGCAAGAGTACTTGGAGACCTGTGCTTCCTGTTCCCGAAAAGAAAATATTGAATATTAAACCAGACTAACTGGTGTGAGACCTTCCTCCGAATCTGCCTGCACTCCAGCTCCTTTCTGGGATGGGTCAGGGGAGCTGCTGGGGAAGTGATTGTTTGGAGAACAGAGGTCTTGATGCAGTGAAGGAGGATTTGCCATCACTCTGCTCCAGAGGGAGTGAGCAGGAACAAGCAGGCTGTCAGAGGAGCTGGTCTCATTTGTTGCATGGATGCGGAGAGCTGGTCACGTGCGGGCTGTGACATCCCCAGTTGCTGTGGAGATGTTACAGCTCCCAACCTGATTCTGCTGCCACTGTGTTTGGGGAGGGTTGAGCAAACCCTCCCCAAAGCTCCCCAAGCACCTGCTGTGCTCAGGGTTGAGATGTAGAGGAGAGGACAGGGAAGAGAGTGGGGGTTATCTGGACAAGGCACATGCCGGAGAAAACATGTGCCTTGAGGCACTTTCTTTAACCCTTTTGTCTCACTGACAGGTGCCTGTAACAGAGCTGGCTACCACTGCCAGGATTTTTTTGGGCGTGTGCTGGAAGACTGGGTGCTGGCTTTGTTCCTGCAGGTGGCTGCAGCACTGTCAGCTTGGGAGAGGGATGCTGGTACAGACGGGGACAGATGTGCTGCTTCGTGCCCTGAGGCAAATTGGACTTGCCAGGAAGCCTTTAACTCTGATGGCCCTTCTCATCGACTGGTGACTTTGGGCAGCTCCTGCTAGTCCCGCAGGGTTCAGGGGCAGATGGGACTGGCTCCTGGCAGGCAGGGAGTGTTCCTGTAGCATGCCTGGAATAGTCGATCCCGGGTGACCAGGCTGCTGTGTGACAGGCACTGCTGTCTGGAGCAGGAGGCCAGCGAGAAGGCAGGTTGCATAAGGAAGGCATGCAAGGGAGGGGTGAGCCAGGGAGTGGAGGGCTGTTGGATTTGTTCCAGCTGCGAAGGTCTCTCCTCCTTATCCCCCACCCCCTGATTTGTTTTTTGCATTCCTCCTCTCGGTCTCCTTTTGGATTGGGGCATGATTCATTTGCCCATTTGTGTATATGCTTTTGCGCCAATGTGTGAGGTGCATGTACTGGGAGCTGCCCTCCACCATGGCTGGCTCACATAAGTTTAGTGGGTTGTGCCTTTGCCTTGTTGCTGGCTAGCTGAGAATTGCAGCCCTGGCTACAGGAATGGTTGACCAGCCCACATCCTAAAGGCTTTCCCTCCCTTAGGAGGTGTTTTGACTGCGTTCATTAGCTGCTCAAATGGGAGACTGGCATTTCAGCGCTTTAAGGGTTTCTGGGCTCTACTGCAGTCCATAGATATCTCTGCAAGCTTTTTAGGCTCATAGCTCCCACTGGCTTTTGGTCAGATGGATGTGGTTATGCCTGATCTGCCTCCATCTCATTCCTTGATGGTGGTGCCTCTGGCTACTGCAGCTACTATTGAATTACTACAACAAATATCAGGTGTGTTTGTGTCTCCTGCGGTATAGAAAGTGTAATCCTGATGTCTGTCCAAGGAGTCTTAATATGAATCATTATTTGCTGACTTTAGTCTTTAAGGCTAATAAAGCACCTTCTGCTGCCTCAAAACTTTAACAATATTGATGAGACCTAATTCACCAGTACCATAGGTGCTTTCACTGATGCTCACTTTGGTATTAGGTTGCCATGCAGGCCTGTTGTTCTGGATGCGGGGTTTGGAGGAGGCAAGCCAGGAGACGTGTATTTAACTACGCTTAGGCCTGTGCTGGTTTTGCAGGCAGCATGGTGCAAACACATAGGTGAGTTTACCTAACTCCTTTACACTCCATTGCATGTCTGAGAAACAAACCTAGTCCCTGCTTTGTGGCTGTCTGGGTTTTTTTCCTTCTCTAAGTGACCCTGTAAAGGGGTTTGAAACCATAAAAATGAAGAGTGAGAAGCCAAACGTGTAGTGTGTGTGTAGGAACTGAGATCTGACTGAGGCCAACAGATGTGCTGAGAGCTGCTTCTGCTCTTGCTGAGATGACTTAAAGGGAGAGAAGGCTGCTGTTGCTTGGTAGCACAGTCCAGAGCATGTGAGCAGCTGGTGACAGACATGCTGGTTTCCCGCTTGTGTGACTTGGAACGCATCACATCTCAGTCAGGTTGTCAGAACGTGGTGTGACACAGCTGCCGGCTCACAAGAAATTTTGCTTGACTGCCTGAAGAGTATGTGAAAATTTGGAGATGCAGCTTCAATCCCCATGGGTTTCATTAGCATGGCTGTGTCTCACTAGTGCCCTTTCCTTCCCAGACTACTGAAGCACTAAGGAATGAGAAGTGCCAATAGAATATGTAAACTGTCTTTTGTGAGCTGGATTGTTTGGCTTGCAGGAATCCTGATCTCTTTCTGCCCTTGGTGAGTCCCCTAGAGCCAGCCAGCAATGTCTTGCCCTAATGAAGGTAGACATCTCTCGCATTTTCCAAAAGATATGTTGGATTGGAGTATGTAAGCTCGGATGCGCTTTACTACTTGGTCACATTAAATTCAAGTAGCAAATGTGCCCATGCAGAGTTCTAGGATCTTGTAAAAATTATTCTGATCTGCAAAGCTTTGACAAACCCACCCAGTTTGTATGCTCAGTTTAGAGCAGGCATGTTTGTAATATATTTGAAGCGAGCAGGACAATATTTCACCCTAAAAGGATAGTGTCTGGCTCTGCATGTGTGTCCTTCTGAGGTCTGGGGTAGAGCCTGTTGCGTAAAATAAGCTGCCATTCTCTTACCTGTCTGAACAAGACCTGCTTGCTACATCATTTCCATGGATCTAAGTCTCTAGAATCTTAAGAGCTTAATTCTCTGTATTAATGCTGGGAAGAGGATTTCAAGATCCTTGAGTAAAAGAACAATGGAAATACTGGCTCTGCAATTGTTTCCTGGCTGCTTAAACCTTACTTGAATGGATCTGTAGCTAGAGGAGCTGACTAAAGGTTAGCCTGGTGGGAAGTGTGAATGAAGGACTATTAGGTTTCTTTGCAGGTTGCTCAGGTTATGTTTCTGGTATGACATAAATTGGGTTGCTTGACCTCTGCCTCCTCTCTTAATTTCATCTTACCTTGGAGCTTCCCTGAGAACGGGACCAAGATTAGATCACTTTGAAAAAATTAGCCCATTAAGCTTTGGAAAGTGAGGAAGCATCTTCCTGCAGCTCCTACCACTGCTGACCTTGCCTGGAGACCCCACTCTGGTATCGGAGGACAGCACTTCTCCCCTGCTTTGTCCCAAAGCTAGCTCCTAAGCCAGAACAGAGCCCTGCCTTTAGCATGTAAGTGCAGCAATGGATTCGTCCATGTGTTGTTCTTCTCTTGCTGGGCATGTGTGGAGCAGGCACAAGAAACTGCTTGTGCAGTTGGCTGTTCGTGCACTGCATACATTCGTACCTTGCTGAAGCAGCTGTCTCCAAAAAATGCTGTGCAGGGCTCTTTGCTCCAACCTCTACTGCACAGGCACCCCCACAGTTATGTGCAGAATGGCTCTGTTTGTCTGGGCAAGTGTGTGTGTAGGCGGGTGTCTCCCTCCACTTTTCCTTCAAGTGGCTGGTGATTTTTTTTGGGGACTGACTTGGGTGTAAAGTGTCAGCTCAGAGCAAAACACTCAAAGTTGATGCTGAAAGCACGAGGCTAGTCCCAAAACACTGAAATAACTTGGATGAGGTGAAACTGTCCAGTGGCCAAACGGAAACCAATTCTTCCTTATAGCCGTTGACTGATTGAGGTTTTCAGACCTTGGAGGAGAGCACTCTTGGCATGAAACACTTTCTCTGGGGACAGTATCTTCCCAGCTTTTGACTTGGACAAAAGATTTCTGTGTATTAGTCTTCCTGCCCCAGCTCCCATCTTGCACTTGGAGTCCCCTATAGCTATGGATGCATCCTGTTATTATTCTCTACTTCTGTGGGGTTTAATTAAAATGCAGGTCTTTAATTTTTACTTTTTCCTTCCTGTTGATTCGACTGTCTCTGCGTGAGCGAGGTCTCGCTGCAATTACCGTGCTCCCTGCGGAGAAACAGGCATTTAATTCAGTGAGGCAGACTCTTTCTTGGAGGGGGTTTATTTTCCTTATTTTCCTACACAGAGGGATGCAAAAGCAAAACATCCAGTGAGAAAGAATGCGACGCTTTATTTGTTGTTCTGGACACGTTTGCAGAATCTCGGTTACCAAATGTTATGTTTTTGCAGATAGCTGCCCCCTTAAGCAAAGAGCTCATGATGAAGCTACTCGGCCCGACTTGCATTAGCAAGGCGAGCTGACACCGTTGGGTCAGGTCCAGGTTTCCTCTTTAAAACTGTGTTCTTGCAGCAGTGATGTAAAAAGATGGAGTTCTATTGTAGAATGCATTAAGTGTGATTTGTTAACCTGAGAAGGGGGTCAGGCAAGTAACTTGTGCCTGCTCACCGTGAGGGGCACGTGAGTGACCGGAGGGGACACAAGCTCCTCAGCAGGCAGTGCCTGCTGCTGTGTGGGACCCAGCTGTGCTCCTAGCAGGGAGATCTACTATGAACCTTCAAAAAAGGCTGGAAATACTGGCTCTCAGATTTCCACTGCCCTTATTTAACGCTGCTTCAGCTAACTTTGTGCTTTTGCTAGCTAACCACCCCCCCATGCAACTGTAGGTCACTGCTGAAACAAGATGCAAGGAAGGTTTCTCTTCACCTCCTGTATTGCAGTCCCAGGCTTTCAAAATACTGCAGGCTCTTTCAGATCCAGACTTGAGGTTTCCTCAGTTCCCTTGTGTGTGTATGATAGGTTATTTTCTGTGTTCACAGAGATCATGTCTAAATGTGTTAAAAACCTCTGAATATAGCCTTATTCTGAACATAGCCAGGTGGATCTTTCCACATCTGCCTGTGTCTGTCCTGTTTTTCTTACCAGCATCTAACCTCAACAGGCTTGTTGATAGAAGTGGTTGTGAGATTGGTCCCTTTCCTGTCCCTAAGACTTGATGGACTTACACTTATCTTTTGCCTTGGTTTTGCTGTATGTAAGGAGGTGCCACCATTATCAGAGGCAGTTATGACACAAATCCTTGCTGTGCCTGCATGTGTGAGTAGTTCAGGGATCCTTGTGCTGGTGGCAGGGACACCACACTGGCTCTGGATGCAGCTGACACACTTGGTGTATGCCTTTTTGTGATGATTTGAGTAAGATATGGCCCCTTTCTGCCACGTATTCTGAAGGTTGCTTTCGTTTGTAAGCTGACCTGAAACAATAAGTATGTTGAGGGTAAAAGTGATTTGGTGAGATTTAAACTCTGATTTTTATCCATCCCCCCCCCCAGCTGATGGAGAGGATAAACATTTCACTGTTTTTTTTGTGTGTGAAGTGCCTTTTAGTACCAGCAGCCCAGCCATGAGGGATAAAGAAAGCAGATGTGTCCCATGTCTTTTTTTAACTGCTTTTGTTTTTCTGATCAGTTTTTTTCTTTTTCCCTGAGCAGCAAGTGCCCCACAGGGCTTGATCAAAGCTCATAAATGATGAATTGAAGGAATGCCCAGCGGAGAACAGAACGCCCTCCTTGTGCTCTGCTTTGTGTGCTGAGAACATCATTGTTTCTTCCAGTACCTTTTCCATTCTCCAGCTCAAGGCTGGAGAGAAAAGGCCTTTGTTCCTTGCCTGTCAGCTGAGACAATGCCAGTGTGTTGTCCTACCTCTGCTCTCAGCACCTGACTGGCCCAAGCTCTGTGGGTTTTGGCAAGCTGAGCACAATTGTCCTCCAGCTACAGCATTACAAAGAAAACAAACTCCTTCCTCCAGATCCTGGCCTGGCTGGTTCACGGCAGCAGCCACGTGTGCCTGTGCTTGCCGTTTTCTTCAGGATGAAGAGGGAAAACCAGCACCTTCCCCTGCGCTCCAGGTTGAAGGATGCAGTTTCATCTTTTACAGATTTCCAGTGCCCAGGGACATTTGGGTTTGCAGTTGAACGTGCTGGTCTCTCCTGCTTCTCTCGGGGGAGGCTCCGGCCATGGGGAAAGGGCACTTGGTTCCCCTCTGCCAGCCCAGCCCAGCTGCAGTTGTCCTGCCTGCTTCTGCCGGCCCTCCTCCGGCACCCAACGCCATCTCCAGCATGTTTGGCTCAGTGACACTGCACACAGCTGCTGGGGGTGTGACAGAGCGGGACAGAGGCCCAGGCAGGCCCAGTTTTCCCACCTCCCTTGTAATTTCTGCAGCATCTCTGGCTTCGCTGTCTTCTGATGCAAAATTCTGCAAAGGAGAGAGCTTGTAGATCTCTCTTTCTCTTGGTTTTGGGGGGCTGGTAACAAGAACCAGTGCTTTACAAATGAGCAGGGATAGCACATGGCATGGGCTGGGTTGGAGAAGAGGCTGGCAGGGATGTGTTTGGAGAGGTGGTTGACTGTAGCCCTAAGAGCTCAGACTGGCTCTTCCCTGTTGCTAGCCCTGTTCCAGAGTTCAGGCAAAGCCACGGGTGTTTCTGGATGAGACAAGTGGCACTTGCTTCAACATCCGCCCCAGCTGCTGTCGGGAAGAGCCTTTAGCTGCATCTCCCCTGCAATTTTGCACCCAGGCTGATCATGTCAACCTTCAGGCATTGCAGCAAGGCAATGCATCAGCTTCCCACTGTGGTGAGGTGGTGGTGGAGGTTCAAGTCACCCTTGGCAGTGCTAACTTGTTGGTGTCCTGGCACCAGTGTGGAGTCCTGTAGTTCAAGTGCAGGCTTCAGTCAAGCTTCTTGGGTACGCACCAAAATCCAGCGTCAGGTCCTCTTCCCTTCCCATCTACTACTGGACTTCACCCTTTAATGAACATCCCTCAGTTACACTTGATGTGGGAGAAAGAGCTTTGCAGTGGGTTTCAGAGGAGCCATGCTGAAGCCTGCTAACATTTGCATGTCAAGAGGCCAAAGATGCCCCTGCCATGGAGGAGGGACAGGACACACAAAGACCAGACATGCTGGCTCCTGGCCAGTGTGACAGGTGATGTCTAGTCACTAAAGCCCACCCGGCAACTTTCTCTGACCTCTGCTCTCCTCAGACTGAGCTGCCTTTGCTTCAGGTTTATCTTTCCCTGAAGTTTATTTATGGGTGTGCCTCCTGAATTCCCCCAGCTGGTGGTAACTTGTGTGAAGTTGTGACAGTGCCAGTATGGTGATCCCATAACCTCAGAGCCTTAACTCTGAGCTGCACCAAATCCCAAACTTCATCCGCTCCCAAGCTCCCTGCACTGGAAGGGCAAACAGCTTTAACCAGAACAATGTAGCATTGCCAGGGTAAAGAATGTGATTTACTTGCATATGCATGCCATGTGAACACCAGGGCCAGAGGGCACTGCTTGAGTCCTCTTCTTTCTTTTTTTCCTTTTTTTCCCCCCTTTCCTATTAGAGAAGCCTGAGCCACTTGCACTTCTGTTTGGGGATGAGGAGGAGAATTCCTGGGTTGACAGGAGGTGGGAGCAAGATCTTCGGGAGCCAGGAGTCTGAAACTGAAAAAGCCAACAATCTAGGAGAGCTTTGTAGATGAGTTTAAAATTAGACCGACCCAGTGCTTTTATATTGCTGCAATATAATTCCTCTGACCCTGAGGCTTTTGGTCTAACTGGGGGCAGGAGTTCCCAGGCCATGATCTATGGAGGTCAGCGCTATGTGGTGCTCTCATGTGGCCATGGGTCTGTATCAGAGATGTATTTATGAAAAATTGGAGAAATTCAGTCTAAGAAGCCAGGGAAGCCTCATATATTACTGCTGTCTTTACATCTGTATCAGTGCGTGGCTTGTGTCCAGAGCCTGTTCACCCTCAAACCGGGATAATGCTGTATGTAAAAGCTGTTCAGAGCTTCTCCTTTTTCAGGCATGATTGTAACTTTCTTTTCTGTTCCTGTTTGCAGGTTGTGCAGCTTGACATTAAAGAAACTGGTAGTCTTAAAGGAATTGGATAAGGAGCTTATTTCTGGGGTCATTGCTGTCAAAATGCAGGTAATTGCTGCTCAGTTCGAAGAATTGTGTTGTTTGACTAAAAATACTGGCAGATGCCCAAACTGAGCTTCACCTCCACGTAAGGTCCATTGTAGCCACAGACTTCTTGCCAAGTATATTGGGGCATTCTGGACGTGTGCAGTCTCTTCTGAGCCTTCCCCCTACCACGTTCTGCTGTTGTAAGCGAATATTGTTCACTGATGGCTCAGCATGAGCTTATTTGCATGTAAAAATGCTCTTTACAGATCATATGCTGTCACCTCCTCTTCCTGAGCTGGCATAAAATCCGAGCCTGGTTCTCTATTTAATGTGCTCACTTTGGGAATGAACAGTGTGGTAACTTTGTCCTGCTTTGGGGGGTCTGGAGTGTGGGCCTTCCTTTGCTGTGGGCAGCTCTGCCGTTGAGTCCGTAGCCAGGTCCTTGTCAGTGGATTTGTAGGGTGCCTGTACATGTTAATTTGTTTCCCTGAAAAACAGCTGTCATCCGAGGTAAATAACCCACTTTACCGCATATGTTTGTGCCATTTAATTAGGTGGCTTCATGTAGGTCACAGTGCCTGGAGGCAGGCTGGGAAGGAAGGGGACTCGGTTCCACCGTGCGTCACAGCATCAAGCTCGGCTCACGTGCTCCCACCACTGCAAATGCTAAAGTGCTTAACAAGTAAAAGCCTAGCAGACCTATAAGTAGAAAAATACCATTAACCATGCTGGAAAAGCTGCTGCTTTTCAAATGAAGAACTAGGCAAACTCCTGCAGAGATCTGGTTGTGTCAAAGCACACAAAAATCTAGCTTGGAAGGTGAAATCTGTGGGACAAAAACACGCAGCTGAGGATTTAATTGGTATCTCTTATCACTCCCTGTGAGTTACCCAGCTGGGGTAAAATTGTGCCCCTCTGTGTTGGAGGGAGTTCATGCACCCATGCAGTGAACAGAAAGGCAGGGAATTGCTTCACACACCTAGGTTTGTGGGAACCTTGGAAGAAGCACCGCTGTGGGTTTCCAGGCTGACAGATACTGCTTGTCAGGGCTGAAAGCTTTCCATATGTTTGTGCTCTTAGATGACAAATGCATCACTGTAAGGACCTGAGTCTTGTCAGTGAATGATCTACACCCTGAGTGTGTCAGATGTGGGTTGGAGAATTCAGTAGCTTTTACTAGAGCAAAACCTTCTTTTCCTGTCCAGGTTACTGCTGACTGCTTGCACTTTCTGTGGGTGAAAGCTTGACCCAGACCTGCAAGTCCAAAGGGAGTTCTGACACATGGGGCTTTTTGGGTATGTGTTGTGACCTGCCTGGTTGCAGTAATTCAGATGCTGGAACCTGAGCAGTCCTCTCCACACCAGGGCAGATCCCTGAGGAACTGGAAGGCTGAAGGGCTTTCCCTTTTCAGGATGTGCATCTGCCGAGTCCTGGGCTGCAGCTCACATCGCCAGGATATCCTTGTTTTGCCCTGTCCAGTTGACCTAGAGGTGACAGTGGCTGGAATGACCATTGTCCAGAGAGTGCCTCACCTTGGATGTCCCTTGTGGGGGACCGCACCCATATTTCTTTGGAATGTGATGTCAGTAGCAGTGCAGCTGTCAGACACAGGCAGGTTTGAAGCCCTGCTGTTTAAAGTCCCTTTATAGCTTGCAGGTTATGATGCTGACAAGCTCTGTTCAGGGATGCTTCATTTACCAGCGCTCAGGTTTCTGGCATGGCTGTTGTTTGAGCCTGGTGATACTGGATCATCAACTCTATGATCTCTGTCAAATGACTCACTGCCTTTGTGTGGGGAATTGCACGAGAGGTGTCAGACACTGGAGTCCTTCCAGAGGGGACGACTGAATTCAGACCTAATGAGAGCATCTTACCTGCATTTCCCGTGTCTCCTTGCAGCCTCCTGAACAGTGATGTTCAAAGAGTTGTCAACTGTGTTTCCCAAACCGTTGCTCTGTTTATCTGCTGCAGTCTTTTAAAAGCAACTATATTTGGTCTTTCATTAGATTTCAGGTTGCGTAACCAGCAAAGCAAGATTGCTGCTATTAGGAGCTTTGCACAGATGGAGCAGCTGCCACTGTTGCCAGCGGCCAGGCTCGCTGTGCTTTGCTTCCCATGTGCTGCTTGGCCTGGGGGCAGCCCTTCAGTCCCTCGCTCTGCTCTGCTGTCTGTCTTCTGATCTGCTGCAGCTCAGGCACCTCAGCTTTTCCACAGAGGAGCTCGTGCTGTGCAGGAGCTGAGGCACCACTGCGGATCACAGCGTTTGCTCTGGCTGCCTGAGCAATGTGTTTGGGGAGGAAGGGATGTAAACGAAGCTCTGCTGCTGTCTCATCTCGTGATGCTATTTGAGGCTGATATGAGCAGACCACATTTCCCTTTGGATGTAGCTTGGAGGTGTTTGCCCCCCCAGCCTGTCTCTGATTTCCCAGATGCTGCTTTTTTGAGAGCTACAGTTCTGTGTTTCTGGGAGATCAGCCTGTCTGGACAACGCCAGATCTGCAGCCTCAGCAGAACATTGAGCCAGAGACCTCTGAAACTTGTCACTGTGTTTGAACAATGCAGAAGGGTCTGCTAGGCAGCAGTCTGTCATGTTTTCCTGCTAGTTTTCCTTCAAACATTCCCTGAGATGAAATGCTCACATGGTAAATAGCCCAGTAACTGTGTTAATACATGGCAGCACACACACAGGGCTGGTTTGGAGTTGCCCTGTGATACATCAGGTCTCCAGACTCCACTGAGATGCTTAGTGCATTTTTTTTTTTCTTTTATGTCCCCAGCTACTCGCAGTTGTTTAAACAGGTTAAAGTCTCCGCTTTCCCCAGGGAGGGGGTGTGCACAAACAGAAAAGCCCAGTCTGTCGTGGCTAACGCTGGGGATTTAAGCATAATGCTGCAGCATCCAGACCCAGGAGATGATGAGCCTTGTACCTATTGGCTGAAGTGAAAATATGAGACTTCAGCTGGAGGGGTGGGGGTTGACTCACAGCTTTTCAGTGCTGGGGTTTGGCAGAACAAAAGCTGCATTGTTGCAGTTAGGGACAGTAAATATGCCCAAATCTTTATTAGTCAAATATCTCCCTTTCATCTCATTAATATTTCACAGAAGTGCAAGGGCAGACCCATCCATTCACTTCTCTGTGGTAGTCCCTGACAACGTTTCCTGGTGTGCAGTAAATAGGACTGGAGTGGGGTATAAGGGCTGGCTTCTGGGGAATTCACCCGATGGACTTTGTTTCCATACAGGGCTCCAAGCGCATCCTGCGGTCTCACGAGATTGTATTGCCCCCGAGTGGACATGTGGAGACGGAGCTTGCACTGACCTTCTCGCTGCAGGTAGGCTGGGGCGTTTGTGCTTGCGGTGAGCGAGGATGTGTTGTGGGTCTGAGGTGAAGATCCTCGGCATGTTCTCTTGTGCAACAACACAAACTTGTCTGAACTGCCTCTCAGCAATGAGGGCCTGAAGCTGGGTGCTGGTTCACAGTTTTAGGGGACCTTCCTTGTTGTGCATCCTGGTTTTGGAGCCCAGGATAACCACGAAGGAAGAGGAACATGAAGACTGTCCTCTTCAAGTTATGGACAGCAGTGTCCGTAACAGGAACTGGAGCAGAACAGGATGGCTCTTTTTTTGCCTTTTGTTGCCTTCTTTGAGTAGGCACTGGAGGATGGCAAACCATGGGGGTGACATGGAGTGTCAGTCTGACAGAAGGCAGTAGTAGGAATGAGTCAGGGGAACTTCTGATTTGGAGTTGCCGAAGGAGGCACCATTTGTGGAGGCAGGAGCAGTGTGCTTATAGTTACTCCTGGCTCCAGAGTCACAGAAATAGCTGTGAATTGAAGCCACTGCATTTCATTAGTTCCTCTTTTCCTCAAACTGTGCTGCTGTCCTGGTGCTACCTCCTGAGCAGGGAATTAAGGCGAGTAGAGGCTGGCTGGCTGCAAGCAAGAGAGGATGCTGGACACAGAGCAGAGTCAGACAGACACTCGAAGGCATTAATACGTGGAATCTCAATTATCTATGTTCTGGGACTGTTGGTTAGATCTTGACTCCAGGAGTTCAGTCTGGTAAGGAGAGAGGTTGAAGTGATGATGTGAGTCTGGTTGTTACTCAGACCTGTGCAGACCTGAAGCAGGTAAGATTTCATTGCAGACGGATGATAACCCTGCAGCTGCCCAAGCAGATACACAGATGGCTCTTGCTTCTGGTTCTGTCCTGGTGCAGCTCAGACTGGGTTAACTGCATTCCCTCTTTTGTGAGCAGGAATAATCGACCCACATGCCAGGAATACACACACCTGGGTCCTGCTGCTGCAGGTTTCCCATGGTTGGGAGCAGAGCTGTAAGATGAGCCAGGTCTTCCTCTGCCAGGCCTGTGTCAGCAAGGAGCAAGTCTGCAGATCTTTTTGGAATTAATTGGGAATACGGTTGGAGTTTTTTCTGGGTCTCAGAGCAATGCTGCAGCAGGATGCAGAGCATTGTCTTTAACTCTGTTTCCCCTGACGGGGCTGGGAATTGAGCCAGAATAGGAAAGAGTGATGTCTGTGACACTGAACCTTAGAAGAGGTGAGTGAGCTTAAAACAGAGATATGCTGCTGATCTCTGACTGACTGCATGAAGGATTGGTGGTCTTGGATGCAGTAAGGCTTGGGAAGCATTCTAGAATAGCAGGATTTTTATGACAGATTTGATTGTTACTTAATTGGACAATGGCTGGAAGCTATTCCTAGCTAAAAACTGCAGTTTAATTCAGACACAGTCTGAATTTAGTGCCTGGGATATATTTGGGGATGGGATGGGCCACAAAGTAAAAGTGTGTGGGTATCACAGAACAAGGTTTTGGTGTCTTGCAGCAGCCAGTATGTTCATGTTGCACTGTCAGCTCTTCAAACCTTATGCCTTGCTTTGTGCCACCTGCCTGGATTTTCAGCCCCTCGTTCCTTCACAGTTGTCGCCTGCTCAGCTCCTTCTCCTGGGTGACATTCTTGTCCTTTGGACAGAATGTTTTCTTGTCAGAGCTAAGCCAGAGGGGACAGTGCTGGCTGGCTGAACAGCAAGCAGCCCCTTGTGCCTGGCAGGCTTCTCCTCAAACCGAAGGGAGGAGTTTCCTGTTGCTTTATTACACAAGCTGGGTAAGACTGGAGGTAGTGGTGTGTCCAATCCTTTTTGACCTTCTAGTTAGGGGTAGACCAGCCTTTCTGGCAGGTGAGCTACCATCACCCTCACTGTTGGAATGTCTTCTCCTGATCCTCTGTGGGTCTATCAGAATCAACTGAAATTTCCCAGATATTCCAAGAACAACATCACAGCTCTCCAGAGCAGTTAATTCCTGTCTTTAATAAACCTTTCCAGAGGGAAGGGATTACATCACTGGGGCTTCAGAAAAAATTTCTTGCCCTGACTCTCACTGTTTAGGTGTGTGATGGCCCTTTCTTTTCTCACCCCTCAAAGGTGCCTTGAGGTGCTTGACGCTTCCTCTAAAAGTCTTGTTTTCAAATATTTTGAGTCAAAATGTTTTCCTCTTCCAGTTTTTGTCGTGGACTGACAATTGCTGAAAAGTTTTGGTTGAAACCATTCTGTGGAGTTGATAACTCATGGCTGGTGTTAAAAATAGCTGGTCTGTGCAATGCAAATGGCTCAGCTTTTCTTCTGGAGGCCCCTGATTGTAACAGAGAAGCTGAGTGGCCTGAGTCTCTCTGTACCTTTCTTTTACCACCTCTGTGAATGCTCATCAGATGTGACCAAACCTTTGAAAAGTAGAAACTTGCACATGTATGGACTTGAGCCATCCAGTTTAATCCCTGAAAACTGAGCACATGCAAATGGAGCTAGCCTGGGACCTAGCATGACTTAGGACTTTAATAGTAGGCTTGTACTTAAGCAGCCTTAGTGTGGCACAAATGCTTTGAGCTGAGAGCAAGGACACCCTCTTTCCTGCTGACCTCCCAACACATGGAAGGGCCCCAGAAGCAAGGAGATGGTAAATTTGAATGTTAAAGGTGCCTCTGGCTTTTTGAGCTGCTCTTGCTGCCTCCCTCTAATAACTGTCTTCCATCCTTGTTTAGGGATGTTGTACATCAGTAAAGTCACAGTCTCTGTGTGTTTTGAGGTTGTCTTTTAATTATGGGGAGTACTGTTCCTCTCCTCTGCAGGGCTGCTTCCTTGGGCAATGAGCAGTAGATCTTACCCTCACAGAGCATTCAGCTAATTAGTATTCTTGTTTGTGTGGCCACTGCTCCCAGCTCCCTGCGGAGCAGTCAAGCTTGCTCTGGACTGCAAATTATTATCTGAAGGGTTTCTGGTGGCATTTGGTATTTGTATTTGTCAAGTGTTTTGATGGGCAGGAAGTTATTTTCGTAATGTTCCAAGGGAAAAGAAAAAGTATGTCTTGCCTGCGGTGGAAGCAGCCTTCGCTTGGGAATGTCCTGCTTGTCCACTGTTTGCAGGGCAGCCTGTGCTCCAGGTGGCACCTCTGGGGCTCCAGTTCTGGGCAGCCTCCATCTAGCTGTTGGGGAAAGTGTCTCTTGAAGGCTGCTCATCTCCCTGGAGCCAGGCTTGGGTCCAGCCCTTCCCAAACTGAACAGTCCCTCTGTGCCCCTGCACTGTGTTTTTGATGTGCTTGGCTGAGCTGTTCGGGCAGAGCTGAAGTCGTCTGGGGGATAATGAAGCATTGTCCACTGAGTGTGAGTTTGACATAGGTGCTTCTAAAAGCCCTGGAATTAATCTCTGGGAGTGGAAGTTACTTGTGGAGCAGGTAGCTCGGGAGGTACTGTCAAGAAAAGTAGTGAACTTTTCCATTGTGTTTCCCACTGCAGTACCCTCACTTCTTGAAGAGAGAAGGCAACAAGCTTCAGATCATGCTGCAGCGGCGGAAACGGTACAAGAACCGAACCATTTTAGGCTACAAGACTCTGGCTGTGGGGTCTATCAACATGGCTGAGGTGAGCTGCGCTTGACATGGTCTCTGTTGACATTGGTGGATGTTTTCCCTTCTCTTCAAACCCATTGTTGTCATTTTCCCCATTGAGAAGTTCCTGGCAGGATTTCATATGGCTGTCTTAATAGCTGTAATCAATATTCCCAGGGCAATATTTTGAATGGGTTTTACTACTGAGTAATAGTATTGAGCGTTTTCTGCATCGTATCTTGAGAGCTAAAGCTTTCATGAGGCTAGCTTATGACCTTGTGAGGGTTTTGTTATTGCTTTGTGGCTCTTCTTAGAGTTAGGGGTCCAGATCAAAAGTGCAGAACAAGACAGATAGGGTCGCTTGGGCAAGCCTTTGAACCCTGAGAAATGGTAAAGTTAAAGCAAGGTTTGCTGTGCTTCTCAGTGCCACAGTATGACAGCTCAGCATTAAGTAATTTCTCCCATTTTGCTTAAAACACCTTTTGCCATTCTTATTTCATGGCTGTTGGTAATGTAGGTGGAGTTCTATTCATGAGAAGTAAATGATAAAATTAATTCTGGAATCAAGTAGGGATAAATTGTTCACTAAGGCTTTCTGAATGGTGTAGCTCCATGCTTCATTATTTCATGCCCTGCTTAATGTCTGCTGTTTCTGTTTCTGAGTATTTAGGGGTGGGCTTAGCAGTAGCAAGTTCAGCTTAATCCCAGTATTTTTAATGAGACTGCATTCTGTCAACAAATCATATTTATCCAAAATAAGCTGGTGTTAGGCTGTGGTGAGTTATTACTGTATTAAATAATTAATTATAAAGACTACTTCTCATGTGTGAGTTCAGCTTCCCTCGGTCTTGCAGTAAATGGTGAACTCCTCATTTGAATTAGCCAAGTTTGTGGTGTTGCAGCTAACATTTTTTCCTGCGCTGTGTTTGATTTGTTGAAGAACTGGAAATTAAATACTGCTGTAAGGCAGAAAACATGCGGGCCCATTAATTAGAACCATCAGTGAACTTCTAAGTGTCAGGCATTTGCTGCTGCTGCATGTGGTTTCTCTTATGTCTGTTTGTAATGTCAGCTGACTGAGATCAGAAAGTCAAAAATGCTCAAAGGTACACCATGTTAGGAAATAGTTGCTCTCCAGCTCATCTGGAATATTTATGAAATTGAAGTCTTTAGGAAAACAAATTTTACAAGCTTCCCCCCTTCCCTTTGCAGTTTATAGGATAGTGACCCCTGAACTGCACTGACTCATTCCTTAAAAAAAAAAAAAAAAGTTCCTGTAACTATTGAGACAAAGCAGTGAATTGGAGTTGAGGGTCTGAGCAGAGTTTCAGGGCTAGGGCATGTGTTCCTCATCAGCTCAGGTCTGTTTAGAGCCACGTGAGGAGCTGACAAATCAGCCTGGCGCGTGTTGAAAAGCTGAGGTGCAGGAGTGGGGATGTGCTTGCTGACTCTGGTGGGGCAAGAGAAGAACAGAAGACTTACGTTCTGGGGAGAGCTCTGTGAGTGGCAGAGGAAGGAGGAACCCACACTGAGATGTCCCTCTGCCTCCACCACTGTCTTGTTTTTCATGACCTACTGCCTCATTATACTGTGGTGGCCAGTTCCTCTGAGATTCACAGACTGGCTCTTTGGAGCAGGGATTTTTGCTTTAGGAAACACTTTGTCTGTATCTCACCAAGAATTTTTGCCTTTCCCAGCTCTCTTGCAGCGCTTTAAGACAAAATTATGTTCCTTAATTAGGTGTTCATGAGGTGGGTGACTTGATAATTCAAATCAGTACTGTGCCGTGGAAGCCAATACTTAGTAATGAGGTAGTCAAGTACTGTGCTTCAAGGATGAGCTAATGACCTGTTAAGCTCAGAATGTTTTTTTCTTTCCTTCCATCACTTTCATTAGTAGTCAGATATAATCTCGACTAACATTGTGTATTGCCTGCACGTTGCTCCTGCAGTTGCAGGGTCCTGGCTTGCTTCTGTTCTTGGAAATGTGGAGTAACTGTGTTAACATAAATAACTCTTGTAGTATGCAAATGATGCAAGTGTAAATACATTTAAATGCGGATTTGTACTGCTTGATTTCTGTCCCAGGTCATGCAGCACCCAACAGAAGGTGGCCAGGTTCTGAGCCTTTTCAGCAACATCAAAGAGGCTGCAGTGAAAGTAGCAGAAATCTGGATCTTCTCCTTGTCCAGTCAGCCAATTGACCATGAAGACAGCACCATGCAGGCCAGCCAGAAAATCAAGTCTACAGGTAAGAGTTACAACCCCATGCTCTGAGGACCAGTGTCTTCTGGAACTAGCTGGAGTTAAACCCCACCTGGGTTTAGATGCTTCCTGGCACAAATGAGAGCTGGCTTGCACAATTTGCTGTGTCTATAACTGACTGATGCAAAGAAAACCCACTGTGCAAACAAGTTGCTGTGCGAGCAGGGAGTGTGACAGAAGTGGGGAATTGAGTTGTCAAAGCTTCTCCTGCATACCACACCGGGCCTGAGCCATCCAGCAAGGGTTAGCTGTGTTCTCACTAATGCTCTGCCAGCATTACTGGTGGGCATGTTGAGAACCTGTAGCTTCTCACCCGGATAAGTGTTGTATTCAGGAGATTCACGTTTAAGCTCCTCTTCCATCTTCTTTTTCTTTTGACTATTCTACAATAAATCTCATTAACTTTAGATGAGACCTGCAAACCTGCAACGTGTTTTGCTGTGGATGAGGGCCTGGCTTAATGAGTGTAAATCCGTGGTGTTGTGCACTGTCTAGGGAAGACACTGGATTTCTATCTGTGATCATCTTATTATGTGGCACCAGCTTCTGCTCACTGCTACAAGAGTGAACTGTTGCAGGTAGCTCACACAGGTGCTTGTGTGTTGTTGCCCGAGTCCAGGTAGCTCACCTGAAGCATCGTTTCAGTAAAGGATTTAGACTCTTCTGTCATGTTTTACTTGCTCCTTTAAGCCATTTATGCCCATGTTAGGGGGGGGAAAAAGTAATTTTCCCATGTGGAGAAACCTCTTTACTTGCTGCTGTCTACCAGGTGGTCCTTTCCAGGGTAAATGGAGGTGGTGTGTCAAGGAGGCTTATCTGTGTGCTGGTCCTTCCTTCTTACTGGAAGTGTTTCTCCTTGTTCCTTACCTCCAGACAGTTCCCCTCTCACTGGTTCTAGCACAGATGGATGCCCGCTAGTTTATCTTCTTGTATGCCTCCTTTCTTGATTTGTGGCTCGACCTTTTCTACTCCTGAGATGAGACCATGCCCTCACCTTAAAGGAGTTTCACAGGATCTCTCCCCTCTTTCCTTCCCTTTCAGACAACTATTCCGAGGAAGAGTACGAGAGCTTCTCTTCTGAGCAGGAGGCCAGTGATGATGCCGTGCAGGGCCAGGTACTGTTTAGGGCATGGTTTCTCTCTGTGAGATAAGTAGAGCAGGTACACTCTCAGCTCATGCTTGAAACGAAAAGTCTATTTCTTTAGCTAAACCATGCCAGTGTGAGACTGTTACCAAGTGTTTAGCTGCAGTGGAGAAAGCCTGCACAACAGCCCTTTTCTTGTACCATGCTGTGATTCATCTGTTCATGTGTTTGGACTTGATCTCCCTTAAAAAACATCAGTATCCTTGTGTTTCCCTGCTTAATTGTCAAGGCATGACTCTATTGCTTCTATAGTGTGATTGCATTCAAAGAGCCCAACTGGATCCCCAGCTGTAATTAAAGGGCCACTGGGGTCTGAGGTGGTCTTTAGTCTTTAATATGTTTTGCAAAATAGGTCCCTACAAAGAACCCACTGGTTAGATGTGAGATGCTTTTGAGTTTGGGTCTTATTTGACTTCAGACTCTGGCATCACCTGCCTTATACCTCTTGGAGGGTACCGAGAGAGGAACCCACCAAAATGTGGGGTTATGACTGTCCTTGTTCCCTAAATGCAAAACTAGGGCTGTTTTGTTTCTCTAAGCTGTTATTCCTGTGTCTGCAGACCTGGTTCATTTCCTTTTCCCTCTGCCATCATAATTGTCATTAAGGCAAATGCTGGATGCTTGGAAGACAGGGCAGCAGGTTCATCTTCATAGAAGAAACATTTTGAGTGCTTAAATGCTCACGTGTCACAGAATGACAAAGGTAACACAGAAATCCTCTTTCTGTTCAGGATTTGGATGATGATGAGTACGAGCTGGGGAAGCCCAAGAAGCAGCGGAGATCGATAGTAAGAACGACGTCCATAACCAGGGTCGGTGGAAATTAGTTATACTAACACTGTTTGGCCAGGATGTGCAGTGCATGTGGCTTGTGGGAGCAGCAGTACTAGACGTGCTGGCCCAGCAGAGAGCTTGGGGGCACTGTCACAGCATGCAAAGAGCTAGGAAAAGCAGCCAGTTCAGGGAGTGGGACCATCCAAGGTTGTGTGCATGTGCTGTCTTCAGTGTCCTTTGGCTGCAAAGTTAAGGAGCTCCAAAAGTCATGCAAGGGTACGAACATCCAGCCCCACTGAAGAAACCAGTGCAGGATCCATGCTCATGTAAGTCCTGAAAGCAACTGTAAGTGAAGGAAAGCTCTTCTATTTGGGCTCTGCATGGGAGAGGCCGGCAGGAGGGTTTCAAAATGAAGCAGCTTAGTCAAGGCCTGGAGTTTGACAGATGCACGTGAGGTGTTGCATGTAGTGCTGAGGCAAAACTAATAGCTGGATATTATATATATAGAAGCTTTAGAAAGATGCATGCAGCTATCCAGCCTCTCACACAAGCATAAGTGTGCCTGCAGTGCTGCACTTGTGTGGAGCAGGGACTTGTACTTGGCCAGTCCATAATGCAGCTTTCTGCTTGCACAAGTGTTCATGCACGTCAATGATGATAATAACTCAGAATCACTGGGGTGGATTAGGTGTGGTTCTGGTCTTAGGAGTAAGTTTGGAGGTCATTGTACCACCTGTAAGGCTATTTCTGAAATCCATGTTTTTATAAGGTTTGAAATAAACCCTGTCTTGATCTGAATCTGACAATATAAAAATCCTTTCTATGAGACCAGGAGAGTGCTAGTTCATATCCTTGGTGTCTTTAGTATTGTTTTGAAGTGTCAGTGACCAGCCAGGACAAAATCCACCACTTGGTTATTACGGAACCAGCTCATAATAAGAAAGTCTTTCTGGCCCTGATCTGCGAACTGATACTGAATCTTCAGTGTGTGCGACTGGTGCAAACCTGGGTTAGGTGCTACCACTTAAGTTAACATCAGCGCAGCTCCAAACCAAATCTCCTCTCTGTCAAACCATTCAGACCAGCAAACAGCTCTTGCTGTGTCGCCTCAGCTACTGCATTTTGTGTCCTCCCTTCACAGACTGCCCAGCTGGTCCAAGGTGGTCTGTGTGATGGATGATTTTGCTTGATGTCCTGAGCCAGAGGAAAACCCTCAGTATCATGAGAGCATCTTGGCCTCACAGGTGCATTGGGGACAGAAATAGGGCAGTCGTTGAAGAGTCTGGGGCATTTATTCCACCAAAACTTCAGCTGTCTAGGAAGTGACTGCAGCTCACAGGATGTGAGTTCGGAGGTAAAGGGCTGATTTTGAAGACATGGGTTTATATGAAGTGTCTGAGGCCAGAGTGGGAGCAAGCAGTTGGACTTGGAAGAGCTCATGTGAGGTACAGGAAAGCCAGCAAATGAGCAACTTTCTTCACCTAAGAGTGTCCTGGTACCAACCACTTTCTTCTCCCTTTCCTTCTGACACAGGGATTCCACCTCAAAAGCCCTGTACCAGCACTCAGACCTGGGCCCTTCTCATCTTCCTTTTCTTCAGACTGTGCCTATTGGGTTGGTCAGTGACTGGCAGAGAAGGGCTGGGCAGCTCATGGCAAATCTCAGCTGTTTCATCCTGCAAAAGAGAGGGCTCTTAGGGGCAAGCAAACACAAAGGAAGTGCAGTGGTTTGGCTTGTGTTGTTTTAGACTTGGTGCTTGCTGTGTCCAGGATCTGGGGCTATGACTTGGGAAGCATTTTTGTGATAGGGACAAGAGCTAAGGACAAGCCCAACAACTTTTCTCCAGTGCTGCTACTCAAATAAATGAACCTGCCAGAATGAACTGCAAGCTCCTGCAAAAAAACCCAAACCCTTGGTTTGATCTTTGGTGGTAAAAAACATATTTGTTCTTTGGGATCAGTGAGTGGATGCCGGTGTTGGCTCACCCTTGTTAAGAATCAGAAAAGCTGACAGTCTAATGTTTGCCAAAAATCTGTTGAACAGGTATAGGAGGTGATCTGGCAGATAAAATGATTTGTTATCCACTGTGTGTCCAACCAAGAGCAATGTGCTGTCTGTCCGGGCCAGAAGACTTATATTGCTTGGTGGAGTGGGACCTAAGTTGTGGTGATGCAGGAATGAAATTATCATAGGTGTGGAAAAGCTGATTTCAATGTAAGGAGAGCAGAGATGTGGTCTGTGGTGCCAGGAGTTGTTTGATTTGAAGCAGCAGCAGCTAGAGCACCGGTGTTGAGGTGTGTCTGGGCCTCTTGCAGACTGGGAGAAAACAGTTCACTTAATGCTTTACTTATGTAAAAGTGTCTTTAACTTACAGCAACAAAACTTCAAACAGAAGGTTGTGGCGTTGCTGAAGAGGTTTAAAGTGTCTGATGAGGTAAGTTATTCATTCTGTAAGCCTTCCTGTCTTTTGTGTTGCCCTCTGCTTGGAGCATCTTGCTTTAGTCTTCAGAAACACTCTCCCATTTCCCCATAGTTTCCTTAATTTTGTTTTCAAGTCTGCAGTGGATGTGACCTTTCCTTACACCCTGGCCTTGCATGGAGGCTTGAGGGCCAGCTTCTAAATGTCAGCAAACATTTTCCAGATCAAGTTTTATCAAAAGCAGATTTTGGCAACCGTGTGTGTACCCATTAGTTTTTCAGACTGCTTTGAAATTATCTTTCAAAGGCAAATAGTCTATGGTGTATATTGCTTCTGAAGTTAAATCCCAGCCTGTTTGATCACTTCACTAGAACAGCCGGGCAGGACATGTAAAACTTGGGCAGGGAGCACAGATCCGCAGGAGTCAACTGTTTGGTCGTAGCTGAAAATGATGAAACAGATCCAGAACCCCTGTGTAACATTAAGTGTCTAATATAAAAACAGTTAACAACTCAGTTGGCTGTTTGGCCATGTGTTGATTTTGTGGCTTGTGGGAAAGTGAGTAACTCCTTGTGCTTCCTTATGCTTTCAAACAGTCCTGTTAGCTTTGCTGTTCTTCCCGAGTTAGCTCAGCAGAGTCAGCACCCATAGCTCGGGGCTCAGACAGCTGAGCTGCTGCTATTCCAGAGCTGCCACTCAAAAAGCAAGCAATGAACGGAGCACAGCTCCCTGCTCACTCTGGAGGGATGTGCAAAGCAACCATGAAAGTTCAGTGTGAGGTGTCTGTTCTGCCTTGTGTGTGGGTGGCGGTGGATCCTCGTCCAGGTTTCAGGCGCCTCCTGTGGACATTTTTGGGTATCAAATCCGGAGTTGTCAGGGCAGCTTTTTCAGTAAAACCCAAGACAGGTTATGCTGTTGGGAACACTGGAATTTTGTACTGGTTCTAAGAAAACTGGGACTCCTTTGTGGCCTTTTTAAAGCATTGTTTATAGAATGGGGTTGAATAATGGACTTAACCTGTAGTTAAATGGCTTGCCCATGGGTGCCTAGTCCAGTATGAAACTCCTGCTTAACCAGACACTGACAAGCTTGATCCAAAACAATCATTTCTCATACACTTAATATTCCTGTCAGATGTAGTATCCAAGCACCAGGAATAGAATCTTACTCCCAGGACTGTGTACAGCAGTCCTGGGGAGAGTACAGGTGACATGGGATCAGTCTTGTCTCCTAACAGGCGCAGTGATACCTGTTTTTTCCTGTGTGTAGGTTCTGGATTCAGAGCAGGACCCAGCAGAGCACGTTCCAGAGGTGGAGGAGGATTTGGACCTTCTGTATGACACACTGGATATAGAGAACCCCAGTGACAGCGGGCCAGAAATGGAGGATGATGACAGTGTCTTGAGCACTCCAAAGCCAAAGTTAAAGTAAGTGTGAAGCAGCTTATGCTGGGCTGGAGAGAGACCATGCACAGTGTCAGCACAGATCAGATGTTGGTTTCATACTCACACCTCCATTCTGGTTTTCCCCCTCATTGGAGCCCTAGTGTGTGTTCTTAGAATGGGAATGACTGCTTGTGAGCTTGGGGTAATCTGTCTGGGGTCTAACTTCTCCTCAGGCTCAGTTCTTCCTTGTTCCCTTTGCAGATGTTCTGCTGTCCTGCTACCTGAGCACAGGGGTGGGAATTGCTGACAGGCAGGCAGAGTTTTGAGGAGGTGGTACAGATAGGAAGTGTGTGCTAAGGCAGAAGATGGTGTTGTTGGAAGCTGCAGAAGTAGTGGCAGGGATGGACAAGGCAGACTTTCTGGAAAGGCCGGTAATACCCTGTGTGGAAAGAGCGTCTTTGCAAGGATTAATGAAACAGAACTGCAGAAAACAAATTAATTCCTCAGGGCCCAAGGGCACTGACTGCAGCACACACAGATACACTCAAACCTGCTCTGAAAAGGCTTTTGTGGGCACTGATGTGTGGGTCAATCACAGCACTGTGGAGCTGAGCTGGGGATCGCTGGCTTGGGGTCTTGAGCAGATACAGAACCCTGAGCTAACAGGGTTCTGTGTGACACCCCTGCACCGTGTCACATCTCTGCCCAGTAAAGACTGAAGACATGAGACTGAGGTGCACTCATGCTTCTGGCTGGTGTGTGGTTGCATGCTCAGGCCTTCGGTGTTGTGATGGCTCTGAAAGAAAGCATTGGGGTGCTGAGTACTGCAGTTGGTCAGTACAGCACCTGCTAAATGCTGGCTAATTATCAGGTGTACTAATATACCCGTTAATGTAGAATAACCTAGTTGGACTAAGAATAGATTCTGAGTCTGGATCGACTTGTTCCCTATCAGTGAGCCAGAAGATGTTGAGGATAGACTGGAGCAGCAGTGATAAGTGATGGGGCTGGTGGCTTACAAAGGTTTGGAGCTTGACCCAAGGTATCACCAGTTGGTAGACCCTGCCTTGGAGGAATTTGAAAGTAGATGTGTTGTGGTAAGCAGCGGTTTGCAACAAGCAAAAATGTTTTACTGTACACACTGAGAGTTCATATCCTGTTCCCTGGAGCTAAGGAGCTGACTCTTCTGGCCTATGTGATTACTGGAATAATGCTGGAATTGGAACTTAGTGTGTCTGGTCCTGGACAGACGCTTTGTGGTTTGCTGTGTCCAGTTCTTGAGTTCATATCTTGAAGAGGATGTGATAAATTTTGATGACTTGGGCAGGTTTTTCCTGCAACAACAACAACAAAAAAATCAGTTCCTTAAATTGTAATTGAGTCTTGTAACCTGGTGTGATGAGCTGCCTCTTATGTGGAAGCACAATTTGATTGTGTGTGTGCGACCTTATCTTATTGAGCAAATGTGTAATTGGAGCCTAGGGCTGACAGCCAAATCCAGATGCAAGCTGGAAATGAAATGCGTATTAGCACCAAGAGTCACCCGCAGGAGCAGAGTATCAGGGGGGTGGGAGGGGAGGCAGTGATTCCAGTTGCTGTATTTCAGTCAGGAGCTAGACCCTGTCTGGAATGTTGTATAGTTCAGTCAGTGTTTGCTACGTGAAAACAAGATGGTCATTGTGAAACTTTGCACCTGGTGCTTGGGGTAGTAAGGACACAAATGCTTGTGTGGGGTCAATGTGCATTCTGTTCTGCTGTGGGAATATGCTATGCCCACCCTGGATTTTATGGAAGCAAAAGCTGCTGTTTGCTGTGTAGTGTGAGAGTGTGCAGGCATTCCTAGTAAGAGCTTTATAAAAATAGTCTCCTGTGTGACTGTCAGTCAGTGTCAGGGCTAGACAGGGATCCCTGGACTTTTTGGCTAATCTTACTGTCCTGGAGACCTTCCTCTCCTTTCAAAAACAACCTATAAATTTTACTGGAACCACTGGGGAGAGCAGTAGGACCTCCTGGGAACAGTCATGTTGCTTTGCTGTGGATGTGGTGGACAACTTTAGTGTTTTTGATAATAAGGAACTCATTTTGCTTTTCTTATTCAGACCTTATTTTGAAGGACTGTCACACTCCAGCTCTCAGACAGAAATTGGTAGCATCCATAGCATCAGGAGCCAGAGAGAGCCATCAAGTCCTGTAAGTCACATTTCAAGAGTTACCTATCTGCAAGTAATACAGCAAACCTGCACTAGCTCTATTTGCATGTGTAAATTAAAGCACCCTCTCTGACCTCTTCCAAAGACTTGGATGCAGAGATAGAAATTTTCTGCTAAGAAAACATGTTTGGTTGTTGGTTTTCTCTGGGGGGTTGGGGGTGGTTTTTTGTTTTGTTTTCTTTTTTAATGCAAATACTGTGTTAACTTAAGGACACATCTTCAGGTTATGTATTAAACACTTGCTAATGGTATGAGTGGTTTCAGATTCTCAGGTGCTTGAAGTGACTGCCAGGGTGAGAGATGTTGCCTGGGAGTTTTAGGGACTTTTTGGCACTGTTTGGGCGGAGGCTTTACCTTACTGTTGTTGGTGTATTTTTCATGGTGGCTGAGAGTGAACACTGAGAGGCAGCTCAGCCCTTTTTCCATCCCCTCGTGGATGGGCATATGGGCTGCAGAAGGTGTCACTCCCATTCCAGGGCACGTCCTTGCCTCTACTGTGTATTGTGCATGAGCTCAACCACATCCCACACTGGTGGGTCCTGATGTGACCAGGAAGCGCTCCTGATCATCCTGCAGAGCTCTGCCATGTTTAAATGGAGAAGTGTGTCTTTTGAGCTGCCTGATCCAGAGAGTGTGGCTGGAAACTGTGCTGGTGCTAAACCTCCTGATGGTTTTTCTCCTCTCAAGCAGGTAGAAGTGCCTGAAAAGACAAAGAGTCTTGGAACCAAACATACAGGAGACAGTATTTCTGACACTGTCCCTTACGTAAGTTGAAAATGTGTTTGTTGATGTTCCTCCTGTCAGTTTGGGTGTCAGCTGTGAGCTGCATTCTGTGCCGTGTTTCTCTCTGTCCATGTAGTTGCACATTCAACACAACTTCCATGGGTAACATCAGCTGCAGCGAAGATGACACTGAGCTCTCCTCCTGACCTTAGTTGTTGGAAGTTCTTGTCTTTCAGCTTTTTGCAGCTGTAATGCTCTACATGGCCTTCTGTTCAAACAGCCTTTCTCTTGGTTTGGGGAGGGTTGGCCCAAAGTGTGCCACTGCGAGCATGTGTACTATTCTGAAAAGGGTTCTCAGGCCTGTTCTATTCTGTTAGACAGAAGTATTACTTCAGACTGAATTGGCAGAAATCAAGCTGGTCCTGGGGTAAAAATCCCAAAGCTCAAGTTGCTCTGCTGGGGACATGAAGTGTGTAACATTTATCCCATGTCTTTGTCTGTCTGCTAGTTCCTTTGGGTAAGCTGAATTAATCTGCATTGCATGAGGACTCATGTCCCTGGCTTTTAACTGGGAGAGTGCCTATTCCAAATTGCATCCTACCTTTCCTACCTCGAGCTCCCTTGTGAGGCAGAGCTGGGAACTGGTAACCCCAGATAGCTCCTCCCTTTTGACAGTGAGTAGCCTGTCTGGAAGAGGCAGGCTCAATGTGCCCCAGACAGAGCAAAGCTCTCCAGGTGAGAAGAGCGGAGGGTTTGTTCCTGGTAACTCTGTCCCCTGTGTTTTTGCAGGAGTCCAACCAGCAAGCTGAGGTCCAGGAGGCTGAACTCCCTACACCAGATGTGTTTGTTGAGAAGCTCCCACCCAGTGGGAAGATAACCAAGACAGAGTCCCTCATCATCCCGTCCACCAGGTACAGGGAGCGGGGACAGCATTGTGCCTGCTGCAGGGCTGCTCAGGAAGTCAGGGACAGCGTGCTAGGATTTGGTCACAGTGCCACTGGCTGCAGGGACACCCTCCTTGTGTTTGGGCATTTGAACAATGGGTCTTGAGCACTTGGTAAATGGATGCTCAGAACCCTGAAGGACAGCACTCCTGTGAGGCCGCTTTGGTCTCCTGTGTTGTACGTGCTCCATGACCAAGGAAGTTTTATAGAACTCTGGAGCTGCTTGCTTAAAGATACTGTTGCTAAGTCAATATCTGATGCTGATTTGGGCCTGAAAGGTGGTTGTCAAGTCTAACCTTTAAACCTTCACAAATAGGATATTGAATGTGGGCATCAGCAATCCAACTGTGTAGTTTCTCTGGTTTGCATGTAAATAGGTGTTCTTTGGGAGGTATTTCTCTGTGTGGCTGCAGTTAGCATGGCTGGATTCTCTTATCCTGGTGTAGCAGTAGCGTGGGTCTAAGCATGGGCTGTGGAACTCTTTCTGGGACTTCTGGGAACGTACTTTGTAGCTGAACTGTGCGCTCTGCACTGTCAGAATCAGAATTAACAGGTCTCAAGCTAACTCAGATCGATGTGCACAGTTCCCCAGTGCCTTCACTCATATTATTGAGTTTGCAGACTGGGAGATCTGGGATTTGGGAGGTGGGTCTCATTCGGATGCAAACCAGCTCTGGAACGTAAGCACATCTCTCTAGCAGGTCTGAAGGGAAGCAGACGGGACGTCGGGGAAGAAGCACATCCCTGAAGGAGAGGCAGCCAGTGAGGCCACAGAACGAGAGAGCCAACAGCCTGGACAACGAGCGCTCTCCAGACACGCGGCACCACTTACAGGTGTGGAAAAGGTTGCTGTCTCTCCAGCCACTCATAGTTTCTCCTCTTTTCCAGCTGTCTCCTGCGATCCTTTTCCTTCTGGTCCAAGTTCTGTCCCTGCAGGAAATGAACTGGGCCCTGTAGCTTCAGGAAGGAGGGAGTTTATGTCTTGGCTAAAACTGCATCTTCCATCCAGTCTGCTGGGATTTGCCAGCTTGTTGTTTTGTCAGCCAGCCATAAACTGAAAACACTGGAACAGATTGTTAGAATGAGAAATGAATAGGGATGTGTTGAGGAATTACTCCTTTGAACTAAGGCAGTTTGCTAGGGATTGCAGTAGGGGACTGACTTGTGCACAGCATATGTGCCATGCTTTTATTAGCTGCAGGACTCACTTATTTCCCTCCTTTAAGGAGACTGTTCCTGGCTTTTATGAATCCTAAATTGTTGGGCTACTATTAGTTGGTATAAAGTGATGTAAGTAGAAGTGTGTGGCAGAAGAAGTAATGATCGACCAATCCAAGGTGGCTAATGTTGAAGAAGCTGCTGAGTGTCAGTCCCAGCAGCCCTTGTGCTGCTGGTGTGCCTTTGATGGGGTGACTGGCCAGCCATGCACAGCCACCTCTCTTGAACAGCAAGAGCTAGAGCTGATGACTTGATGGTTAGAGGTGACATCTTCTACTGTTCTCTTCTCCATGTCTTTATTTCCAGATCCCCAGGAAAACAGTGTATGACCAACTAAATCACATCCTGGTTTCCGACGACCAGCTGCCAGAAAACATTATTCTTGTCAATACATCTGACTGGCAAGGCCAGGTAAAGGCAGGAGACGTTACCTGAAGCACAGTTCTCCTGCGCTGTTCCTCCTCAGGAATGGACAGGCCTTGAGCTCTACCACTAACCAAGTAGGTTCTGTTGCTTGGTTGGAAGAGCAGTGGTGGTGCGTGGGGGCTGGCAACCTACTGAGTGCTTAGTGCCTACAGGTTGGATTCCGTTTGACCAGGAGATGCTGTGGGTCTTGTAAAGCTTTTGCCACCTGAATGTTTCTCCCGAGGTGTTTTCTCTTCTATAAAATGCCATTCCTTCTGGTTAGCAGCACACTGGGAATGGCTCGACCCTTGCACTTAAAAACCTGCTTCTAAACTGTGGTAGAATGGAACAAAAGCAGCAGGGAGGTCTGACCTGTGGCTTAGGCTCAGATTTCTAAATGCAGGTGGCGAACACAGGAGGAAAATATTTTGGGTCAGCTCTGTAGCTGTGCACATGCGCTCATGGATTCCTGACTGCAGGAATGTCACCCCGTCCTTTGAGTGATAGTTTTGTTTAGGAGAACCCTGAGCAGTACATTTTTTTGCTGGCAACAAAGGGTGGTTTGTTATGGGTTTGGAACATGTTTTTCTCCTTTTGGAACCTTACTCTGAGAAAGCAATAAATTATGTATGGAAGAGGACCAATAGACATGTGCTGGGTGACTGTCGCCTGGAGAATTTGTGCCAGGCTCGTGGATTTACATTGTCTGGTTTGGCTTTCTGCTTCTGGAAGAACTAGAGTCTCAATGTGTGAGAGAGCAAAAATACCAGCTGAGCTGCTGGTTCCAGTTTCTCTATACTTGGAAGACAGAGAAAGTCCTTCTAGAGATGAACAGAAAGCGTTGTAGGTCATCTTCCAGTGGTTCTGGCAGCTTATGCCTGCAGTGTCAGGTGACATGAACTTAGCATTGGCTGGGTTGTATAGATTAGTAGTACAGAATTTGAAAGTATGAAATAATGGCTAAGTGCCATAATTACGTTTATGTGTACCCAAGTTGTGTGCTGTTCCCCATTAGCTGCATGGAGGGCAAACAGTCCCTCATGGGAAACATGTATGTTGGTAGCATCCATCCCTTTTTTTCAATGCTCGAGGGTGGGCAGAATGTTGCATTTGTTTAAATCCTTTTGAAATCTGGGAGAGATGCAACTGTAGTTCTAGAAGCAGGCAGGTAGACAGTATGTGCTCTTACCCTGTGCTGTCTGCTAGGTGAGCAGCCTTTTGCTGGTGCCCTGCCCTCTGCAGCCATCCAAAAAAACGTGCTGTTCTAGAGTTGTTGTTGCCATATTTGGGTTATGGTCTTGGTGTCTGCCAAGAAGGTGTTTCCATTTTTCTAGAGGGAAAGTTTTACTTTGGCTGCTGCACAAGGACAAGGTGTTTGAGAGACGGCCAGATCACTTACAAATCAGACACGGGGAGAGTGCCCACCTTTGGGTATGAGAAGACCTAGGAGGTTGGGGGAGGCACATTTTCTTCTTGTGACAAACTGTACCAAAAAAAGGACTATAAAATGTTCTGTTCTCTCCTCAGTACCTATCAGATGTCTTGCAAAAGCACACATTGCCGGTGGTCTGTACGTGCTCCTCCGCTGATATTCAGGCAGCTTTCAGCACTATTGTCTCCAGGATACAGAGATAGTAAGTTCTCACCTTCCTTGTGTTGTTTGTCTCAGCTCTAAAAACCTCTCAGTTCCTTTGCCCCAGGGCCCAGGGAGTTTATTTCTCAACTACTGGGTGAAACTTCTGCTTTTCAGTGCTTCTTCCAACCTGCTCCCCTGAAGTCAGAATTGTGTGGCTCTTCAGCCCTCACCAGCCCTGCAAAGGTGTTCGTGTTCTGCCGTGTGTGTGGGGATACAAGTCACCCACACCAGTGATTATGAAAGGTTGTGCTTTGGAGGCTGCCATATATCTGCCACAGGCTGATATATGCAGCAGTAAAGCATGAAAAACTAATAAGTGTTTTTTAAATAGTTCTTGCTTCCTCCTCCAAGTAATTCCCAGATTAATTCCTCAAGGCACTCCTTAGTTGTCTACTGATGGCTGTGGGTACCTGAGGGTGTTCTCTGACCCAGCAGTTAGTAGCAGTAGGTACATCCTAACCTAGATAGTTGAGTCCAGGCCTTTAGACGATCGAAATGTGTGAAAGAAGCAGCAAGGAGACTAATTAACAAACTACTGAAGAAATGTTGTATTTTATTAATAATGTTTTAAGCTGCTGATTATCATCGTGATATTGCCTTTTGTATTGAAGGAACTCTCTTCTGCCTTAATTGTTATTAACTTTTTTTTCTTACTTGGTCTGAAATATGTGATTGAAAGCA
The DNA here is from genome assembly GCA_013399855.1 of Oxyruncus cristatus. Lineage (NCBI taxonomy): Eukaryota > Metazoa > Chordata > Aves > Passeriformes > Cotingidae > Oxyruncus > Oxyruncus cristatus. The sequence continues at coordinate 1,470,485 of VXAY01000258.1, read as the reverse complement.
CTATTACGAATGTGTTTCCTCTTTTTCTGTCTAGCTGTAACTGCAATTCACAGCCTCCAAACCCAATTAAAATTGCCGTGGCAGGAGCCCAGAATTACCTCAGTGCTGTATTGAGGCTCTTTGTAGAGCAGCTGTCTCACAAAACTCCCGACTGGCTCGGCTACATGAGGTTTTTGATCATCCCTCTAGGTAAATAAGGAACAGTTTTTCTTCATGGAAAGATGAATGGGTTAAATGTGCTGTGTTCCCTCAGGAGAAGCCTTTCTGGAAGCTTTGGCTGTAGGTTGTTAATTTGGCTGTTAGATGAGGCAAACTGTTGTATTATTGTGTAATGCTGGTGTTGCTGCTCTTGCGTGAGTGAATTTCCTCTTTGCAATCTTGATGCCAAAGTCTGCTTGTAAACCTTTCATTTGAAGCAAGGGGTTAAGTACTTCTCCCCATACAGGGAGATTCTTATGTATCTTTTTATCACGGTACAATAAATGCACAGAATAATGTCCTAGAAGCCCTTTCCCTGGCCAAGATGTTGAATTCATTGGGCACCATGTTTCCCAAAGCAATAAGTGTTCTGGCCTCCATGAGCCTGACTCCAAAAATGTTAATAGAGAAGGGGTTGAAAATTTTTTAAAGACTCTGAAACTGCTGAGCATTTTAATTATTGAAATTACATGCATCTTTTGACCTTTACTTTATGTGCTGTTCTCCTCAGGTTTTTCCCTCAGTTCTCCCACACCTTATCTCTGCCCTTTTAAGCAGCTCAACAAGCCTGCCTGGCTGGAAAGTTACCCAGCTTCAGTCGCCTGTGTTTTAGGAAACAGAGTGGACTGATAACAACATTAAGGGTTTTGTTCTAGTCAGAAACGTGAGCAATGTTGTAGTGGCGATGCCTGGGGAGCCAGGCAGTCACGACGCCGTGGGCAGGGACCTCTGGGCAGTGCTGGTGTGGTAAGGGTGTGAGGCCAGGAGCTGGTCTAGTCTGAGTCTTGGCTTGTGTGAACAGAGCACCTGGGTGATGTAGGCAGCAGAAAACTTGAAAAGCCTTTTTGTCGGTGTTTTCCAATCTTCCAGGCAACTCTTGTGGGAATCAGAAGCCCAGCACCATGAACAAGTGGGGTTAGGCTGCTGATTCAGTGGTAGGATTTGCAGAAGTCAAACGAAGAAGGCAGAAGAGAGTTGGATCCTTCTGTAAGGGAAGGCATTTAGTTTCCAAAGTGGTTGGCAGGAAGAGAAGAGAGAGCCCTTTGGGGACTGAAAACAAAAAAATACTTTCTGCAGGGTTCGATGTGCTTTGAATGAGAATCTCTGTGACTGAGACTTTGATCCTCACTTTGCTGACTGACTCCTGGCCTCAGAGGAAGAGTTTTCTGTCCTGCAGTTCATTAATGATTTGAAAATATTGTCTCTTTGGAAGTGAAACACAAGGTTCAACTAGTGTGAGTTTGGGTTGGCTTTTTAATGGTAAAACTTTGTTTTGTAATTAAAAAAAGAAAAAAATTAACAAAGCACTTGGATAATAAAACTGCTTCAGAACTGTGAATCCTTTTTAAATGTACTTTAAATATAGAAACTTCTCTAACAGGGCCTTTTCCTTGCAAGTCTGCAGTATTTCCTGATTGGATCAAGAGCTTATTTCTGGCCAGCTTTCTGGCAGTTCGTTAAAGTGATTGAGGAGCAACCTCTCATTTCTGACAATTGAAAAAGCACCAAAGACAGAATGGTGACCGTGCCATAAACATCTTAAAGGAAAAGCCTCTCTGCTGCTATCAGTTCTTTTGAACTAGGGGTGGTGGAATTTTTCCTGAGGTGGTTTTGCCTTCTGAATCCACAACTACACCCTGCAATGGCAGTGGTTTATTAGTAATGACAAATTCTTAGTGTCTGTAAGCAACTGTGATGGGAGTTTCAGTCCTGCTTCATGCTACTGATTTTATGGCTGGAAGACTTTCTTTTAATGTCCAGAGCACTGTATAAACAACTGAAAAGGGGCACGTAAAATAAGATAAAAGGTTGGGGCTTATTTTGGCTGTTTGGGGTGTCTTAACATTGTATTTAACTTCCATGGGTAGAACTTCTTGGGAGACCTCCTGTTTTCTACTTGTCTCCAACTGCATTTACCATGTGCAGTGAGTCTTCCCAGCATATGGGAAGGCTTCTCCAGTGCATGGTGCAGAGCTGTTCTGTGTGCACTGTTTAAAACTTCACTGCAGAAGAAATGATGGGTGTGAAAGTAGCCACGATCAGGAGGGGCCAGGAAAGGACTTAGGCCCCAGTCTTTAATGACAGTGAGGGGAGCTCAGAGAGACCTGCTGCTTGAACCTTTTCTGAAGGTCTGGAAATTAGCACTTTTTTTTCCTGAATATTAGCAGGTTTTTCCACCAGAGTCTTTGCTGGGGCACAGTGAGTGTAGTTAAGCAACTGGGGTCGCCTCGAGAGAATTTTTCAGGTTACCAGTTACCAGCTGGTGACTCAACTGTTGCAGCTTTTGGAAGTGTGAGATGGGAGAATGGAAGATGTGAGAATTTGGTACGCAGGAAAGGTAAAAATAATCTGATTAGGAGGAACTCTGAGGCTGCTTCATGGCTGATTGTAAAGGTCCAGGACTCGTGCTGAGCATGACTGCCATGTGGTGACTGGGAAGTGTGATCCTGGCACACCTCTTCTCTGGTGGTCAGAAACTGGAGAGGTAGTTTCAAGAGGATGCTGTCTGTTTTAGGGACACAGGTGGCCTAAAACGAAAATTTACCACCTCCCAGGGCAGAGTTTGTTACTTAAACGCCTTCCCTCTCGTGCTCAGTGTAAGTATGAAGTCAGATCTCCATCCAGGGCTTCAGGCTGGAGGCTGAACACACAAAGCTTCTGCAAGGAGGTCTTTCCATGCTCGTAGAGGAGCTGAGCCACAAGGCTTAGCTAGTGCAAGCAGGGACCTGATGCATATGCCAGCATTCACTGGGGACTGTAATCCTTGGACTCTGTCTTCTCTCTTTCGTTGCAGCGTATTTATTGAGCTTATAGCCCTTCTCCACCGATTAAACAAGCTTCCCTGGGTTGTTTTTCCTGGTTGAGGGCAATTGCCTCTTCTCAGTATTGCAAAACTCCGGTGGTGTGTGAATGGTGTTGGGAAGAAGAGGTCTGGCTCCTCCTGGCAGAGGTGACCCAGCTGTCATGTGTGTGGTGCAGTCTGTGGGCAGGAAGGGCTGTTTGGGAAAGCCCCTTGCAAAGCTGAGAGATTGAGATGAAGAGTCATAGGGCCTCTGTGTCTTCCTTACCATTTATTTCCTCAGCAGTTTCCCAGTTCCATTTTCTTTGTCCTTCCAAAATTCAATTTGTTGGGGTGAAGGGAGAAGTGTCAACTGAAGGATATCAGTGTGTTGAAGCAGTCTCTGCTGGGAGGTCTGTTTGCATGCTCTTGTAGAAATAAACTGGACTAAATTACTTGGTTATAATTGAAGAAGTTTATTTCTGGGATGTCTGGTATAATTCTGATTTTTGGAGTGAAAGTGTGAAGTGCTGGGAAGAACAACTGTCCTGTTTTCCTTTCTTCCTTAGGCTCTCATCCAGTGGCCAAGTATCTGGGGTCTGTAGATTATAGATACAACAACTTCTTCCAAGATCTAGCCTGGAGAGATCTGTTCAACAAACTTGAAGCACAGACCACTGGTAAGACCATGTGTCTGTGTCTGGCCTGTGTGGGATGAAAAGTTTGAATGAGTAATTTTAGCAAAGGTCAAGTAAATACAAGAGGAAGCAGACAAATGTTTCTGTTCCTCTTTTCTCCTCGCTCCACCACATTCCCATTTCAGATGCTGACCTTTGTAAGCCCTTCACATGACGGTTTGCAAAGAGTTGTTGGTTCCCAGAGGCACTAACTAGCTGCCTCTGAGTCATGCTGTTCTTACCTGGCTCTCAGCTTTGTTCTTTGATGTGGACATTTCACTGCCAAGTTCAGTACATTGCTTTCCTTCAGAAACTGTACAGCCTAAAAGATTTGGAAAACTGGAAACTCTGGGAAGATTAACTTCTCTCAGTTGTGTGTGAGAATGTTCTAAAGTCTGCTGGCAGGAGCTTTCTTGTTAAAGAATTTTGTTCTTCAACTGTGTGGTACCAAGTGGGAGCTGCCCTAGGTCAGATCAACAAGTTCCTGTTCTGATCTGAGACTGTTCTAGGCCAGGTTAAAGCCTTACTGTAAGTTAAAGTATTCACTTGCTTAAAATATTAATGCTTAGAGTCTTTTCATCCATTTCTTTAAGAATGGAAAGAAACAGGAGAGAGGAGGATTTGCCTCTGACATTTAGGGCTACGTGAAAGCTTGAGATTTGGTGCTGTCACGGCAGCATAGCCCATACGGACATTTCACTAGAAGGAAAAAGCTTTGGAGTTTGTGGAGCACCACGAGTGTGGGGAGGTTGTAGTGTGATTCTCCCTGTTGGAATTGCAGTGCCTAAGACTCCCAGGATGCTCCTGGAAGTCTTCTAGCCATGAGAGGAAGAGAGAGAGAGACCTCTTCACTGGTAAATCTGCTTTTTTCAGCAGATGGGAAGGCGGCCAGACAAGGCCCTGGGCAACCTGTTCTGAAGGTGAAGTTAGGGAGCAGGAGACTGGACTAGAAACACAGTCTACACATTTCCTTAACCCTAAGCACATGGAAGAACAGGTGTATGGAACTGGTTTCTTTTAGTTCCTTACTGCACTTGAAAATGCAGACAAATGTCAATACAGACTTGATTTTTGTTTCTGGGTTAGGAATGCTTCATAATACTGTATGAATCCAGCCCAAGAACCATAGCTGTTCCTTAGTGAGATGTCATATGCTGGTTGTATGCTGCAACTCTTATTTACTTTTGCATTTTTGTGCAGTCCAGGTCTTGTACATTGTGCATTTTGATCTGTGCAGCGGGAACTGCACAGAAACCCTGTGATGGCATTAAGAAGATCTGGCAGAGAATTGTAGCTCTTAACAGTTCACTGTTCAAATATAAAGAGTCTGGGTTAAAATGCCCATTTATAAGGTATGCAAGTGCCTGGTGAAGGTCACTTGCATTCTTGTGATCTCACATTGAGGCTCTTCGCTGGAAAACAAAGAAATATGGAAGGTGTTTAGGAAATGTCTTCCTTTCAACTTGAATCAAGCACAGTCTCACCTCTTTGGAGCATATTTGCTGCCACAGACGTGATCTTTGTGCTCTTCCTATCCTTGCATGTCTCTCAGTCTTCTTGGGTAGCTCAGCAAGGCCATGAGGTCATTAGGAATTCAGGTCGCTGAATGCTGGTGTGAGCAGGGCAGCTCACCTGGGAGAGGTGGCCAGGCACTTTCTTCAGCAGATACCCTCAGTCAAGGTGTGAAAAGGCCTTAATCTGACTCTGGGCAGGTACATGTCTTCAAAGAAAAGCTTTTAACCACTATAAAATACCCATGACACTTCAGTCAGTAACGCTGTGTGCAGGTGTCTGTACTTATGTACTTAGTGTTCCTCCCCAATGTTTTCACCTTAATGCTCTCGTAGCACGTTTGCTTTTGGTTGGACAGCTTGACTGTGCTCTGGAGTAAGCAGAGCTTCCTGTGGGAGATGCAGTTCAAAGGCAGGGGGCAGGGTACCATCAGCAAAGGGGAGGACAGTGGTGGTGATGGTCTGAAAAGTCTCTTAAATGCTTTGCTTTGTTGTTCTCTTGCAGTTCCAGAGGCGCCCGATGTCGTCTCCCGGATAACGCAGTACATAGCAGGGGCAAACTGTGCACACCAGTTGCCCATTGCTGAAGCCATGCTGACATACAAACAGAAAAGGTATGTCACTGCTGTCATACGGGCTCCCAGGGTGAGCAGCTGGTTGAGAACAGAGTGCTTTTCTCATCTCATGTGCCAGCAGTCTTAAAATCACTCCAAATGGCAAAACCATTGGGAGCCATCTGGTAGCCTGCACCCAGTGATGTGACCCACTTAGTGAATCTACAACAGTGGGGTTACTTCAAGTGCAGTGATTTTCTTGAAGATATGAGAGGTGTGGGGAGTGAAGAGGATGGGGGACAGACAGATTATATCTGCTTAGGTTCCAGAGATCTCTTACCACAGGTGTGTAAGACTGGACCTCAGCATTCCCCCTCAAGGTATCTCCCATGAGATCCAACCTTTTTACATCAGTGTTGGTGGAACTAAAACACTTTCTTTTCGGAGTGTAAACAGTAGAGCTTCTTGCAGAAGAGACAAAATCCTTGTTGATTGGCAGTTGCAGGCTACCAGGACTCCTTCTGGGGAGAGCTGACATTCACCAAGTTGTATCTCAGCTTCTCTTAAGGGATAAGCTGTCTGCAGGAGGGAGGATTGGGGTTTGAAAGCAAGAGCAGGAATATGTAGAGCCTCACGTGGCCAGGGTCCAGGAAGAGGAGTAACTGTCCCTGAAGGGTAGAGAAGCGTTGTTATCCGGGGGCAGACAGAATACTAGATTCCAACTCACATCCTAATAATTTCCAAGAATAGGACAAACACTCAGCTCATGTGATTCTTCTCAGTTAGGGACTAGCAATTTCCTATGAGGCATGGGTGGTGTTAACTGTTAATTACTTCTATTTGATTTTTTCATTTTTGGTCCATTAACATCCCTCATTGGTGTCTCCTTTGTGTAAGAATTGTGAGGGATTGAAAGTGTGGATAGAGTAACTTTTTTCCCTCCTTTGTAAATTCTCGTTGTATATTGCTTTTCCACTGTTGTCTGTTCTTACACTACTTTGCAGAAATGAATCAGTAAAATTCTGCCCATTCTACATATTTTCCTAGGGAAAATATTTCCAGACTGACTAGTCCAGTAAAAGAGACTAGTCCAGTCTCTTCATGTATTTGTGAACTTCTGTAAAATTAATGTGATAATAAGAATGAAGAGCCACAGGGTACTTGAAGCTCTTGTCTTCAATTGTCCATTTTGTTTTTGGTGTGAAGACTTACCCTAGTTACCAGCAGGGAGATCAGACACCCCTGGTGCAATGTGAACCCCTTCTCAGGGTGGCCGTGTTCTTTCTCTGCACCCTTTGGTTGCTGGGTTCTGCCCTGGTTTCCATGGCCTCCTCCATTCTGTTGCAGATGCATTTTTGTCATTAACACACATTTAATCATTTTGAGTTTCTAATGTGCCCGTAAAGATCGATTCAGTACTTCGTTGAAAAACATCTGAGATGTATTTGAGCAACCCATGCCCTTAGTCCTCCCAGCAGTGTGCGTGGTGGCTTTAGCAGGCTGGTCTGATCCATTTGGATTTTTTACATCCTTTGGACTCTGGTGCCGTGCCTGAAGCTGTGGATAGGTTTAAGTCAGGCTCAAATCATGCAGAAGGCTACTGGGAAGAAAGGTTGCTGAGACACGTAGTCAGACTGGCACAGCTGGCACTCTCTGTGTCTCTGTGTGTCTGCTTTAAAATAACTTCTGCGTTCAGGGTCAGTACCCCATGAGCAAACCAGAGTGAGTTAGAGTAACAGGCTCTCCCATGGAGCATGGGCAGTTGTCTCCTGGTGTGCCTTCCTTTAGAAATGCCTCTCTCTCTCATTGGCAGCAGCTTAGGGGAGGGTATTGTGAAGAACAACACAGAAATTGTGTCTCCGTTAGCACTATCTAAATGAATGCATCACTTTGTTGTAAGTATAATAACGCATTTATCTTTTTCTTTGGTTGCTTCCTGAAAAGGAAAAAGAGCTTTCATTTTGATTTTACCTTAAGGTATCAGTTCCTTTTAGGTTCCCTCTCCCATCTCCTATCTCTTTTCCCAGTGAACTGGTCTTTTGTGCCTTGTTTAACAGTTCCTGCGGATCTGGGATGCACAGTTTGTGCTTTAGGTTAAATTCTGCTCGCTGCTTTGAAACTATGGCATCTGCTGGCAGAATGCATAACTGAAAGTGACTGCTGTGCCTTTGGACCACACATTGGGGTTCCCAGCTTGTAAATTGAATGGGAACGAAAGAGTTATTGAGAGAGTAGCTTTGAGCAGTAAAACATGGAGAAGGTAGGGGGTTTTATTGCTTTTTTCCTGGCCATCAGAGAGCACTGTGTAGCCCAAAAGGATCAGAACTGAGAAGAGGCTTTTCAGTTCCCATCTGTTGGAACTGGAGTGCTGTAGGTGGCACTCAGGGGCTCAGGCTGGGGTTCAGCTGTGCAGTGTCTGAGTGCAGACCAGCAAATCTCCTCCCTGTAATCAAAAAAATTTGAGGGCTAGTCTCTTACTGGCAGGCTATCCCAAATGTATGGGACTTCTTTGAGCTTAAGAAAGAGAAGACAGCTGTGTGCTAGCAGTGGAGTTGTGCTCTCTGAGCTGCCTCCAAGACCCCCTTGCTCTGCAGGGTCCCATTCTTCAAATCATATGATAATTGGGCATTGTTTATTTTGTCCTCAGCTCACAAAGTAACTGCAGCTCCTTCTCTCTTGAGGCCAGAGGTGAATGGCTTTTACCAGTCCAGCTTTCAATGCAGTGGTCTATGTAGAAACAGCAGCACTACCTACAAATGCATTGCAAGAGAAGTCTCCCAGAATCCTAGCATTTGCTCTGTTAAACAAGTCCTAGTGGTCCAAGGAAAGCCAAGCCAGTCTTTAGGACGTAGCTGTATGTGATGAGCTGCTTTATAACTTTACTGCCAGCTATCCCTATTTTGACCCACCTCCACTCTCCTTCCCGTCCCCTTGTTCTGTTTGTCATGGCGAAAGGTTGGCGCATGTGCTGCCTGTGATGGACTGCAATGGTGCCAAAGCTTTGTCCTGTTCTTTTGGAGCATCTGCTGACCTTACCTGAAATCAGGGGGGCTGGCAATGAGGAAGGGGTTCAAGAAGGAAACGAACTGCCATTGCAGCTGCTCTGCGTTACACTGGGTGACTGGCTTTGTCTGTGAGCTCTGGGTACTGGTTACTGAATTGTCAAGGAACAGTGCAGCCCAGGCAACATCTGGGGTGCTGAGACTGTGGTGGTGAGGTGGGCTTCTCGCTAGGAGCGGTGTCTCATTGATGTTGATAATCTCTCTGCGTTGTTTTCCTGAAAGAGACACTGTGATATTTGAGATCTGAGGCTCACCAGACACTCGTTCCTAGTACTGGATTGCTGATCAGCTCTGTGAACCTGGGCTGGTGTCACCCACTGTAATTCAGTGCCCAGCACAGCTCATGCCGTGTGGCTTCTGGATAGCCCTTGCATGAATCTGGGAAGCAGCTTGGCTGTTGGAAATGAAAGCATTGTTCACTTGTCAGGACAAAGGCTGGGTCATTTCCTGCCTGGTTTACCAAAAACTCTTCACTCTGTCCTGTAGAGCACTTCCCGGCTTTTGCTCCCTGGAGCACCATTGCCTTGGGTTGGAGGGTTCCTGGGCAATAGGAAGCAGGGGTAACACTGTTTTCTGCCTGCTGTGTGTCTTGGAGGCTCAGCAGAGTCCAGGTCATTGCTCTGAGTTCTGCTTCTCAAACACACCCTGCAGCAGTCGCTGAACATGAACGCAGCTGGTGAAGATGGCCCCGGTCTCTCCTCTGGCTCAGCAGAGCCCATGTCATCCATCTGGTTACTTCAGGAACCTCCTTGGGCAACTGGTGACAATGTATCAGGAGTTCACTGTGCCCCTGACCTGGCCAAGCGATGCAGCAGAGGAGAATCAAGGCTGAAGAAAGGCTGGGGTGTGCTGTTGAGTATGTCCAGCTCACTGTAGGAATGTGAAGAGTGCTGTGTGGGAGGTTTTTGGGAAGGTTGAGAGGTGACTTATCTGATGTGTCGTGGGGACCTGGAGTTGCTTTGTCCCTTTTTTGGCTTGACCGCTGGAGACTTGGTGGAACTGGGACAGTGTTGGCCAGCAGAGAGCTGCAGCTGCGTGGTGGTAATGCTTTATACCAAAAATAAACCTTGGACAGTTGTTGGTAGTGCCTGGTCTGAAGTGGTTCAGAGGTGATAAAAGTCCCTCTTTCCTGTTGCCCCACTTCAGGACTTGCCTGGAATAAAGGTAGTGTCTGAGACCCTCCTGCTAGGAAATCACAGATGTTTGGCTTCATTTGAATGTGTTTTGGGTTGCTTAAAATTTTAAATGAAATTTTACAGAAGGCTAATAAGTGGTGTAACTGCTCTAAGTGGTAATTCAGCCTCTCTTACTGTAATATCCAAATGCTTTGCAGCTTAGCCTGTACATTGAAAGATATTATTCCTTCTGTTTGTCAGGTGACTGACTCCTGGTGATACAGCTTCTTCTCCTTTCTAAGAGTGCTAAAACCTAAATCTGAGTGTATGTCTTAATCTGAATTAATTTCTTGGGGTAGGGAGGGAGCCTGCAAGTCCATTTCTGGACAGGTTACCTTTGAGGCACTGATTACAAGTGGATGGATTTTGCCCAAGCAAGAATAGTAATGAGACAGCTCTGAAATCCAGATAAAGATTTTCTTTCTAGCCTCTCTGGTTTTTGTTGCCCTCTAGAATTTGTTGTTTTGTGGGGTTTGTTGCATGAGGTGTTGTTTTTTTTTTTTCCCCCCAGAATTAGAGATGTGAAATATCAATAACACTGTTGGAAATCACAGCCCAGGGTCAGGTCTGCCTTTAAATTACAGCTGAGGCACCAGGGCCTTTAGAAGCCCTGTGGGTAAAAGTAAAGCCTTGGATATGCCTGTGGGGTTAAACCTCTGCAGCCTGGGGATCTGTGCAGCCAAGGTAGTAAGCGGGAGCTGCCTTTCCAGGGACGGGGGATATTTTTCATTGCAGGGCTGTGGTAGTTAGGAGTTGAAGAGGCTGTTAGGGAGGTGAAAGGATTCTTGATTAATATTTTGGGATCTTGGGATCCTGAAGAACAAGAATTGAGAAGGAGCATGAAAGAGGAAGTGGAGAACAAGCACGGTCATCTCATCTTTCCTTTCATCCACATGAAGAGCAACTGTTTTGAAAAGCTGCATTTTCAGAGGTACATGTGCAAGACCAGAGTTCCCAAGAGGACATGTGACAGGACTAGACTAGCTGAGCTGAAATCCAGCTGGATTGCTTCAGGAACAGCCTGTGCATCATTGTGAACTGTGATAAATGATGACTGAAGCAATGATTTATTTCAGAATGGCCGCTGAGCTCTCCGCAGTGGGAGTCAGAGCTCCCAGGGGGAACAAGAATAAGTTTTCTGCTGGAAGTGGGTATGGTTTATTTTTTGAGAGCTCGGAGTAAAGCAATTAGTAGCTGAGAGATGACTGGGCAACTGTTGTGCTTCCCTCACTTGGTCAGCAGGACTCGCTTTCTGCCTGCTTCTCAACCCATGGAGCTCAAGGAACGAGAAGAAAGCTGAGCCTCTGTTCTCTGCTGCTCCCAACAACTCAGTGGTTTTCTCATTTCCCTTTGCAAAACTGGAGGTGGAAATACCGTGTTTGTAGGAGAAGTGTTTGCTGGGGGCCTGCAGCTGTGTTTGCAAAGATGTGACCTTTCTGCCTTTCAACACGGAATGAGGGACTTGGTCACTTTGTCCTGTGCTTTGGGGGAAGAATGAAGGGGTGCAGTGCCTGGGTCTGTGAGGTAGGAAGGGAGTAAAAACTATGGTTTACTCTAGGAGTGGATAAGAAGAGCTGAGCCTAAGTGAGAGGCTGTTTGCAAAATCACTCTGCTTCGGACCAGGAGGGAGCTCTGGCTGAGTCACGTTCACTGCAGTTCTCTGCCATTCTTTCCATGAGGCTTAGAGGAAAGTGTCCAGCCTGTGCTAATCACCCAGTGGTTGACAACCTTTGTGCGTTTGATGCATTTCTGATCTGTGCTGGAAACAGCACGGGAACACCTGTGTTCCTGAAGTAGCCATGCTGCCACAAGCTAAATTCTGGATGGTTTTTCTGTGAGCACTGAGGGATGCACAGAAAGAGAAACATGAGAAGTCTCAGTGTTTGTCTGCTTGCTACCTGTTTCCTGTGCTTGGTCAGTGAGAAATGAGTGTCTTGCCCATGCAGTCACTTCCACTGCTGAACTGTAGTTCCTCAGAACATGTGGATGTGCTCCTGTGGTCTTCTCCTTATCCTGTGGGTCCGTCTTAATCTCTGTCGCCCTTGAAGGGAGCAGTGGCTCTGCAGGTCCTTTCAGTCTGCCTTCCTCACTCAGATCTTGCTCTTCTTGTGTTTGTTGAGTCTCTCCCTAGTTCCTTCTAGGTTTGGCTGTGACCTTTGTTGCTGGCCCTTCTCCACCCTCTGGCTTCTGAATCCTGGGCAGGGCCGGAGCAGGAGGGGCTTTGCAAGCGTGTGCATTGTCTTCAGTTGTTTCTGGGACGTGGTGTACCTTTTGTTCGGTTTGGTTTAGCTGTTTGCGGTTCTCCAGCTGGTGTCCTGACCTGCCCGGTGTGCTCTGGTGCCCGACCTCTCCAGCGTGCCTGTGGAAGGGACTGCGAGCTCCCGGTGGCCGGGGGCGTGCGTGTGTGTGCATGAGGGTGTGTGAGCACGTCCTTGCCGGTGCTTTACGAGTAACCACGTGTCACGGCTTGTAACCCCGTGGCAGGCTAACTGCTTTAGCGGTGCCGGGACGTGCAAGGTATGGCACGTGGCTCCAAAGGTGGGACGCGGGAAGGCCGTGCGTGCAGAGCGCTTCGGGGACTAGTAAGTAACGCACAGTTCTCCGTGTTGTTGTGGCACAAGATCCATTTCCTTGCAGTAGGAGGTCGTGTGTCTGTGATGACTGCCGTGCCATCAAAGCATGTTTCTCTGTCAAGCGTGAGGGAGGGAGGAAGAGACTGTTCCCCGAGGGACATGCCGTAGGCTGCGTGCTCCTCCCCGCCCGTGCAGACTCCCGGCGTGCTGGCAGGGGGCCTTGAGAGGAGCGTTGGACTGGCGCTTGCATACTGTCCGTCCCTGCTGCATGCTGGAATGCAACGTATAAAGTGAGTATCGTGACAGGGGTGGAAGCGAAGCTGCTAACAAGTCTTTTCTCTTTGCCTTTAGCCCTGACGAAGAATCTTCGCAGAAGTTCATTCCCTTTGTCGGGGTGAGTGTTGTCATAGTTACACTACCTCAATCAGCTAGAATAAGTCTGTAAGTGTTAACCCCAACTTACCTGGTTTCTGGAGCAGAGCAGAAGCCATTGGGCGCTTGTTGGCAGAGTATCAGCATGAGAATCTGATGGTTGGATGCAACTGCTTGGTATGTAAGCAAACCTCTAAGATCCCGCAACAAACTACAAGAGTGTATTTTACTTCTCAGACGTGTCCCTGGAAATCTGATCACAGGGATGCTGTGTCCAGCATTGCTCTGGTTGATTGTTTTGGCCAAATTTGCCATTCTACCATCAGTCCTCTGTGTGCTTGTCATGAACAGAATCCAGTCCTCTCAATATCCCATCCACTCCTGGGATGTGGCTAGTACATCCCACCATGGAGATCATTTATGTTTGTTTGCAGCTGTTAAGTTTGAGTCTGGGGCAGAGCTGTTAAAGGCATTTTATTATGTGAACTTGCATTTGGGATAGTAGTCCCTAGTTTTCCCTCCTGTCCTTATCTTTAAGTGTTCCCAGCTGAGGTGGCCAAGTGCAGAGTATCTGTGCAGGGCCACGTTTGTTCTGTCCATGTATTTCATGCACTGAGTCCTTTGCCTTTTCTAGCTTCCTTCCCCTTACTTGATCAGGCTCTTTGATTCATTAAGTTTTAGATACAAAGTCATTGACCTGCAACTAAAAAGGAATCCCCTGACTGCCCTTCAGTTGTTGGATGTCCTCTTCACAGTTTTTGCTGCTGTCTTGTAGCTTCTCTTTCTTGCATGCTGGCTGCCTTGCTCTGCCTGCTCTGTGTTAAGCTGACTTGTGTGCACTCCCGTTTGTGTCCCTGTGGTCAGAGCTAATCCAAAATCCCAAGGCATTTAAAGAGCTTAGCCTCTCTTGCCCTCAGGCTGACCCTGCTTTCACTCATGTGTCTTCTCAGAGTGAGAATCTCTCCCTGAATTATTCCCAAGAAGACACATCTTCCCAGTTTGTTCCCTGCTGATGAGCTTTGCTTGATCTTGTCCCTCCCATGAACTGCAATCTCATAGTGAAGAACCGTTTTTATAAAACAACTGTTTCACCTTTCCCAATAACATGAAAGCCCAGAAGGGCATGGAAGCTCCCAGACTCCTCTCATAGATGTGTGGCTCTGTAAAACTTTTCCTTGGGACCGATTCAGTTCTGTGTTATGTGCAAGCAAATGGACCTCAAAGTGTTTATCAAGTTTCTCTAAAATGATCATTTTCCTGACATTAGCACTGCTTTTCCAGTCTGGATGTGATTGTCTGAAAGTGGTGGAAGAGTCAATGGCTTTGTTGTTTACATAACACTGCCAACCCCCCAAAAACTTGCCTTGAAAGCACAGACTGACTTCCTATGTCAGCTGGTGATGCACGTGAAATCAGTGCTGCTTGCTCTTGCTTCCTAAGTGTTCCTGACACAGTAATTTCTCACGAAACGCATGTAAAGAGACTCTGAAAGGCCAATTGCAGGTGTCTCACAAGGTCTGAGGCTGGACACGAACGCCAAGGCTCTTTCCCTCAGCTACAGCCTGCTTGGAACCCAGAAGTGAGCAGGGCAGTGCCTTGCTGCTCAGCTGGGCTCTGAAGTGGTGGGAGTGGAGCCTCACAAGGGGCCAGGGTCAGGTGGTGAGGCTGCGTGGTCCAGTTGCCAGGAGAGTTAACAGGATGTGCCTCTTCCTGAAAGGAAGGGAGGCTGGCTGCTGACACATTCCTGGATGGAAGCCTGTTGGAACTGCAGCAGCCTGGTGGGCCTCCCTGAATGGAGGGAAGGGAACGTGTTTGTGTTCCTCCCATGTTCAGATGCTCTGAACTCGAGCATCTTCAGTCAGCCAGCAAGGAGGAAAAGGCCAGAAGAGATTCCTGTCTGGCTTGCAAATCAAGGTGGCTGTAGGCAGCTTCCTGTGTTGCTTGTCTTTCCTAACTCCTATGCCTTGCCTCCTCTTGCTCACAGCCAGTGACAGTCTCTGAAGCATCCTTTTGGTGTTTAACGTATGCAGCACAAATGGCTACTGGACTCCAGAGCCTTATTTGTTGCCCTTTGGATGGAGGCTGGCCAAACTGAGCTGCAGCCTCCTTCTCCTAAGCCAGTGACCCCTCAGGGAGCCTCAGTACACGCTACTGAGTTTATGATGGCTTTTCCAAGACTGGATCTAACAGAGAATCCACCAGAAAGCCTGACAACTCTCCAAGATCAGCATACCTCTCCCCACCCTCAAAACTCTGGAAAACCTTCTGCTTATAATATTAAGTCCTTTTTTGTGATCCCATAGCACAGAAATATTCCCCCTAGAGATGTGGTCCAGACATGGTCATGTCTGAGCTTAAGGACCTTCTGTTTTCAAACTAAACAGATGGCATGGCATCACTTCTCATTCTAAAGCAGGTTTTATTGACTTGAGCTCCCTTTGCAGCTCTTTCCCGTTTGTCAGCATTTACATAGGGTAGACATTAACCCTGGATACGAGTTTCTTAAGGACCTTAAGGAGGGTCTCTGCTGTGTTAAGAGGAAGAGGTCCTTGCTTTTGTATCACCAAGGGGCAGTTTGTCTTTCTAGGCATATTGTGTTCTTGGGGGCTTGCTTGTAGCATGTTCTGTTCCACAGATTATCACCGGTGGCATTACCATTAATCTTAATGTACTAGATGGTGGTTGGCCACACACATTTGTACCCTTTTTCCAGCGTGATTTGGATCGTTCTGGCCTGTCTGTGTGGTAGTTTGTCCATTTCTGCATCCTGAGGCTTTGCTAGGAGCTTTATCTTCTTTGCCTGACACTTCCCTTGTTTAGAGCATAGAAGACTGAGCAGAAACTGTGCTTTGTTGCTTGTGTGGTTTCCTAACAAACCCCAGCTATGCAGCACCCTGGAAGTGGCTGCACTTCGGTGGTGGAAGCAATGTGTCTGTAATTAGCTGTGCTGAAGGGATATTTATGTCCCTTTCTCCGCCCCAGCCTTGTTCCCACAGGTGTCACAGGCACTGTAGTTGCCATAGCTTGGGGCTGATGGTGAACTGTTCAGAGCTGTCAGGTCTGTAACAGCTCCGTAGGGTCTCTGCTGTCCTTTGTATGGGTCAGGGAAGGGTTGTGAGCTGGTATTGCTTGGCTGGACACTGCTGGAACCCGCCCAGCTCTTAGAAGACTCCATTTTTTCCCCTTACTTCAACTCTCTGACTGCAGGGACAGTGCCAAGAGGACTGCAGGGGTGAGCTTAGGTTTGGGGTTGTGGGTTCCTGGAGTTCAAGGGACTCCTGTTTTTACAGAGCTCTTCTGTTTTACCCCCTTTAGGTGGTGAAGGTTGGAATAGTGGAACAATCTTCTGCAACATCAGGTAACGAGCATCCTGTGTGCCTTCTGTGTCCTGCAGGTGGTGGGAGTGTGACTTGACAGGCTGAACAAACTTGTCCATTGCTGATGTCTTGGAGTGCTGTGAGGTGGAATTGGATTTTATTGACCCCCAGTTCCACTGCTTTGACTCCCAGTGACTTGTCTGCAGAATGAGAGCCCTCTCAGTTGAGAGAGGCCATTTTCTTGTTATTTTACAAGGAGCTTCAGGCCAGGTGAAATTCCCACACTCTTATCCAGGGAAGCTCCACTCACACTTGTGCAAGCACCCATTTTTCTCACGTGTTCTCAGTTGGGTGGATTCACTGCTATGGTCGTTTGAGGTTCTTGCTCCAAAGTGGGGAGGCAGTTCATCAGAAGTTCCTGCCTGTCTCCCTACACTGGGCTCAGTTGCCAAATAAAATCAGTCTCAGACATGTGCCTTACACTGGGAACTTTAGGATGGGCAAAATTTAGACCCTTTTATTTTTTAACGGGGGAGTGCAAGATGATTTACACCGTACTGCCTGCTTACACACATGGATGTGGGGTAGTGCTATTTTGTCAATGGGAACTTATTTTTATCTCCTTCATACACACTACCAGTCAGGATTATTGTTTTCCTCATCTGTTGGGGTTGTTTCTTGTACTGCTTCACCATTAAACCCAGATTCTTGTGGCCTGAGTTACACATAGGTTTGTGCGTGGAGGCAGCCCTTCTGTGGGTCACTCCTTGCGGCCGCAGTGATCCCTCCATTCTGAAGGGCTGACATGGAGGGAATGATGCCTTGGTTGTGGAGGGTGGAAGCAGATGGGATGGGATGGTCCCTGCGATCAGCCCAGAGGTACTGCATTCTGAGAGTGCTGCTGCCCTGCAGTGGTTGCAGGGGGAGATTCCCCATCAGAGATCAATGGGCTGGGCTCTGACTGTGCAGGAGGCTTAAAATCAGCTGGGAGCAAACCCTAGGAGAGCAGATGCCACATGGGGAGCCCAGAGGAGTGTGAATGTCTGTGTCTGCCTGGTACCCAAACATAGAAAGCCTGGTGGTTGAAGTGTGGAGGCCATCGAAACTGGTGGGCTGGCTGATCTCTGGATTGAGTGTGAGCAAAACCTGTGCAGCGGCAGCGTGGGCAAGGAGACTGAGCTGTCCTGGCGTGCATGTGCTGGGCTGTGAGACAAACCCAAACAAACAGTTTTACTTCCTTTTTTTAAGGTGATTCTGATGATGCAGCTCCCTCAAGCTCCAGTGTCCTTTCTTCTACCCCACCTTCTGTATCTCCTGCTGTGAAAGAAGCCTCCCCCACACCCCCTTCCTCACCATCTGTTACAGGCAGCTTCTCGTCCTCAAGGTAAACCATGTTTTGTCTCCTCACAGCCGCCTTGGCTGCTTATCTGGCATATGCATGAGACAGCTCCTCTAAAGAAAAACTCATGTCTTCATCCTTAGCAAACACTCAAAGCTGTCACCTTTCCCCTTCACCTCTTTTGCCTCTGGAGTCACCATGACCTTGCTGACTGACAGGGAGCTGGGGAGGGCAGGGGGGAATCTTGTGTTCAGTGGGAAGGCTGCATGTCCCAAGGTCAGATACACTGGAACTACAAGGGACAGCCTTGTTTCTGACAGTCTGGCAGAAACCCTGGTTCTGCTGAGCCATTGTAGCAGCCATTTGGGTAGGTTTGTTATTTCCACGTGCTGGTATTTTCCCTTTGAGACTGGATTCTTTTGAGGAGAATGTAGTCTAAGAAATTACTGACCCTAATACATATGGGTGCCCGGCTAATTCCTCATGATTTTTATGTTTTCAATGACTAGGTGAGTGTAAGGTCAGAGTGACTCTTGAAGAAGCCCTTTCTCTGTGAGGGGAGAGCTGGAAGTTGTAAGGTGACACAGTGGAACTGCAGTTGCCATACATGTGTATGCCTGAAAGTATATCAGAACTGAAAGGAGACTTCACCTACAGATAATATTAAGTTCTGGCTTAGCTGAAATTTTTAGGGGTGAAGGGAGGAAACCCCTAGAAAACTGCCAGTAAAGACTTGTCCTGGCCACACTGAAAGATTAAGCCAAATGTTTAACAGGGAATGGAACATAAAATCCTGCTTGGGCTTAGTGAACATTAGGATGTTTTGTCTTTACAACTGAGCTGAGAAATGTGATGCAAAGGAGTCTTTAAACTCAAAGGAGCATCTGCAAAGCATCATTCTTAAAGAATCTCACTTCTGAATATTGCCCAGAGAATCCAAAACCTGGTTTTGGTGATCAAAAATGAACTCAGCTTTGCAGTCTGACTCTCAACTGAGTAAATGGCAAACAAAAGGAAGTGCTGAGAGTACTCTAATGATGGGATGTCCTTGTTTAACCTTGAGAGTTTCTTATTAGACAGGTGGTGCAGAGGGATGCATATTTCATTCAAGATCAGATTTATCTTCCTTAACAATTGCCATTTCTCAAACAGGGGACACAGACTGGTAGATAAATTTAGGTTTTTGTCTGGTACTTGCATATTATTCAGCACTGATTGTCACTGTGTAGGAAGAAGTATAGGCTTGCAGCCATAGGTCTGCTCCCTTGGGGTTAGCTAGCAAGAGGCACGGGCAGGCAAGGGCTGGAATTTCCCAGGTTGCTCTTCTTCCCTTTTCTGGCTAAAGAAAGGCTGGCGGTGTGTTTTGGTGATGCGCAACTGTTACCACACAACGTGCGGGAGTTTTCAGCAGCGGATCGTGTCCTGAAATCTGCCATTGTTTAGCAAGCGTCACAGGACTGGCAGAGCATTTTTCCATCAGTGGAATTCCCCAGCAAGTGGCGGGGCTTGGGGGGGATGCAGTTATCCCATGCCAACTCCGTAACAGGGACGTGGGGAGAGCAGAGATCCTGTTTGATTCTGAGCCAGAAAGGAAGCAGCTGGTGGCAGGAAGAGCTCAAGAACGCAGGAGATGGAAGCAAGTCAGGGAGACTGGGAACTGAGTGCCTGAGGAACTGAGTTCAGGGACCCACCAGGTCTTTGCTCACCCCAGTTCAGAGTTGATTTTGGCAGTGCTGCACCTGGGCAGAGTCACTCACTCTTCAGTGCTCAGGAGGCAGCAATAAGTGCTTTACAGCCTCTTTTCCCCACTCAAAAGACGAAGTGATCTGGGACGCCTCAGGGGTTGCCTTTGCTGGCTGGGTCACCGAATTCCACATTGTGGAAGGAAGCTTTCCCACTGCTCACCCCCATGGCTGTGTAGCAGGTCAGCTTGTCTTGGCTCAGTGCAGTTCTGTGCTACCAAGCTGATGCCCCTGTGCAGTGTGATACAAGCTGCATCTCTCAGGGATGACTTCTTGGGCTTTTGTAATTGCTGGGTCTCACTGTGAAATGTTGCTGCCTGATTTTCCAAAGAGCCAGGTGTTTATCTTTTGACCAGGAATGCCAACCACTCTGGAAAAAAAGCACAGATGAGGGGGACTGCTGAGAGCTGTGCAGAAATTACCTTCTTCTCTTGTTTTCCAGCCAGGGTCTCGGTGCTGAGTTGATGGGCCTGCAGGTGGATTACTGGATTGCAGCTCCACCCGTGGATAGAAAGAGAGACCCGGAGAAGAAGGACCCCTCCACTACCAAAAACACACTGAAATGCACTTTCCGGTCCCTCCAGGTCAGCAGGTTACCTGCCAGCGGGGAGATTGCCACCACTCCAACCATGTCCATGACTGTTGTGACAAAAGAAAAGAACAAAAAAGGTGAGGTGAAGGTGGACACATTTTCTGCTGCCTAAGGCCAAGAATGCAATGCTGCTCTCCCTGTCCTGCTGCTCCAGGGCTGCCTGTCTTGTCAGTCCTGCATTACAGCACCTTAGCTGTATTTTTGTCCTCAAAATCCTAATCTGTAGACGAGAAGTGACTACGTAAGGTGATAGAGTTTGAAAGGGTGGTTCCTCCTTGTGCTGTAAAAAGGGAATGTTTTCACTCTTACAGATGAACAGCTAAGATGGTGTAGCCCAAAAGAACAAAGGTGGGGTCATAGTGCTGGAAACTTGGGAGAGCTGTGCTTGCTGGGATGATATCCCCATCCTGTGAGCCTTCAGCTCAGAAGAGCCATAGAGAATAAAAAAGGCATGTAAGGAGGTAAAAAAAGGGGGAGAGACAATAGCCCAGCAAGTACCACAGATCNCAGCTGGTGGCAGGAAGAGCTCAAGAACGCAGGAGATGGAAGCAAGTCAGGGAGACTGGGAACTGAGTGCCTGAGGAACTGAGTTCAGGGACCCACCAGGTCTTTGCTCACCCCAGTTCAGAGTTGATTTTGGCAGTGCTGCACCTGGGCAGAGTCACTCACTCTTCAGTGCTCAGGAGGCAGCAATAAGTGCTTTACAGCCTCTTTTCCCCACTCAAAAGACGAAGTGATCTGGGACGCCTCAGGGGTTGCCTTTGCTGGCTGGGTCACCGAATTCCACATTGTGGAAGGAAGCTTTCCCACTGCTCACCCCCATGGCTGTGTAGCAGGTCAGCTTGTCTTGGCTCAGTGCAGTTCTGTGCTACCAAGCTGATGCCCCTGTGCAGTGTGATACAAGCTGCATCTCTCAGGGATGACTTCTTGGGCTTTTGTAATTGCTGGGTCTTGCTGTGAAATGTTGCTGCCTGATTTTCCAAAGAGCCAGGTGTTTATCTTTTGACCAGGAATACCAACCACTCTGGAAAAAAAGCACAGATGAGGGGGACTGCTGAGAGCTGTGCAGAAATTACCTTCTTCTCTTGTTTTCCAGCCAGGGTCTCGGTGCTGAGTTGATGGGCCTGCAGGTGGATTACTGGATTGCAGCTCCACCCGTGGATAGAAAGAGAGACCCGGAGAAGAAGGACCCCTCCACTACCAAAAACACACTGAAATGCACTTTCCGGTCCCTCCAGGTCAGCAGGTTACCTGCCAGCGGGGAGATTGCCACCACTCCAACCATGTCCATGACTGTTGTGACAAAAGAAAAGAACAAAAAAGGTGAGGTGAAGGTGGACACATTTTCTGCTGCCTAAGGCCAAGAATGCAATGCTGCTCTCCCTGTCCTGCTGCTCCAGGGCTGCCTGTCTTGTCAGTCCTGCATTACAGCACCTTAGCTGTATTTTTGTCCTCAAAATCCTAATCTGTAGACGAGAAGTGACTACGTAAGGTGATAGAGTTTGAAAGGGTGGTTCCTCCTTGTGCTGTAAAAAGGGAATGTTTTCACTCTTACAGATGAACAGCTAAGATGGTGTAGCCCAAAAGAACAAAGGTGGGGTCATAGTGCTGGAAACTTGGGAGAGCTGTGCTTGCTGGGATGATATCCCCATCCTGTGAGCCTTCAGCTCAGAAGAGCCATAGAGAATAAAAAAGGCATGTAAGGAGGTAAAAAAAGGGGGAGAGACAATAGCCCAGCAAGTACCACAGATCCCTGTGAGATGACAAAACAGGAGAACCCCCTGAACTGGAGTCAAGGACCTCCCACTCTCCCCCTGCACACACCCTCACTCTAGAACCGGTGGAACAAAGTCATTTTGGAGTGGCTGAGGGAGCTGAGTGTGTTTAGCCTGGGGAAAAAGAGGCTCAGGGAGACTTTATCACTCTCTGCCACTGCCTAAAAGGAAGGTGGGGGGTCAATCTCTTCTAGGTAATGAGGGACAGTGGGTTGTGCCAGGGGATAGATTGGATATTAGGAGAATTTTCTTCACCAAAAGGATTGCCAAGCACTGAAAACAGGCTGCACAGGGCAGTGGTGGAGTCACCATCCCTGCATGCTTGGAGATATTTGAAAGATGTGTAGATGTGGCACCTGGGGACATGGTTTAGTGGTCCAATTGGCAGTGTTAGGTCAACAGCTGGATTTGATGATCTTAGAGGTCTTTTCCAACCTCAAGGATTCTATGACTCCTGTGCTTTTGTACAGAGTACTTTGTGGGTCAAAAGGAGGTGGAAGAGAAATGCTCTCGGTTCAAAGCCTCATGGTAACTGTTTTCTTTTTTATTCTTCTTCTTAAACTCATGGCTTTGAGCTTATTTTCTCAAAACAAACTAACAACACAGGCATTTCAAAAGTTGTCAGTAATTCTGTATTTGCTCCTGGCCTTGGTAATGTGAAACATTTTTGAAACTGAGAACAGTTCTGCAGCAAAGTGATCTTAGAGGAGCAGCAAGGCAGTTCTGCACTTCCATTCAGCTGCCAGTAGCTGTCCTTCCCAACATCTTCCTGCCTGTGGGCCTGGGAGTCACTCCTGGTGGAAGCAGGGGTTTTGGGGGCTCTGAGAGGAGGCTGACAGAGCTTCCTGGACTGCAGGACATGGGTGCATAACTGTGTAGCCAGGTCAGTCCTGGGCCAACACAGCTGTGGCACTGCTGGTACCAGAGCTGCCACCCGTGATGACACCCTCTGTAAGTGTCATACTGATGGGAGAAGCAGTCCTGAGACACTCCAGACATTCTTCCCTGGGGCTGGCCCAGCCTGCAGCAGGGGTGTTTAACACCACCAGCGTTTGTGGAGCCGGTTTGTACATATTTGCTCATGCATTTGGACAGTTGTTAGGGAATTGGAACCTTTTTTAGCTTCCCTTGTGCCTTCCCTCTCCACCAGCTGCCCCCAGTTTTTAGCCCCTCCTGCTCTCCAGGTGTCTGTGCAGCCCAGCCCAGTTGGGCTGCAGTCAGTGCAGCAGACCTGCCACTGCAGATGCAGATGTTTTCCCTGCATGGTGTCTCAGGAGCAGGAGGTGCCCTTTGGGGCCTGGGTTATGAGCTGGAAATGCTTCATGTAGAGACACTTAGGGCTGAGATGCCCATGTGCATATAGGTGATAGTGCTCAGCACTGACAGACTCCTGCCAAGAAGAGAGGATCTTAGAACTTTCAGACATGAATGTTTAAATGCAAAACCTCAAACAAGTGTCAGTGCAACTCCTGTGAGTGGCATAGATTTACTGTGCGCTTGTTTGTTTTTCTTCCAGTGATGTTTTTGCCCAAGAAAACAAAAGACAAGGAGGTTGAGTCAAAGAGCCAGTGTATTGAAGGAATCAGCAGGTTGATTTGCACAGCCAAACATCAGCAGAACATGCTGCGTGGTAAGTGCATGGCTTGCATCCCATTAGGCTCTGGGATGAGGCTCAGATGACTGTCCTCCAGGCAGAGGGCTGGCCTGGTGTCCTGCCCCATGCCCTGTTGCCAGCATGATGGGGGTGTTTCTGGGGAACAGGCTTGGATGTATCCAGCATGGGGGAATGCTTTAATACGTCTGGGATGTGGGAAAATCCTCCCTTACCTATGAACTCCTCTGAACAATGTTCTGGATGAGGACAAGGGCTGGACCAGGCTCCATTCCTCTCCCTTTCATTCTCCATTTCTCTTGCACGACTGGTACAGATGTTGGTTGGTAGCAACAGTTCAGGAGGGATATTGAGGTGCTGGAGCAGGTGCAGAGAAGAGCAACGAGGCTGGTGAAGGGACTCGAGCACAAGTCCTATGAGGAGAGGCTGAGGGAGCTGGGGTTGTTTAGCCTGGAGAAGAAAAGGCTCAGGGGAGACCTCATCGCTCTCTACAACTCCCTGAGAGGAGGTTGTAGCCAGGTGGAGGTTGGTCTCTTCTCTCAGGCAACCAGCAGTAAGACAAGAGGGCATGGCCTTAAGCTGTGCCATGGGAGGTTTAGGTTGGATATTAGAAAGAAATGCTTTACAGAGAGAGTGCTCAGCCATTGGAATGGGCTGCCCAGGGAAGTGGTGGATTCTCCATCCCTGGAGGTTTTCAAGATGAGGCTGGACGTGGCACTTAGTTCCATAGTCTGGTAACCGCGGGGGTGTTGGATCAAGGGTTGGACTTGATGATCTCAGAGGTCCTTTCCAACCCGTCTGATTCTATGATTCTGTAACTGGTAAGAGTGTGGCTGCTCCTATGGGCAGGGTGCTGGCACACAGCCAGGCCACAGCAGGAGCCATATATTCATCTGGCAGCAGACCTGAAGTGGCTGTCACTGGAACTGAACATTCAGGATCAAAGATATCCCTGCAGCCTGTTCAGTTGAGAATCTCCAACAGAGGGATCTACCTGGGTCACCTCCTTAATCCTGGCCCAGTCTGAGGCTGGTGAGCATGAGAGGTACTCACAGAACATGTCATCCCTCTAAGAGACATGGATCTCCTGGTTAGAGTGCCAGTGAGGAGAGGCTGATGTGCATCCCTGTAAGAGTGCATTTGCCCAGAAAAGAAAATGAAGTGTGTTTAGGAAATCTGAGCAATCAGATCAGATGACACTGAAATCAGCAGTCTGGGGAGCTCTGGTGTCAGTGAGCAATTCTGGAACAACAATCTGAGCTGTTCTCTTTAAACCTGGTTGACTTCCCGAGCCTTTCTTCCCCCACGTGTGCAGCTGGGTGGGGTAGTCAGGCAGAGCAGCCGTGGCCAGGCCTCCCTCTGCCGACTGCAGGGAGATTTCCAGCAAAGCTGCTCCAGGTTGGCCACTTCCCCTCTGTATTTTCTAACTCTCCTCTCTTTTTGCCCTCCCCTGCAGTCCTGATCGATGGGGTGGAGTGGAACGATGTCAAGTTCTTTCAGCTGGCAGCACAGTGGTCCTCCCACGTCAAGCACTTTCCCATCTGCATATTTGGACACTCCAAATCTAACTTCTAGCTGTGCTCGGCGGAGGGACCTTCTGCCTGTCCCAGGGACTGCACACCAGGAGCCAGGAACTGCGTGCCAACTCTGACTCGCGTCGCTCTGCCCTCTCCTGCAGAATTAATTACAGATGTGCTTGGATTACTTTTGAATTACTTTTTTCTATTAACTCTTACGTTTACTACAAGGGAAGGAAACCCCTTTAAACAAAGGCAAAAAAACCCAGTCTTAAATATAGATGTGCTGACAACATGAAGTCGTGGGGGAGTTGGCAGGAGCAGGCAACCTGCCCCAGAACACCTACCACTTACAAGCAGATAGCTGAATAACTGCACTGCTTATTAACCTGAGACCTCATTGGTGTGAGCGGGCTGGGGGAGCCGTGGATCAGCTCGAACGGATTTTGCAGAAGATCATGTGTGTTACTGTACATTTGGCCCCCTCCCTCTATATTTCTAGGAAAAAAGGGTGGCCAGTCTGTCTTCCTGCTGCCAAAGGACGGGAGATCAGCGAGTCTGGAGGGAGTTCAACGGTCCAGCTTGGAAAACAAACCACTTGCATAGCTAGAGAGGTCTGGAGAGGGGATCCCCTTTGCAGCATGGAGCCTGCCCCGGGGACAGGCAGGTGTTTGTGCTGAAGTGATGCCTGAGGAGGGTTGGGCAGGAACAGGGATTAGGGAAACACTAAAAGGAAGGAAGCTCCAGTGTCCCAGGTCTGTGACAATGACCAAACCAAGCCAGTCACCATGTCCCCACAGCTGGCTGTGCTGCAGAGGGACACCGTGTCAGTGGGGTCGCTGCTATTTACATACTCACACCAGTTATTTACCTGTCAATAAAACCTCGTCCAGCCTCTAAAGGGAAAGGATTTTTTTTAACAGCTGCAGATTTTTTTTAATGCTTTCTAAAAAAAAAAAAAAAAAAAAAAAAAAAAAAAAAAAATAACCAGAAAAAATTAATTTGCCAAAAAAAAAAAACCAAACCCAGGAAGATGAGCCGTTGTCTGTGGAATGATATATCACTGTAGTGGCTGGACTGGGAGCCAGCCAGGCACTCTGCGTGTCCAGCTGCCTTCCTGTCCATCTGTCCAACTGCACACATGGGGTAGCGTGGGATGCTCCGTCTGCTGCCTGCGTCCTGCCCTGACCACACTGTGCTCCCTGGAGCCCTGCTGCCATCTCCCTCCTGCACTGCCCCGGCCTGGGTGCAGCCTGCCTGGCTTCAGCGCCCTTGTCCTCAAACCGCTCAGGATCTCTCCTCATGGGAACTGAAGGAATGTAACTGAAGTGTAGGGTGCTCAGGGCAGGCAGCCTCCTGGGGGCTGCTCCCGAGATGGACATTGTCCTGAACTTCTGCTTCCTGAGTATTCCTGCCCACAAACAAGTGTTTCTCTGTAGATCACATCCTTTCCCCAGCAGAATATGCTTTTCCTCTGGCATGGCGTTACCCGTGGGCTGAGGCTTTGTGAGGGGTTTCAGCCCCAGGGTGCGGAATGGAAGCTGTCGTTGGGATGTGAGTGAGGATGAAACCAGACAGGTTTTCTGTCCTCTTTGGTCAGCAAGATGTCCTGTGACATGGAGGACTGAGTTTTTAGAGTATCTCTGTTGGCTTGGCTCTGGCTTTGCTTGTGTTCAGTTTGTAGACCTTGCTGCTGCAGGGATGTTCTTACAAGGCGACAGTGGGACAAAGGTGCTGCAGGTTGGGCCTTTTGCTTTCCAGGCTTCCCAAAGCGTGCCTGGGAGCAGGTGGCAGGTGGGATTTGGAGAGCAGAGTGTCCTTGCTGTGTGGAAGAACAGATATCTCTGGCGTTTCAGGGTAAGAGACTGAAATTTCTGATGGGTCCTTTTAGGTCCCACCCCTGTGAAGAGGCCAGGCTCTGGGAACATTTCCAGAAGGCACTTTCTGAGGGCAGTGATGCTTTTGAACCTTTTTTTTTTTTTTTAGTTTTTTATCTGATCCTTACCTTTGGGTTTTTAAAGGCTTGGGGCACCCGCTTTGTGCTGCGTAGCTCTGCGCAGAGCCCACGCGGGTCCTTTTGGGCAGGGCAGTGGTGGTGTGCTCTGCTGGGCCTTCTGCTGGTGGGGAGTGAGGAGTTACAAGGTGAGAGCTGGATCTAGAGCCTGGCAGAGCTCACAGCCCCGATTTCACAAAACCCTTTCCCAGCACAAGTGTAACCTACTTGGCCTGGGGCTGGGTGTTCCCTTCAAATCGCGCAGGGGAGGAGGATACGGTCCCCTACCCAGCGACAGGCTGCTGCGTAGGACAGACTGTCTGGCTGCAGTGCTCTGTCCCGCAGGCAGGTCTGCCTGCTGGCTCTTGGCTGTGGCAGAAGTTTGGCTGTATTTGGGATGCTGTCACGTCCCTCAGTTCACGTGTTTTTGGTTGACCTGAGCTGGTGCTCCGGGCCGGTATAGCGTTGCCTAGCAGCGGCAGCATGGAATATGGCGTATAAGCACATCACTTCTTTATCTTTATTGAGGCTGCTGCATCAGGAAAACCTTTGTAAAGGAAATTAGTCAGTTTGTGATTTCTTCCTGGAGTCTCACACTGGTGTGACAAGAGTGACTGGGCTGGGTTCCAGCGTCGGGAGCCACACGCAGCCTGGGCAGCTCTCTGTGCTGGCGTGTGTTACTGCTGCAGAGCTGGGGTGGACTGACTGCAATAACTTTGTTTACTGGGGGGTGAGGGGAGAACCATCACTGTGCTCCTCTTTGTATTTCAACCTACTGTAAAGAAAAGAAACTGGTAGATAGGACAGGATTTCCGGGGTCCTGCCTGTCAATTGTGTGTTGCCCTGCTGTACTGTGTGTATGTGAGTGTATGTGTGAGAGAAACACTTCTGCTCGTTGCATTTCATGTTGGTTTGTGTTTTGGTCTAACTTTATACAAGCAAATTCACTGGGAAACTTTCCGTACACCTGAGGGCTTGTGTCTCTGCAGGGTTTCTCCCCTGTGGAATGCTGTTGTTGCTCTGAAAAGCGTCTTCCATGCAAGAAAACATCCTGAAGTCTCAACCTTGTCATCCCGGAGGGAGTCCAGCAGTAGCAGGCTGGGCGTTCCCAAGGGCAGCTGTGTGCCCAGGGTGTGAATGTGATGTTTCCTGACCCTGGAGGCAAGAGCTGGCCATGCAGATTTGGCGGGGGAAGCTCAGATCAGGCTGTTGTGCCTCTGTTGTTTCTCTTGTATCATGTGGAGCCACTTTGTGCAGCTGTTTCTGTCCCAGACTGGAAGAGAAACAGATTTCTATCTCTAAGGAAAATTAGTGTCAAAGCACATATGTGGCTCATACCTTTTTGGGAAGGGGCTTTGCAACTGGTGACATGAATGAGTGTCTGACCTCAGGTCTCCCACCCTCCCAGCTTTCCCAACAGTTTCTGTGGGACCCTGCCAGGAACAAGCCCCACCAGCCAAAGGGATCCCTGCTGCAGGCCCAGGGAAAGCTGCTGGAGCAGTAGTGGGCCTGTACCTGCAGAGCTGTGCCAGCCTGTGGGGTTGGGTGATTGCAAATCAGTGAGTGCAGAAGGATGGCTTAGAGCTGAGACAGCACCACTGCCTTCAGCTCTCTAGGGTTTGGGCAGGGAAGGTACATGTCAAATGAAGAAAGGCAGTGGGCTTGTCTCCTAAGTCGGGCTTGCTTTTGAGCCGTGCAGTCTGACAGCGAAGGCAGGGCTGGAGTGGGCAGCATCCGAGTGGATCTGCAGAAGGAAGGTGCTCTGAAGGCCATGTCCGTCCCCTGGTGTCCCTGTCCCTTTATGTCCCAGAGCTTACCCCTGCTCCCTGTGGAGCCTGTCTCTCCAGCTCCTCTGGCTGTGGCTTTTCAAAGCAGCCGGTTTCTTTTCCAGCTGCAGTTGGAGAAGGCCCCCGCCTCGCTCGGAGGTGAGCTCTCGGGAGCGGGCTCGCTGCCGTGCCGAGCTGCGTGACGCTGACCTACTTTACCAGCGCTGGCAAGAAGATGAAAGATGGAAGGGTTTTGTGGCATTGTGTTGCACCTTGAGTGCTTCCTGGTTTTCTGGCTTAAGTTTCCTGGAGACAAAGGCTGGGCTTCAGCCCTGCCAGCGCTCAAGCAGGGCTGGCTCTCCTGTGGTGCTGGTGGTGTCTTGGGCGGCCATTCTAGCTCAGTGCTGCAGTTCCCATCCAGTTCAATTGTTAGCATTTACATTGCAGTGGTAACTGCAGAGTCCTCCTTAATTACACATGAGTTTGGGGAGAGCCATGGTCTCTTTGGCTATGTTTTGCTGCTTTAATTAGAACACAAGATAAAGCTTGTGGCTTTATCCTGCAGAGAGGGCAGGGGTAGGTGGCTGGGAGGTTTCTGGAGCTGAGGAGATGTGCCATCATCAAACTCAGCCGAGAACTACACCGCCCTGTGCCTAACCTGCAATCACAGCCCAGGCCCTGTTGTGTTTCTCACCAGCAGTGTGTGCTGGAAAGAGCACAGGAGAGCCAGGGCAGAGGGCATTGCACCTGGTATTTCCAAGTTAAAGAAGAAAATCCTGTCAAAAGGTAGCAGAGCCGGTGGCCCTTTCCTGCTGCTTGGTGTGCTGAGGAATCGGAAAGGCTGGGATTAGGACAGTCCTGCCATGCAGTGGTAATGGACTGGGGGTCCTGCAGCTTACTTGAAGCAAGGTAGGGTGCAATGCCTCTGTTCACTTCGGGGGGGCTCGATCTCAGCAGGTGGCTGTGTGGAAGGGTTAGTGTGGCACTCCCTCTGGGCTTACCTGGCAGGAAAAGGCCAGAAATGAGCAGCAGTATCACCTGGAGGTTTCTTGGAGCCTTTTCAGCAACATTCTCATGGGAGATGTTCCTGGCAGGGCCGGCTCCTGCAGGATCACTTGGGTGCTTTGGGACAGACTGGAGCAAAAGGGGACGTGCTCCTTGCAAAGCAGCAGGTCACTGGCTTCCTTAAGGAAGAGCACCAGTTTGGGGCCACATCCAGGAAGCTGCTGCTTCACTCCTTGGCCAGAGAGCTGCCAAGGTACGTTGCCTGCCCGGTGGTGTGTATGTGGCAGCTGTGGGGAAGCACCCTGTGAGCACAGTTTCTGGGGCTGCGTGCCGCCAGGCTTGTCCAGACCAGGATATTACCACTTTGTAGATTTTCAAGTTGTCCGTCTGTTTCATTGTTGTATTGTTTGGGTTCTAGGGTTGTTTTTTATGAAGACAGATTAAATGTAAATAGCCTTTTTTGGAACAAACTGCAATGTGCTCGACCTCGTCAACTATTTTATGGTACTAATGCAACACTAATAAAACTGGACATGAAAGCACACACCCGTCCCCTGAGTCATCTCTCAGCAGGGGCTGCTCTGGCATGACTGGGGCAGTTGTCTTCAGCAGGAAACAGCAGCATGACTTTCTGGCGTGGGGAGATCTCTTGTGTTATTTATCCAGCTGCCTGGCAGCACTTCCAGGCCAGAGCTGGTGGCTTGGCACGTCCTGCCCAGCACTGAGCTCTCCTGTAGTTTTTGCAGCCCTGCTGCCCTCTCCACTGGTCCTGCTGCCTCCTTTCCCTGCATCTGACAGCCCTCTCCACAGCCAGTCCTCGCAGCAAGAAGGGACCAGGCTGGTGGTGCCAGTCTGTGGTCTGGGGGCTGTGTTGGATGGACACAGTGGCGCTCGGGTATGAAGAGGGGCACATCTCAGTGGGAGAAGATTGAGACTGTGGTAGCCTGAAGCTGTGCACGCTCCTGGGAGCGCCGTGGGAGAGGGACTGGGATGTATGGAATTCCAAACCACTAGGCTTGGTGCTAGGGATTCGGAGGGTGAAGAGAAGGAAAAAGAAGAGCTAAGCAGCTGTTTTGAGGTAGGAAGATGAAGAAATTTTGGGAAATGGGCCCATGGTTATGGTCTCTAGTGTACAGCATGTTGAAGGCAGTGGGGAGGATGCCAAGCCAGAGCAGCCTGCATCCCTGTGCTCCCCTGACCAAGGGTGAGGGATGGAGGAGCAGCTGCTGACGGAGCAAGGAGCTGGGGTGAAGGGAGCCCCTCGCAGTGGGCCAGGCTGCTCTCAAAGCCCTCGGGTCTCACTGGATGTCCTAGCCCCTCCGTGTGGCCTGGCCAAGTGCAGGCACATTTATGACCCGAGCCCTTTGCTAGAGAAGGGGACACAACTCTCACCCTGGTGGCACGGAGCAGACATTGGATCATTCCAGGCAGAAGGAAGGTAGATATCTCAGGAGAGGGCAAATTCAGGACTCTGAAGTGCAGAAACAGCACCAAAAGCCACAGAGAGAGCCTGGCTGCTGGTGAGATGGGGGGAGCACTGTGGGGCAGCTTGTGGAGACAAGTGTGTGAAGGCTGTTTTGGCTGTGTATTTTTTGCACAGGTTTAGCTATAAACTTGCACTGGGGACCCAGCTGCATAAAAGAGGCACATCCTGAACTTCACCTTTTAGAGTCTATGGAGGAGCCCATCTCAGTATGGGAAAGAGAGGGCAGGTGGAGGGGACTGAGGTGATGGGAAGGCTCATGTGCTGGCGGGGGAAGCAGAGGACCAGCCCCACATCAGTGGGGAACACACCGAGCAAAATGCCCTGGTGGGGCCATGGGCACACTCTCCTGTTGTTCAGAAGGGCGGAGAATGAAAGGAGGGCTGGGTGGAGCAAGGATGGCTCAGGGCCAGGGTGTACCAGGTCGCGTGCAATGGGCCTAGAGAGACTCCCTCACTGACAGGCACTGGGACAGACCAGTTTCTGCCAGGAAACCTCAGACTGGGCTCTCAAAGCATCAGCGTCCTTTTGCAGGTCTTGCCCTTTCTCAGAGGATGTGCACCCTCACTGCCACAGAAGAGATGTCAAACAAAAGTGATGCCCTGTCAGGATGCACCAAAAGCCTTCAGGGAGGATGGGGTTTTGCCACGCTGAGAGTCAGTGGCACCCATGGGAGTGAGGTTTGGTGGTGGGAGACAAGGCGTTGCAAGAGCCTGCTCCTTCCCAGGCTGCAGCCACCAGCACCAGCTCACCTCCCTCCCACTGCATAACACCCCGGCTGCGGCCACAGCTGTTGCTTAACCTGGAAGAGGAACAGCAGGGAAGTTCAGACACGTTTTTGCTGCTGTCATTTAAAGCACAATTTAGCATCTGGAAAAAGCAGTCAACACCACGTGACCCTCCGCTTCTTCATGTGCAACTACCAAGTGCCCTCTGATGCGATTTGTAAATATTTATTCTGGATAATTTTCCTGTGTCCTACTGGATTATTTTTTGCTCTTCTTAATGGCTGCTGAAGCAGCCTGCGGAGAGCCAGCCCTCGTGTCCTGCAGTGTGCTCGGTGCCTGTGCCGGCACACGCTTCCCTGGCTGGCTCAGAAAGGAGGAAATATCACGGTGGTGCTCCCTGGCGCATTGACCTTTTTTGGCTGACCGACTTTCACCCCCAGAAGTGTTCTCCTCACTCAGCTATGCTCCTTGCACATGTTGGAAACATGAAAGCATAGCCCTGTGCCCTCCTGGGATCTGAGGACTGTCAGATTTGGTGTTTTAGGGTGGTTTTTTTTCCCTAATAAGCAAAGCAAATTTTAACAAAAGCCCTGTTCTTTCTAAAAAAAATATGTATTTTGGCAGATGTCAATGTTTGTGTGGTCTTGCATAGCTGTTTCAGGACTTTAGGAGGACCAGGGTTGAGAGTGCAGGTAGAGGCTGTGCCCAGCGCTGATAAAGGGCACTTACTCCAGCAAAAAGTTTCATGACAGATATTTTTTGGCCACTCTGACCTGTTTGATTATGTGGAGGGGTCCTGGGCTGACAGCTGGCTCAGGCAACACCAGGTGACTCTCCAGCTCTGCGCTGGAGCTGAGGAGCAAGTGTAGTTGTCCTGCCGATCCCAAGAGCCCAGCAGTGCCCCAAGTCTGCCTGTGCTGATCATCAGAGGCATAGATTTTCCTTGAGTTCATTGACCAGCCTTGGCCACATGCACGGAGGAGTCTTCAGAGGGGGATGGACTGTCACCTCTGCTGCTGCACTTCGTCAGTCCTTGCTGGGGGACCTGCTGTAAAAGTGTTATGATGGTTTCTTTGGGGTGTTTTTTGGTGTCAGCCTGTTGGTTCTTGTAGGAGAGGAAATGGTAATGTACAATGTGAAAGTTTTGCAGTGATCTGGACCTGACAACTGTTCAACAACTGTGTAACCATGGCTGCTAAGGGGACACCTGGACGGGAACTGTGCACAAGTGAAGAAGAGGTTAAGCTGTGTGGTGCAGCCCTGGAGCGCACAGGACCGGTGACCTCCCCAGGTCAGTGGGCAAGGGAAAGCTAAAGCCATCAGCTATGTTTCGCTTCTAAGGCTGACACCCGAAGAGGGGGGAAAGCCCCAGCATGGCAGTGGGTGACACAAGTGCAGAGGGAACAGTTCAGGCAGCCTGTCACCATTGTGGGGATCCAAGTGAGACAGTGTAGGAGTGGGGCACATGAGCAGGGGGTGTATGTAGGGCTGGAGGGATGTACACGGAGAACAGGCAGCATATGGATGTAGGTGCAGGTGTGACGGGCATATCACACAATGTGAGCAGGCTGTGGGTGTGCACAAGGAGGGCTGTGCCTGTGGAGTGACCTGTTGTTCCTGCCCAGGGTGGGGACAGGTTGGGGGTGTGTGAAAAACATCGTGTATGTGTGTGTGTGTGGACAGGCAGCATCTGCAAGCATGGGTGGTGCCTGTACATGGAGCCTTGTGTGTGAATACAGGTGACACACGAGAAGGGCTGTGA
Source organism: Oxyruncus cristatus (assembly GCA_013399855.1). Taxonomy (NCBI): domain Eukaryota; kingdom Metazoa; phylum Chordata; class Aves; order Passeriformes; family Cotingidae; genus Oxyruncus; species Oxyruncus cristatus. The sequence continues at coordinate 1,436,953 of VXAY01000258.1, read as the reverse complement.
GTACAGGTAGATGTGTGTGTAAGAACAGGTGTAGTGTGTGTAAGGCTGTGTATACAGGTAGGGTGCTATGAGGAAGGCTGTGTGCAAGTACAGGCAGATGCACGTGTGAGGAGAGCTGTGTGTATAGACAGATGGGAGCACAAGTGGTGTTTGAGTGTGGATGTGTGTTGGGGTGTACTTGGGGACAGGCTGGTGTGTGTGTATGAGGAGGGTTGTCCACGCCGGAACAGGGATGGTGTGCGAGGATGGCTGAGCCTGTGTGAGGACTGGAGAGCTGAGTGAGGAGGACTGTGTGGACAGGCATGTGTGTGACTGAGTGGTGGCCAGGCGTGTGTGTGTGACTGTACGTGAGCACAGGCGGTCTGTGCGTGTGAGGAGGCTCTGTGTGTGCGAGGAGAGGCCGTGTATGACAGGCGGGGTGTGTGTGTGTGTGTGTGTGTGTGTGTGTGCAGGCAGCTTCTGTGTATGTGCGAGGACCGGCGATCTGTGTGTGCATACCCGCAGCCTGACCCTGTGTCTGTGTATGTACACGCAGTCTCTCCCTCTTTCCCTCTCTCCCTCCTCCTGCGTGCGCCTGAGGAGGCCGTGCCGACCCCAAAGCCCCTCCGTCCCGTCCCGTCCCGTCCCGTCCCTCCCCTCGCGCAGCCGGAGCGCCGCCCTCTCACGCCGCGGGCGGGCGGCTCCGGCTCCTTCCCCTCCCTCTCTCCAT